>CM035406.1:187878497-188428497 GCA_020310875.1 Ceratopteris richardii
TGTGTATATGTGTGTATGCATATGTATGTGTGTGTATGTGTGTGTGTGTAAATCTGTGTGTGTATGTGTGTGTGCATACCTTGCTTCAAAAGATGTGTGTGTGCTAGTACCCTATCTCTCTCTTTGTTGCTCTCTCTCTCTCTCTGTGGCCATTGGCACTAAGTGGGTATACAAGCTGAAGCATAAACCTGATGGAACAGTTGACAGGTATAAAGCTAGGCTTGTTGCAAAGGGTTATGCGCATGAAAGAGACATTGAGTTTGATGAAACCTTTGCTCCTACTTGCCGAATGACTACTGTCATAGCACTTGTGCACTTGCAGCTCATCATGGTTGGAATGTACATCAGTTGGACATTAAAACATGATAGGCATGATATGGTTTAAACCACGCACCACGTGCTTGGTATGAAAAGATACATGCCTATCTCATTGCACATGGTGTTGAGAACAGTCCAACTAAAAGCACCTTATATGTTAAGCGTGCTAATGATGTGCTTCTGATCATTCTGGTGTATGTTGATGACATGTTGCTCACTAGTCTTCATGACACACATATTGCTAATTTTAAGGCTCATTTGCATGCCTCATTTGAGATGTCTTATTTGGGGCATTTGCATCACTATTTGGGCATTCAGTTTATGTATGTTGATAGTGGAATGGCTTTGTGTCAAACAAAATATATTGACACATTATTGCAACATTTTGGCCTTGAAGACTGTAAGCCTATTACCACTCCTATGGAGACAAGTTTAGATTGAGTCCATGATGTTGGAGATGCATTTGATGTTGTTCTCTATTAGCACGTTGTTGGATGCCTGATTTACTTATGCACTACTTAGACGAATATTCAGTTTGTTGTCTCACAGATGAGCAGGTTTATGCATTGCCCAAGTGTCAAGCATTGGTAGGGGGTTAAGTGCATCTTTTCGTACTTTAGTGGTACACGGGTACTTGGTTTGCTTTATCCCAAGGGGAGATCACTAGCGCCAGATTTGCATGATTTTTTTGACTTTGATTAGGTTGGATGTACTCATGTGTCCACTAGTGGTTTTTGTTTCATGCTTGGTACCTTCTTAGTGTAATCTACAAGCTAAAAGGGCCTACTATATAGCTCTAAATTGTATTAGGGCAGGTACAAAGCAAGTTTTAGAAGTACCACCTCACTTCCTTGACGTATCCATCCATCTCTCCCAAGAGTGGTATTAGAGCAAGTTCTGGTAAAATGGGAAATGGTTTCCCTTCTTTCATTGATAAATTGGATAGGAATAATTATCTACCATGGTCCTTGAGGATGAAGACCTATCTACAAGGGAGGTCTTTATGGATACATATCAAGAGATCAAGAGATTCCCACATTTAGAAGCAAAGTTCAACCTACAAGAGAGGAGCAAGAAAGACTCAACTCATGGTGTGCCGAAGATGCTTTAGCCAGGTCATATCTACTTAAATCTATTTCTGACTTCCTTCTTCCTCATATGAGGAATTGCAAAACTTCCCAAGAGACTTGGGATACTCTATCTTCATATTTTTCCTCGAGTACAAGAGCTAGGAGAAATCAATTGTGGATGGAGTTTACTACTCAAAGGAAGCAACCTAAGCAGAATGTTTCAGAGTTTGTGACCAAGGTGAAGGATGTAGCTGATCAGTTGGAAAGCATAGGAGAGGAGATTGAAGAAGAGCAAGTAGTGAGATAGATAATCAATGGCATCAAGGCAAATGATAAGTGGGAATTCTTCACAACTGCAATGGATCTTTATATGGATATGCAAATCCCTGATCTAACCACTCTCATGGGACAACTCTTTGCCCATGATGCCAATCTCAACAAGAATGTTGAACCATCAAGAGGTAACAATTGTTTTGCCCTCTATACAAATAAAGGAAACTCTAAGGATAAAGGAAAGAGAAAAAAGGTTGAAGATGAAGGTGCTACTTCTCAAGCTAACTGTGCAAGGAGAGGTAGAAAGTCAAGAGGAAGGGGCAGAGGAGGTAAGAAAGGTAGGGCAGACCTTTCAACACTTCCCCATGAAATATATGTGGACTGTCTAATCATAGAACAGATGAGTGCTATAGGAACTTCAAGAACTAGACAGGAAGATTTCAAAGAGGTGGCTCTCACAATCAAGAGGAAGGTTCAACCATAATCAAGGCTACAACCATGGCTACAACAAAAATTATCAAGGAGGATACAAATCAAGAAAAGATTTCAACAACTATACAAAGGATCAAGAAGATTCTCTTCTCATTATGAATATGACTTCAAAACAAGGTATGAATGATGAGAACCTCTTCTATGTTGACTCAGGTTGTTCAAACCATGTAGCAGGCAATGTAGCTCTCCTTTGTGATCTTGAAGAGCCCAAGGGAAAGCACCAAGTGTAGACAGGTGATGATACCAAGCATTCAGTTGTCAAGGTAGGAAATGTCAAAACTTCTGATGGAAATAGGAATCTGTTGAGCAGAGTTCTTTATGTACCTACTATCACAAAGAATTTGATGAGTGCTGGACAGATAGTGGAAAAGGGTTTGCATGTTAGGTCCAATAAAGAACCCCCAACATGGATTCAGGAGAATTGCAAGGGGAGAGGAAACAGTTAGATTTTTCATATTACAGCTTGAGGACACTATAAACATTGCACTTTACAATTATAAGAATCAAACCTTGCCGGAGTTAGAGATATGACACAAACAATTAGGAAACATTGGTGAGAGAACATTGAAGCAAATATGTAGAGATCAATTTGGGATACCTAATGTATCCAAGCAACACATGATCTATAAATGTGGTGCATGTTATTTTGGTAAATCACACAGGTTACCATTTATAAAGAAAGGCTATATGCATGAGGAGTATTTGGAACTTCTCCACACAGATGTGTGGGGAGCAAGCAAGGATCCTTCAATTTTAGGTTCAAGCTACTATGTGTCATTTATCGATGATTTCAATAGATGGACTATCTTGTATTTCATGAAACATAAGCATGAAGTGTTCAGTTGTTTCAAGAACTATCTTGAACTTGTGGAAAATCAAACAGGAAGAAGCTTAAAAAGGATAAGGCGAGATGGAGGGGGTGAGTACTTCTCCAATGAGTTTGATGCATTTTTGCAGTACAGTGGTATCAAGAGAGAGATCACTACTAGATATACTCCTGAGCAAAATGGAGTAGCAGAGAGGAGGAACAGATTGATTGTGAAAGCAGCTAGATCTATGCTAAATGAAAAGAAATTGCCTAATTACTTCTGGGCAGAGAGTGTTTCTACTACCACTTATCTTATTAACAGGTTACCTTCTAAGTCCCTTGATGGGATGACCCTCTATGAGGCATGGCATGGTAGGAGAAAACATTGCAAAATATTTGGATGTGTTGCTTATGTGCATGTTCCATCTCAAATCAGAGGTAACTTAGACCCTAAGGGAAAAAATGCATCTGCATAGGGTAAAATATAAATAAAAAAGGATGCAAGTTTTATAATCCATCCAACAAAGGATTTATGGTCAATAAAGATGTTATGTTTGATGACAATGACTCGTGTTTTGAAAGTGAATGCAAGAAGGTCAAATTGCAATATGACTTGGAAGAAGAATTTCCAAGCCTCACCAAGGAGGAGCCAAGCACAATTGAAGACATCAAATCAGATGATGAGGAGACCATCAACTTGGAAGAATTTAAAGCATGGAAATCAAAACGCAAGGTCAAGATGAAGAGGTTGGAGGACATACCAGAGTCATCCAACCAAGCCTTAAGGAGATCACAAAGAGAGAGTAAGAAGCCAATCATATATAGGTATGATACTTCAAATATAGGTATGCCAACCATCAGGCTATTGGTAAGTGTAGCTGCATCTAGAAATTGGAATATGTATCAACCAGATGTGAAAAATGCTTTTCTCAATGGGTCTATTTCAGAGGTGGTTTACATGGCTCAACCTCTTCACTACAAAGATCCAAAACAAGGTAAATCATGTGTGAAAATTGAAGAAAGCTCTTTATGGTTCAAAGCAGGCACCTAGGGCATGGAACCATAGGTTAACAACCCATCTTCAAGATCAACGATTCATGATGAGCAAGGAAGATTCTTCTCTATTTGTCAAGATGAGTAATTCAGAAATGATATATTTATGTGTATATGTGGATTACATTACTGTTAGAGGTAGTGATGCCAAAGGCATCAAACAAATCAGAAATCAGATGATGTAGGAGATTAAGATTACTGACCTAGGGTTTCTGAAATATTTTCTTGGACTTGAGTTAGTATACACTAACTTTGGAATCTACATCACTCAAAGGAAATATGTGTAGGACATGTTGAAAAAGTTCCACTTGGAGAGCACAAAAGTATCTAGCACCCCTATGGAGGTAAATCATAAATTCAATGTTCATGAAGGTGATTTGATTGAAGACATTGCAATTATCAAAGCATAGTTGGAAATCTAAACTATGCAACATTAACAAGGATTGACATATGTTAATATGTTATGGAGTAAGTTTCCTGAGTCAATTCATGCATAAACCTAGAGCACCTCACTTGGAAGCTGCTAAAAGAATTTTGAAGTATTTCAAAGGTACTCAAAATCAAGGGCTTTACTTCCCATACAGATCAAATTTGAATATAAAGTTGTACTGAGATGCAGATTGGGCAGGATGTAAGGATGACAGAAGAAGTACTTCGGGATATTTATCTTTTGCAGGTGATAAGCCCATCTCATGATCTTCAAAGAAGTGTTGGAGTTAGACGTCTACGGAAGCACACGAATAGCACAAGGAAGAAGAAGAAGCTTGGAGCACAACACACAATACAGAATGTATTACTAGAGAATGTACAAAGATAAGTAGCCCATTAGGGCAATAGGCGTATATACAAGTCGGGGGAAAAAACCTCCTAAAGAGGGAAAAAAATGCCCCGACGGTCCTAGTGTGTTCACACACATCACTACCCAAATATATCAACAAATCCCCCCTAGGAGTAATGCGGTGAACAAGGAGCTGGCACTCATGTATAAGGAAGTGCCAAGCCGTGGAAATCACTCCACAAAAGGAAGTAAGCCCAAAGCTTTGAGCAAAGATTCAAACTTCTCCCTAGGCAGAGCCTTCATGAAAAGGTTTGCAATGTTCTCCTGCATGGGCACATATGCCAAGTTGATCTCCCCAGCAAAGAACCTCTCCTTGACATAGTGATAATGCACCTCAATGTGCTTAGTGCAAGCATGGAACACAAGGTTCCTCGCAACTGCCAATGTGCTCTGACTGTCAGTGAAGATGGTGGTGGCAGAAGTCTGACCAATACCCAAATCAACCATAAGGTGTCTGAGCCACACACATTCAACACTCGCTGTGAAAGTTGCCGTATACTCAGCCTCATAACTGGAAGTGGCCACAGTAGGCTGCTTCTTGCTCAACCAAGATATACATGAGCTACCAAGCATGAAACAAAAGCCACTAGTGGACACACGAGTGTCATAGCAACCAGCCCAATCAGAGTCAAAAAAAGCATGCAAATCTGGCGGTAGTGATGGGATAAAACAACCCAAGTATCCGAGTACCACTCAAGTAGCGAAAGATGTGCTTAACCGCTAGTGAATGCTTGACTCTTAGGCAATGCATAAACCTGCTCATATGTGAGACAACAAACTAAAAATCTGGCTGAGTAATGCATAAGTAAATCAAGCATCCAACAGCCTGTTGATAGAGAGCAGCATCAAATGCATCTCCAGCATCATGAACACTCAATCGTAAACCTGTCTCCATAGGAGTGGCAATAGGCTTACAGTATTCAAGGCCAAAATGCTACAATAATGTGTCAATATATTTCCTTTGACACAAACACATTCCACCATCAACTTGCATAAACTGAATGCCCAAATAGTGATGCAAATGCCCCAAATCAGACATCTCAAATGAGGCATGCAAATCAGCCTTAAAATCAGCAATATGCTTCTCAATAGGACAAGTGAGCAGCATGTCATCAACATAGACAACAATGATCAGAAGCACATCATTAGCACGCTTAACATACGAGGTGCTTTCAGTTGGACTGTTCTCAAAACCATGTGCAATCAGATAGGCATGTATCTTCTCATACCAAGCACGTGGTGGTTGTTGGGAAAGATGGATGGATCCTTCAGAAGATTGAGTAGGTGCTGCTAATCCTGCTTTGCACCAGCCCTCAGTGACTCCAGATATGATTAGTAGACACCCTTAGCTTCCAAATGATACCAAGAAATGCTATATGTACTTTGGAAAAGGTTTGAGTAATGACTTGACCAAAACAGATGAGTTTGTGAATCACAAAGCTAGAAAACTTTCTATTTTGGTGTTGATACCTGCTCAGTCTTTCACTCAGTATGACCAGTACACTTACAATTGGCAAAATTCCTTCTAGAGTTATTCTATTAGCTTAGTAAGCTACCATTTGCAAGTGGAATCATTCAAAATGATAAGCTATACTAAGAGAAATAACTTTAGCAAATTTATGGACACCCCTGACTTTTTAGGAAGTATTCAGACAAATACCAATGAGCACTTCGACGGCGATTTCTTGAGATTGGCTGAACCAAGTTGCTTAAAACTTTGTATGCTTGTAGTATGCTTTGAGCTGGATCAATCAAGCTTTGAATCACTCGATTTGGTGAAGTAGGCACTGAGATATGCCTCTTTGAAGTTGACAGAGTTGGATGTAGAAAAGTCAGAGACTTCAGTAGTGATGGAAGTAAATGTATGTATTAAATCACATTGATGTACATTCCCATTGGCATGATTAACATTGCCAAATGGTACTCAGAGGTGTAGGCTATGGAGTAGACCTCACACCCTCAATGATCAGTAGTGTAAGCCTCGGGAATTGAGCTAGAAAAAATGAGCTAAGCTACCCGCGACTTTTGACTTGCATCTTTTATAGAGTTGAGGTGAAAATTCAAGTTTGAATTCAAATTCAAACTCCTAGAATCTTTCACCTAAAAGGTAATGAGATATTCTCTCAATCAATCAACAACTTTTTTCACGACTCTAATCAAGTAGGTGTGTACATAAGAAATGCCAAGTCTTTTAGACTTTTACAAGGAGTAAAATGGTAAGAACTTATAAGCATAAGTTCCTATGATCCTTCCTTTAGGTGATGTCTTCATGAAGTAATCCTAGCCAAATTGTGAGGGCTTTAATTTCACCAATAGCTCCCCCTCAAGCCAAACACTTTGGCTTAAGTCTTCATCTTCAATCTTCAATCACATCCTGCAATCCAATCATGGATTTGAATCTGCATAATTTGTTTCCATCCAAAGCTTTAATGAGTAAATCTGCACATTGCATATTAGTAGACACATAGGTCAACTGAATGTCCTTGCTTAGCAACTTCTCTCTCACATAGTGGTAATGAACCTCTATGTGTTTTGTTCTAGCATGATATATTGGATTAGCTGCAAGGTGAAGAGAGCTTGTGTTGTCTCCAAAGATAATTGGGGGCCTAGTGTATAGGCCTAGCTCTGTATACAAAAGCTTTAACCAAATAGCTTCTTGAGTGGCATTGGCTAGCCCTCTATACTCTGCTTCAGTGGATGACAATGCCACTATTGGTTGTTTCTTGGCTGACCAAGAAATAGGTTTATCACCTGCAAAAGATAAGTATCCTGATGTGCTCCTCCTATCATCCTTGCATCCTGCCCAATCTGCATCTGAATATACTTTAATGTCAATATTTGATGTATAAGAGAAGTACAAACCATGGTTCTGAGTTCCCTTTAGATACTTCAAGATCTTCTTTGCAGCCTCAAGGTGAGGTACCCTTGGTTTGTGCATGAATTGACTTAGCACACTAACTCCATATGCTATGTCAATTCTCGTCAAGGTAGCATAATTCAAACTTCCTACCATACTTTGATATCCTGTAATGTCTTGGAATTCATCCCCTTCATGAGCACTTAGCTTTAGGTTGACCTCCATTGGAGTACTTGAGACTTTAGCATCCTGTAGGTTAAACTTCTTCAACATGTCTTGTACATACTTTTTCTGAGTGATATATATACCTGAATTAGTATAAACCAATTCAAGTCCTAGAAAGTATTTCGATAATCCAAGATCATTGATCTTGAACTCCTTCATCATTTGGTTTTTGATGCTTCTGATTCCTTGGACATCATTACCTGTAATGATTATGTCATCAACATAAACACAGAGATAGATTACCTCTGAATTGCTCCTTTTGATAAACAATGAAGTGTCTGCCTTGCTCATAGTAAACCCTTGGTCTTGGAGGTATGTTGTCAGCCTGTAGTTCCATGCCCTAGGTGCCTGCTTCAATCCATATAGAGCCTTCTTCAATTTACAAACATAGTTTACCTTCTTGGGATCTTCATAGCCAGGTGGTTGTGACATGTAGACTTCTTCAGATATCCATCCATTCAAGAAAGCATTCTTGACATCTAATTGGTACATGTTCCAATTCTTGGATGCAGCTACACTCACCAACACTCTGATTGTTGGCATCTTAGCCACAGGAGAAAATGTCTCCTCATAATCAATGCCTTGGGTTTGTGCAAAACCCTTGGCTACCAACCTAGCTTTGTACCTATTGATTGTACCATCAGATTTCCTCTTTAGTTTGTAGATCCATCTGGATCCTATCACCTTCATAGAGTCCTTCTTGGGTACCAAGTGCCATGTGTCACTCTCCTTGAGAGCTTCTATTTCTTCATCCATAGCTCCTTTCCATTCTGGTTTGGTGATTGCCTCTTCATATGAACCTGGTTCTTCACTTAACAAGTCCTTTGCAAGATAAATTGAATGCTTAGTAACAAGAGATGTATCATACCCATATCTGATAGGCTCCTTGCTTTCTCTCTGAGATCTCCTTATTGCTTGAGTTGAAGATTCTGGTATATCCTCAAGCTTCTTCATCTTCATCTTGCCTCTGGACTTCCATGCCTTGAATTCTTCAAGATTGATTGTGTCATCATCTTCTGAACTTGAGTCTTCCTTCTGGATTGGTTCCTCACTTGAGAGTTTTGGAAACTCCTCTTCCAAATCATAGGTTAGACTAACCTTCCTGCATTCATTCTCATACCATGAGTCATTCTCATCAAAGATGACATCTCTGCTTACCTTGAACCCTTTATTGGTTGGGTTGTAGAATCTGTACCCTTTTTGATTCAAGTCATAACCAATGAAAATACATTTTTCTGCTTTAGGGTCTAGCTTTCCCCTTACCTGTGAGGGAATATGCACATATGCTACACAACCAAAGATTTTGCAATGATCCAATGATGGTCTCTTACCATGCCAAGCTTCATAAGGTGTCATTCCATCAAGTGACTTTGATGGCAACATGTTTATGAGATAGGTGGCAGTAGATACACTCTCTGCCCAAAGATAATTTGGCAACTTCTTTTCATTAAGCATGGACCTAGCTGTTTCAACAATAAGTCTATTCCTTTTCTCAGCTACCCCATTTTGTTCAGGTGAGTACCTTGTGGTTATCTCCCTTTTGATGCCTCTTTCCTGCAAGAAGTCCTCAAACTCATTTGAGAAGTATTCACCTCCTCCATCTGACCTTAGCTTCTTCAAGTTCCTTCCTGTTTGATTTTCAACTAGTGCAAGATATCTTTTGAAACAATTAAACACTTCATCCTTGTGTTTCATAAAGTATAACACAGTCCATCTGCTATAATCATCAATGAAAGATACATAGTACCTTGATCCTGAAATGGAGGGATCCTTGCTAGGTCCCCAAACATTTGCTAGGTAGTCTTCATGCATAAAACCTTTCCTTGAGTAGGGCAATATGTGAGACTTACCAAACTGACAAGCACCACATTTGTAAATCATGTGTTGCTTGGATACATTAGGTATCCCAAGCACACATTGGTCTCTGCACATTTGCTTTAAGGTCCTTTCACCTATGTGACCTAATCTCTTGTGCCATATTTCTAATTCTGAAAGTGTTTGATCCTTGTAATTGTATAAAGCAATGTTTTTGGTGTCTTCTAGCTCAAAAGTAAATAATCTACCTGATTTTTCTCCCTTGGCTATCCTTTTGAACCCATGTCTTGGGTCCTCCACATATGCTCCATGTTGATTGAACCTGACCTGCAAACCTTTCTCCACAATCTGACCAACACTCATTAAGTTTTTGGTAATGGTTGGTACATAAAGTACCCTGCTCAATAGGTTCTGGTTACCATCACAAGTTTTTACATTTCCAATCTTTATTACAGAATGCTTAGTATCATCACCTGTCTGTACTTGATGTTTGCCCTTTGGTTCCTCAAGATCAGAGAGTAGTGCCACATTGCCAGCTGCATGATTAGAACACCCTGAATCAATATAAAACAGATGATCATCATTGATACCTGACTTGGAAGTCATATTCATGATCAATAGGGAGTCATCTTGCTCCTCTGTGTAGTTGTTGTAGTCTTTCCTATTTCTGAATCCTCCTTGGTAGTTACCACTATGGTTGTTGTTGTAATTGTTGTTGTAGTTATTGTTGTAGCCATTGTAGCCTTTGTGTTGGTTGAACCTTCCTCTACCTTGAGAGTATCCACCTCTTTGATAGCCTCTTCCTCTCTGATTTTTGTAGTTTCTGTAGCACTCATATGTGGTGTGGTTAGACAATCCACAAATATTGCATGGTGATGAATTGTAGGGTCTCCCCCTACCTTGCTTTCCTCCTCTGCCCCTGCCTCTTGAAGATCTACCTCTCCCTGCATAGTTGGCTTGGGAGGTAGAACCTTCATCTTCTTGCTTTTTACTTTTACCTTTAACCTTTTTATCAGTATATAGGGGAGAAGGAGTGTTACCTTTAGATGTATCTCCAACCTTTGTGAACTTTGCTTCATGTGTGAATAGTTGGCCCATCAGAGTTGTGAGATCTGGGGTATGCATATCCATGTAGAGATCCATTGCAGTGGTGAAGCTTTCCCACTTATCATCTGCCTTTAGTCCATTGGTTACTTGCCTTACTATTTGTTCTTCTTCAATCTCCTCTCCTATGCTTGCTAATTGGTCTGCCACATCCTTGATCTTGGTCACAAATTCTGAGACTGATTGCTTTGGTTGCTTCCTAAGGGTTGTGAATTCAATCCACAATTGATTCTTCCTGGCCCTTGTATTAGATGAAAAATATGATGACAAGGTTTCCCAAGTTTCTTGGGAAGTCTTACAATTCCTGATGTGAGGTAAAAGGAAATCAGATATAGAGTTAAGAAGATAAGACCTTGCCAATGCATCTTTTGCACACCATGTATTAAGCCTTTCTTGTTCTTCCTTGGTGGGTAGACCCCTTGCTTTGAATGAGGGCAATTCCTCATCTCCTGAGATGAATCCAAATAGACTTCTTCCTTGTAGATAGGTCTTCATCCTCAGAGACCAAGCTTGATAATTGTTCTTGTCCAATTTATCAATGAATGAAGGAAAACCATCTCCCATGTTACCTTGTTTGCTCTGATACCACTGTTGGGAAAGATGGATGGATCCTTCAGAAGATTGAGTAGGTGTTGCTAATCCTGCTTTGCACCAGCCCTCAGTGACTCCAGATATGATTAGTAGACACCCTTAGCTTCCAAATGATACCAAGAAATGCTATATGTACTTTGGAAAAGGTTTGAGTAATGACTTGACCAAAACAGATGAGTTTGTGAATCACAAAGCTAGAAAACTTTCTATTTTGGTGTTGATACATGCTCAGTCTTTCACTCAGTATGACCAGTACACTTACAATTGGAAAAATTCCTTCTAGATGTATTCTATTAGCTTATTAAGCTACCATTTGCAAGTGGAATCATTCAAAATGATAAGCTATACTAGGAGAAATAACTTTAGCAAATTTATGGACACCCTCGACTTTTTAGGAAGTATGCAGACAAATACTAGTGAGCACTTCGACGGTGATTTCTTGAGATTGGCTGACCCAAGTTGCTTCAAACTTTGTATGCTTGTAGTGTGCTTTGAGCTGGATCAATCAAGCTTTGAATCACTCGATTTGGTGAAGTAGGCACTGAGATATGCCTCTTTGAAGTTGACAGAGTTGGATGTAGAAAACTCAGAGACTTCAGTAGTGATGGAAGTAAATGTATGTATTAAATCACATTGATGTACATTCCCATTGGCATGATTAACATTGCCAAATGGTACTCAGAGGTGTAGGCTATGGAGTAGACCTCACACCCTCAATGATCAGTAGTGTAAGCCTCGGGAATTGAGCTAGAAAAAATGAGCTAAGCTGCCCGCGACTTTTGACTTGCATCTTTTATAGAGTTGAGGTGAAAATTCAAGTTTGAATTCAAATTCAAACTCCTAGAATCTTTCACCTAAAAGGTAATGAGATATTCTCTCAATCAATCAACAAATTTTTTCACGACTCTAATCAAGTAGGTGTGTACATAAGAAATGCCAAGTCTTTTAGACTTTTACAAGGAGTAAAATGGTAAGAACTTATAAGCATAAGTTCCTATGATCCTTCCTTCAGGTGGTGTCTTCATGAAGTAATCCTAGCCAAATTGTGAAGGCTTGAATTTCACCAAGAGTGGTTGCTTTAAACCATATAATGCCTTCTTTAACCTGCACACCTGGTCTTCATGCGCTTTTTGCACAAAGCCACGGGGCTGAAAAACATACACTTCTTCATGCAAGTCACCATTCAGAAATGTTGTTTTAATGTCCAACTGATGTACATTCCGACCATGATGAGCTGCAAATGCACAAATGCTCTGAACAGTAGTCATACGGCATGTAGGTGCAAAGGTCTCATCAAAATTAATGCCTCTTTCCTGTGCATAACCCTTTGCAACAAGCCTAGCCTTATACGTGTCAACTATACCATCTGGTTACACTTCAGCTTGTATACCCACTTAGTGTCAATGGCCTTCTTGCGTGGAGGCAAGTCACATAAAGACCAAGTACCATTCTTCATTATAGCCACATATTCAGATTGCATAGCACGCATCCAATTTTCTGAATTTTGTGCTTCATCAAATGAAGCACGCTCATTGTCATCACAGAGACTAGATGCAGCCATAGCATAGCAATCTAGTGCAAAAGAGGCACTATGAGAGCCTGAACGAGTAGGATATGATAGAGGTGCATCTAATTTGCTATCATGCAAAGTCTGCACCAGCCATTTTGGCATAGTTTTTGCCTGCTCAATATCAGCTCTCTCATCAACTAGTGCATCATGTAAATCTGCATCAAAAATGGAATGATCTGCATCATCACATGAAACTTGCAAAGGCTGAGAAGTTGCCTCATTGGGACCATCCCTAGACTGTCCACCTATAAAAAGAGGCAGCAAAGTATCAGACATGTCTTGTGAGCTAAGAGATGTCTCCTTAGTACATGAAAGCAATGGTTGAATAGCATCTTCCACAAAAACAACATCACGGCTAACCAGAATGCGTTTAGTCTATGGATGATACATACGATAGCCTTTACTTTAAGAACTATACCCAACAAAAATACATTTTACTGCTTTATCATCCAATTTTCTACAATGTTGGTCAGGCACTATTGCATATGCCAAACAACCAAAAACACGCAGATGAGCAACAGATGGCTTGCGATCATGCCAAGCCTCATATGGAGTGATAGACTGCAGCACTTTAGTGGGACACTTGTTCAGTACATATGCTACACACATGACAGCCTCAAGCCAGAACATATGTGGTAAAGCTTGACTCTTGACCATACACCTCGCCATCTCCATGCGTGACCTATTCTTTTGTTCAACAACTCCATTCTAATGAGGTGTATACGGCACTGTACACTGGTGTTTTATCTCATGTTCAGCCAGAAATGCATTAAAATCAGAAGACATATATTCCCGCCCTTGATCTGAATGGAGGATGCCCATTTTACATGTTGATAGATTTTCAGCCAAAACCACAAACTGTTTGAAGCACATGAACACTTCAGACTTTGCCTTCAATGGATATACCCATGCATGCCTGGAAAAAGCATCAATGAAAGTCATGAAGTAAAGATAATTTCCAAAAGAAGGTGTTTGCATAGGACCACAGACATCACTATGTACAAGCTGCAATTTCTGAGTAGCCCGAACTGAACCATCTTTTGGAAATGAGGAATGCTGCATTTTGCCCGAAATACAACCTTCACAAACATGTTTTTGAGGTGCCTCAAGTTTCGGCAAAGACGACACCATTTCAGATTTTTGCAGGTGTAGCAAACTAGTAGAATTCAAATGACCAAAGCATGGATGCCAAAGCTTTGTATCTGAGATAGCTTGAGAATCATGTACTACACATGTCGAATCATTCACAGATCTTTCATAGTCTATGAGCTTATATAGCCCACGACATAAAATGCCGGAAGGAATAATCACATCCCCATTTGACAGATCATGAACTGTACACCTGTCATCAACAAATTTCACAACCAAGCCAATCTTGGCTAATGCAGAAACTGATAACAGGTTCTTCTTGATCCCTGACACAAATAAAGCATCTGACAAAGTGAAAGAACTACCATCAGCAGTAGTCAAAATGATCTTACCAACTCCCATAACAGGATAAGAGGAGTTGTTGGCGCATGTAACAATATTCCCTGTAGGGGCAGGCTCGAGTAGAGAAGAAACTGTGCTGTGAGGTAATATGTTTGGTCACCCCACTCTCAAAGTACCAAACATCTAAGTCTACTGCAGACATGCACTGCTCATGACATTATGGGTCAAAACTGCAAAGAGTAGTAAACGCCCATTCTTCTTCCTGCACAAGATTAGCAGACTTTATAGTACTTACAAAACAATTTCTGTTTTTCTGATTTTTTCTCATCTTTGTCTTGGTTCTTCGAATGTGCAACATTTGCAGATTTTTGCTTACTAGTAGAAGAACTCCATTTTCCTTTGCCCTTCTGACTAGCCAGGAAAGCTTGATCTGCAACACGCATAATGGACCTCTTCTGCTTGGACTAATCTTCTTGCAACAGAACAGAGACTAACTCCTCAAATGACAAGGCATTTGGATTGCCTTTCATCATCAATTGAAGAGTAGAAGCAAAATTCTGATATGAATCAGGAAGACCATTCAGAACGGTCTGCACAAGTGAGCTATCTAGTATAACCTCATAAGCAGAAATCAATTGTTCCTCACTCTCCAACTGTTTTCAGAGGTAAGCAACACGAGCCTCATTCCTAGCTTGGTACAATGTGGTGTGTATCCCAAGCATCCTTAGCTATTTTGCAAGAGAGAATATGAGGAATAATGGCACGTTTGACAGACAAAGCTATAAATGCATGTGCCTGGGCATCTTTGCCATCCCAACGAATATGCTCTACAGTGGATGCAGCAGAAATTGCAGCACGAACAAGAATATGCAAAATACAATCATTTTCAACACCTTCGACATCAACTTCAGTATCTATAGTTGTAACAGTTGCAGGTGTGATAGGACATTTTTCGACACCTTGCACAATGTTCCATAGTCCTTTTGCAACCAACACATGTCGCATCATATAAGCCAATACCGGGCAGTTGGTACCATCCAACTTATCCTCGACAGCCAACATACAGAATACATCACTGCTTTCAACCATGGCCGGTGACTAAAATACCTTGATGCAGAAAATTGATTGTATCTCAAAAAGTTGAACATAACTGCCTAGACAAATTCCACTATACTTGTAGCAAACTTCGAGACGCTTATACTGGCAAACAGAAACTGATATATACCTTTGGCACAAAAAGATGAAATAGCCTGCACAAGCACTACGATACATTCGGAGGCCGAAACGAGCTCAGATCGCGATTTTCACACCATAAAGTGAAGCTGTTTTGATCTCTGAAACACCCTGAGTATGCTCACCAAATTTCGTGCAAATCTAAGACTACAAATGGAGGAGTGTCGATGGTGCCCTAGATGAAGCGACAACCTGCTCTGATACCAATTGTTGGAGTTAGACGTCTGTGAAAGCACGTGAAGAGCACAAGGAAGAAGAAGGAGCTTGGAGCACAACACATAATACTGAATGTATTACTAGAGAATGTACAAAGATAAGTAGTGCATTATGGCAATAGGCGTATATACAAGCTGGGGGAAAAACCTCCTAAAGAGGGAAAAAAATGCCCCGGTGGTCCTAGTGTGTTCACACACATCACTACCTACATATATCAACAAGAAGCAACCAACCGTTGCTCTATCTTCAAAAGAGGCTGAATACAGGGGATTAGCAAATGCTACACAAGAAGTTATTTGGATTAGATTGCTCTACTTAACTATGATTGCACTACAAGATATTCAAGAAGATTGATGAAGCAATGCAAAGCCAAGATGTTTGTCTTGAGGGGGAGTTGTTGGTGCAAAATGATCAAGCCTACACATTTGGTTTAGAAGACAATGTGTATAACTACCATTTGATGATGCATGTGAACCTTAGCTTGTAATCACTTGATCATTTACCATTTGTAAAAGATTAAACCTTTGAAGAATCTTGTAAAAGCCTATATCTCCTGGGGGTAGGAAGAATATTAGTTACGAGTTTCAAAATGAGAGAATAACTCCTAAATTATTGGAGTCACTTTTAGTTGGAGCCAAGTTTGAATTCAAATTCAAACTAAGAAGAAAATCTTATAAAAGCACTTTGTAAAATCTTGTGAGGGAGAGTTCCTTATTGGGAGTTTTCTCTTGATCCATTGTAGGACTTGATTAGCTCACACCATACCACACTAAGTCCATCATCATTGAGCATCATTACAATGCCAATGACCTTGTACAATCATGTCATATAATACATATAGCTCATTGAACATCTCTATCTACTTCTCTGTTATGACTTCTCAGAATAGTCAACTTTCTCTGGTCATATCTCAGTGAATACTCAACCATTTTTTATAATCTTTGGCTTTTTGGAACGAGATTAAATTCTACTTTGTGGTATTAGAATTGCAAATCATTTGGTTCAAGCATCTCCGAAAAAGCATCATCAAAGTGCTCATTGGTCATCTACTAGTTAGTTCCTAAAAAATTGGGGGTAAGCTTTGGATTGCTAAACTTATTTCTTAGAGCATCATTCATCATTTTAGATGATTCCACTTGCAATCATTAGTTATCTAAGCTAATTGAATTTCTCAAAAAGGAATTTCATCAGTTGTTACTGTATTGTGAGCTCTCAACAAAAGAAATAGCAGGTGTATGGACTAAAATAGCAGGTTTTGTCACACTAGCTATTCATAAAATAATCTATTTTGATTCAATTGTTTCAAGCGCTCCAAAGTACATAGGTGCTTTCTTGGTGTCATTTGCAATCTAGAAGGGCCTTCTATATAACTCTGAAGTGTATTAGGGCAGGTACAAAGCATGTTTTAGGAGTACCACCTCACTTCTGTGAGGTATCCATCCATCTCTCCCCACAATATTTAGGTAGTGATGAGTGTGAACACTCTAAGATAGATAGGGCACTTTTTTCCCTCTTTAGGAGGTTTTTTCCCCACTTTTATATATGCCTATTGCCCTTATGGACTACTTATCTTTGTACATTATAGTGGTAATACATTCAGTATTGTGTGTTGTGCTCCAAAGCTTCTTCTTCTTCCTTGTGATGTTCGCGTGCTTCCATAGATGTCGAGCTCCAACACTAATTATATAGTGAGGAGGGTGCCCCTAAAATCTAGGACTTACCTTTGCCAATCAACCACCTAATTTGGAGGACTTAGTTGAGATTACTTGGGTAGTGGTTGATTGAATTTTTTGGATGGAATCACATGGATTTTTGCTCCCTTATATTTCTCCACATGTCCATGATTTTTCCCACAAATTAATTTTCTTGAAGCTTGACTTTTAAGAATTCTTACATTGAGCATGGTATTTGGGAAAGGGTTTGAATGCATTAGAAGAGACGGACATGGGTAGGTGCATATGCACATGCACATGCACACTTCAAAAATTCTTCTTTGCCATCATAGATACATGGTGAAGCACTAGAATATTTATATGTCTTAAGAGCACTATTTCTAGATGAAGAAGAACAAGATCATTATAAATGTCATGTTAAGAAAATCTAATAAGAGTAAAAGAAATTATAAATATGAATATCATCCTAATGAATATGAGTGTTGGACAGATAGTGGAAAAGGGTTTGCAATGTTACGTTCAATAAATTTGGAGCCTTTGTGGAGGACCCCCAACATGGATTTAGGAGAATTGCAAAGGGAGAGAAAACAGGTAGATTGTTTACATTTGAGCTTGAGGACACTAGAAATATGGTTTTATAATTATAAGGATCAAACCTTGTCTGAGTAAGAGATATGGCACAAAAGATTAGGACACATTGGTGAGAGTACATTGAAGCAGATATGTAGAGATCAATGTGTACTTGGGATATCTAATGTATCCAAGCAACACATGATCTATAAATGTGGTGCATGTCAATTTGGAAAATCTCAGAGGTTACCCTTTACAAAGAAAGGTTATATGCATGAGGACTATTTGGAACTTGTCCACACAGATGTGTGGGGACCAAGCAAGGATCCTTCAATTTTAGGCTTAAGGTACTATGTGTCACTTATTGATGATTTTAGTAGATGGACTATCTTGTATTTCATGAAACATAAGGATGAAGTGTTCAGTTGTTTCAAGAAGTATCTTGCACTTGTGGAAAATCAAATAGGAAGAAGCTTAAAGAGGATAAGGTCAGATGGAGGAGGTGAGTACTTCTCCAATGCATTTGATGAATTTTTGCAGGAAAAAGGTATCAAAAGTGAGACCACTACTAGATATACTCCGGAGAAAAATGTAGTAGAGAGGAGGGACAAATTGATTGTGGAAGCAGCTAGATCTAATGTAAATGAAAAGAAGTTGCCTAATTACTTGTGGGTAGAGAGTGTTTCTATTGCCACTTATCTTATTAATAGGTTACCTTCTAAGTCCCTTGATGGGATGACCCCCTATGAGGCATGGCATGGTAGGAGACCATCACTTGAACATTGCAAAATATTTGGATGTGTTGCTTATGTGCATGTTCCATCTCAAAGCAGAGGTAACTTAGACCCTAAGGCAAAAAATACATCTTCATATGGTATGATATAAATCCCTCCAACAAAGGATTTATGGTTCATAGAGATGTTGTGTTTGATGAGAATGACTTTTGGTTTGAAAGTGAATGTAGGAAGGTCAAATTGCCATATTACTTGCAAGAAGAATTTCCAAGCCTCACCAAGGAGGAGCCAAGCACAATTGAAGACATCAAATCAAATGATGAGGACACCCTCAATTTGGAAGAATTTAAACCATGGAAATCAAAAGGCAAGGTCAAGATCAAGAGGTTGGAGGACATACCAGATTCATCCAACCAAGCCTAAGGAGATCACAAAGAGAGATTAAGAAGCCAATTAGATATGGGTATGATACGTCATTAGTCACTAAACATTCTATTTTTTTTGCTAAGGATTCATCACTTGAAGAACCTTCTTCTTATGAAGAAGCAAGTACCAAAGCAGAATGGAACGAGGCTACGGATGAAGAAATAGAAGCACTCCAAGAGAATGACACTCGGGAGCTAGTACCCAATGTTGGTGCATTTTACCCAAGCCTACATGCTTGATATATTTGATATTATCCTCATTTGTAAGTCACATGAGTAGTCATGTGAACACCTCTTGTAAAAGAGTACATTTTATCTCTTGTAAATGGAAAAAGAAAAAAGGAAAAGGATGGCTTACCTCATCCATGATGTAAAAGCAAATTCGTGGTTCTAACTACCTAAAACCACGAAATTTAGAGCTGAGGGAATCTCTCCTAACTTTGGGGATCACTTTTAGGTGGAGCCATTCGAATTCGAATTCAAAACTCCCTCCAAGAATAGCTATAAAAGGAGCAAGAAGGAAGAGGCGATTAGCAAGCCTTGTACGTGACCACTTCATGTCATTTTGTAGAGATTGAAGAGCTTACTCCATAGCTCTATCATTCTACTCCCATTGTGCAAAGATTCATTGCCAATGTGGTTGTAATCATATGTGAATCTATACATTTATCATCATCTACTTCTCTGTTTTGTTCTCTGCTATACTCACTCCAAGCAGTAACTTCAGAAGGTCATATCTCGAGTTCTACTGAACCTTTTTCAGTGATTTAACTTGCGTTTGATAGCTTGTACTGTCTACTTTGTGCATATAAATTTCCAAGGTCATTGGATTAATACTTTTGGAGATATCTGCAGTTTACTGCTTACTGGTCTATCTCTATAGTGCCCCGAGAATTGTGGGGAGGTTCCAGAAATTGTTGAAGCTTGTTCTCAGTGCTCAGTCCATCATTTGAAGTGTTTTAACTTGGATTGGGAAGCTTGCTAAGTCTATTTGATATGCCCAAGAGGAATTTTTCAAATTCTTACCAGGTTGAGAGCATTGTTCATTTTTTCTAGCAGGTGTATGTCCAAAAATAGCAAGTTTTCGGAGCTAGTCATTTCACAACTAGTCTGTCTTGACTTAAACTTTTGGGATACATGTTCCAAAGTACTTGGCTGATATTTTGGTGGATTTAGGAAGCTCAAAGGGTGGACTAATCAAATCTGAAGTCTCAGTTGGCTGGTGTGAAGCTGGTTGTAGCGGCACCTACTCATCTTTGGATTGCATCCACCATCTCTCTTCACAGTGGTATTAGAGCATAGTCAAGCAACATGGGAGATGGATTTCCATCAACAATTGACAAATTGGATCGAAACAACTACCCGGCATGGTCTCTAAGGATGGAGGCTTACCTTCAAGGGAGGAATCTATATGGATTCATATCCGGAGATGAAGCAATGCCAACCATGAGGAACAAAGGGCAACCATCACATGAAGAAGTGGAAGGACTTTCGAATTGGTGTTCGAAGGATGCACTTGCAAGGTCCTATATACTAAACTCAATCTCTGATTTTCTTTTACCTCATGTCAAGGGATGCAAGACATCAAGAGAAACCTGGAATGCACTTGCTTCTTTCTTCTCTTCCAACACTCGAGCAAGGAAGAACCAATTGTGGATGGAGTTCACAACAATGAAGAAAAGCCCGAAGCAAAATGTGATTGATTATGTCACAAAGATGAAGGAGATTTCCGACCAATTTGGAAGCATTGGAGAGGTAATCGAAGAGGAGCAAATCATAAGACAAATCATGAATGGAATCAAAGCAGACGACAAGTGGGAGTCATTCACAACAGCCATGGATTTATACATGGATATGCATGTACCCGACCTCAACACACTCATGGGCCAACTCTTCACTCATGAAGCAAAGATTAGCAAAGGTGGTAAGTCCTCAAGAGGTAATCAAACTTCTGCCTTATATTCTGATAAAGCTAAGGTCAAGGACAAGTCAAAGAATAGGAAGAATGAAGATGAAGGTAGCTCTTTCCAAGCAAACTTTGCAGGTAGAGGAAGAGCTAGAGGAAGAGGCAGAGGTGGAAAGCAAGGCAGGGGGAGATTCCAATCATCTCAACCTTGCAACATATGTGGCTTATCTAACCATACTACTGAAGAATGTTTCAGGAACCCGAGGAACTCAAGAGGAAGAGGATTCAATAGAGGTGGCTATGGATCAAATAGAGGTAGATACAATGGAGGCTACAACAACAACAACTACTACAACAACAATTACAACAACAACAACTATCAAAGTGGCCATAGAGGAAGAAGAGATTACAATAACTATGCAGAGGACCAAAGTCAAGAAGATTCATTATTGATTATGAATCTATCAGCGAAGAAGGGTAAGGATGATGATCACATATTTTACATTGATTCGGGATGCTCGAACCATGTAGTAGGAAATGTGGCTTTACTTTCTGATTTGGAAGATCCTCATAACAAGCATGAAGTAGAGACAGGAGATGACACAAAGCACTCAGTGGAAGATAGGTAATGTGAAGACATCAGATGGGAATATGAACCTCTTAAGCAAAGTCTTGTATGTCCCTACAATTACCAAAAATTTAATAAGTGTTGGACAGATTGTTGAAAAAGGATTGCAGGTTAGATTCAATCGATTTGGACCATATGTTGAAGACCCAAGGCAAGGCTTTCAAAGGATTGCCAAAGGAGAAAAGACAGGAAGGCTTTTCACTTTTGAAGTGGAAGATACAAAGAACATAGCTTTGTTTAACTATGGATCTCAAACTCTTACAGAGTTGGAGATATGGAACAAAAGGCTTGCTCACATTGGTGAGAGGACACTCAAACAAATTTGCAGGGACCAAAGTGTACTTGGTTTGCCTAATATCACAAGGCAACACATGATTTATAAGTGTGAAGCTTGTCAACTCGGCAAGGCTCATAGACAACCTTTCAATAAGAAAGGATATATGTATCAAAATCCTTTGGATCTAGTGCACACAGATGTGTGGGGTCCAAGTAAGGAGCCATCTATATCAGGCTCAAGATATTACGTGTCTTTCATAGATGATTGTAGCAGGTGGACCATTCTGTTTTTCATGAAGCACAAGGATGAAGTGTTTAATTGCTTTAAGAAGTATATTGCTCTTGTTGAAAACCAAACAGGTAGGACTTTGAAAAGACTCAGATCAGATGGTGGAGGAGAATACTTCTCTTCTGAATTTGATGCCTTCTTGCATGAAAGAGGCATTAAAAGGGAAGTCACTACAAGGTATACACCCGAACTCAATGGTGTAGCAGAGAGGAGGAACAGAGCTATTGTCAAAGCTGCAAGGTCCATGCTCAACGAAAAGGGATTGCCAAACTACCTATGGGCAGAGGCTGTGTCGACAACCACATATCTCATAAATAGACTTCCATCTAAGTCACTAGATGGAACCACTCCATATGAAGTGTGGAATGGAAGAAGACCTAGTCTAGAGCATTGTAAAATCTTTGGATGCTTAGCCTATGCTCACATTCCTTCTCAAGTAAGAGGGAAATTGGATCCCTAGGCAGAGAAGTGCGTATTTATTGGTTATGATCAAAACCAAAAAGGATATAGATTGTACAATCCAACCAATAAAGGATTCTCTATGAGTAGAGATGTAATTTTTTATGAAAACAAATCATGGTTTGATGATGACAGGAAAGTGAAGCTGCCATATGACTTGGATGAAGATTTTCCATCACTTCAACCAAAGGAGCCAAAGCAGATTGAAGAAACTGATTCGGAGATTGACCTAGAAGACTTGGAAAGACTAAAGCTATGGAAGAACAAAGGTAAAGCAAAGATGCAGGATTCTACATATGGACCCGAGAGCTCACATCAACCACTTAGAAGGTCTTCAAGGGAGAAGAAGAAACCAGAGAGGTTTGGTTATGATACTTCTTTGGTCACCAAGCACTCAATCTACATTGCAAAGGATTCAACCAATGAAGAACCTACCACATTTAAAGAAGCACAAAGCAAGAAAGCTTGGAGAGATGCAATGGATGAAGAAATGGAAGCCTTGAAGGAGAATGACACTTGGGAGCTTGTACCTAACAAGCCATCTATGAAGATAATCGGATCTCGATGGATATACAAAATCAAGAGGAATCCAGATGGAAGTATAAATAGACACAAAGCAAGGTTATTTGCTAAAGGGTTTGCTCAAACCCATGGTATTGATTATGAGGAGACTTTCTCTCCTGTTGCAAAAATGCCTACAATTAGGGTTCTCATTAGTCTTGCTGCATCTAGAAATTGGAATCTTTATCAACTTGATGTAGAGAATGCTTTCTTGAATGGATGGATTTCTGAGGAAGTGTATATGGCACAACCTCCTGGATATGAGGATGCACATCATCCTAACTATGTATGCAAACTAAAGAAAGCTTTGTATGGATTGAAGCAAGCTCCAAGAGCTTGGAATTTCAGATTGGTGACTTATTTGCAGGACCAAGGATTCAAAGCTAGCAAGGCGGATACCTCTTTGTTCATAAAGAGTAATGGATCTGAAGTGATCTATTTATGTGTGTATGTTGATGATATTATTATCACAGGCAATGATCTTGAAGGAATCAAACAAGTAAAGGCTCAAATGAAGGAGGAGTTCAAAATAAGTGACCTCGGACCACTCACTTATTTCCTTGGATTGGAGTTGATCTACACAGATTCAGGTATATACATCACACAAAGGAAGTATGTCCATGACATGCTCGTCAAGTTCAAGATGGAAAATACAAAGTGTTAAATAGGTTTAGCAATCCAAAGCTTACCCTCGATTTTTTAGGGACTAACCAGTAGATGACCAGTGAGCACTTCAATGACAATTTCTCCCGGATGATTGAATCAAATGACTTGCAATTTTGGCACCACAAAGTAGACTTGAAGCTGGTTCCTACAAGCCAAAGACTATAAAAAGTGGTTGCGTATTCAACGAGATATGACCAGAGAAAATTGACTATTCTGAGAAGTCATAGTAGAGAAGTAGACAGAGATGTTCAATGAGCTATATGTATTATATGACATGATTTTACAAGGTCATTGGCATTGTAATGATGCTCAATGATGATGGACAGAGTGAGCTATGGTGTGAGCTACTCAAGTCCTACAATTGATCACAGAAAAACTCTCAATGAGGCACTCTCCTTCGTGGGATTTTACAAAGTTTTTTTATAAGATTTCTTCTAAGTTTGAATTTGAATTAAACTTGGCTCCAAATAAAAGTGACTCCAATAATTTAGGAGTTATTCTTTTATTTGAAACTCGTAACTAATATTCTTCCTACCTCTAGGAGATATAGGCTTTTACAAGATCTTTCAAAGATTTAATCTTTTACAAATGGTAAATGATCAAGAGATTACAAGCTAAGGTTCACATGCATCATCAAATGAAGGTTGTACACATTGTCTTCTAAGCCAAATGTGTAGGCTTGATCATTTTGCACCAACAACTCCCCACCAAGCCAAACATCTTGGCTTTGCATTGCTTCATCAATCTTCTTGAATATCTTTTAGTCCAATCATAGTTTTAAACTTGCAAAATATAGTACCATCAAGTGCTTTGGTTAACAAATCAGGACATTGCATATTTGTAGATACATATGCTAGTTGAATCTCTTTGCTCAAGAGTTTCTGTCTAACATAGTGATAGTGCACTTCTATATGCTTGATTCTTGCATGATAAATGGGATTGGCTGCAAGACGAAAAGAACTAGTGTTATCACCAAAGATCATTGGTGAATGAGTGTGAAGTCCCAAATCTGAGTAGAGCAATCTAATCCAAATACCTTCTTGTGTATCATTTTCTAATCCCCCATATTCAGCCTCTATTGAATATAGAGCAACGGTTGGTTGCCTCTTTGAAGACCATGAGATGAGCGTATCACCTGCAAAAGATAAATATCCAGAATTACTTGTTTTGTCATCCTTACATCTTGCCCAATTTGCATCTGAGTACAACTTTATATCCAAAATTGATGCGTATGGGAAGTAAAAACCTTGATTTTGAGTACGTTTGAGATACTTCAAGATTCTTTTAGTAGCTTCCAAGAGAGATGCTCTAGGTTTATGCATGAATTGACTCAGAACACTTACTCCATAACATATTAACATATGTCAATCCTTGTTAATGTTGCATAATTTAGACTTCCAACTATGTTTTGATAACCTGCAATGTCTTCAAGAAAATCACCTTCATGAGCAATGAGTTTATGATTTACCTCTCCAAGTGGAACCTCTTCAACATGTCCTGCACATATTTCCTTTGAGTAATGTAGATTATAGAGTTAGTTTATACTAACGCAAGTCCAAGAAAATATTTCAAAAACCCTAGATCACGGATCTTAAACTCCTACAACATCTGATTTTTTATTTTTTTGATGCCATTGGCATCACTACCTGTAAGAATAATGCCATCCACATATACACATAAATATCTCATTTCTAAATTACTCCTTTTGACAAACATAGAGGAATTTGCCTTTATCATCATGAATCCTTGATCTTGAAGATAGGTTGTTAACCTATATTTCCATGCCCTAGGTTCTTGCTTCAAACCATAAAGTGCTTTCTTCAATTTGCACACATGAATTACCTTGTTTGGATCTTCATAGCTAGGTTGAGCCATGTAAACCTCCTCTGAAATCCACCCTTTGAGAAAATAATTTTTCACATCTAATTGATACATATTACAATTTCTAGATGCACCTACACTTACCAATACTCTCATGGTTGGCATCTTAGCCACAGGTGAAAATGTTTCTTCATTATATACTCCTTGGGTTTGTGCAAAACCCTTAGCCACAAGCCTAACTTTATACATGTTTATGGATCCATCTGAATTCCTTTTGATTTTCTAAATCCACTTAGAACCAGTTACCTTCATTGATGCTTTCTTGGGTGTGAAGAGAGATGGTGGATGCAATCCAAAGATGAGTAGGTGCCGCTACAACCAGCTTCACACCAGCCAACTGAGACTTCAGAGTTGATTAGTAGACCCTTTGAGCTTCCTAAATCCACCAAAATATCAGCCAAGTACTTTGGAACATGTATCCCAAAAGTTTAAGTCAAGACAGACTAGTTGTGAAATGACTAGCTCCCAAAACTTGCTATTTTTGGACATACACCTGCTGGAAAAAATGAACAGTGCTCTCAACCTGGTAAGAATTTGAAAAATTCCTTTTGGGCATAGCAAATAGACTTAGCAAGCTTCCCAATCCAAGTTAAAACACTTCAAATGATGGACTGAGCACTGAGAACAAGTTTCAACAATTTCTGCAACCTCCCCACAATTCTCGGGGCACTACAGAGATAGAATAGTAAGCAGTAAAATGCAGATATCTCCAAAAGTATTAATCCAATGACCTTGAAAATTTATATGCACAAAGTAGACAGTACAAACTATCAAACGCAAGTTAAATCACTGAAATAGGTTCAGTAGAACTCGAGATATGACCTTCTGAAGTTACTGCTCTGAGTGAGTATAGCAGAGAACAAAACAGAGAAGTAGATGATGATAAATGTACAGATTCACATATGATTACAACCACATTGGCAATGAATCTTTGCACAATGGGAGTAGAATGATAGAGCTATGGAGTAAGCTCTTCAATCTCTACAAAATGACATGAAGTGGTCACGTACAAGGCTTGCTAATCGCCTCTTCCTTCTTGCTCCTTTTATAGCTATTCTTGGAGGGAGTTTTGAATTCGAATTCGAATGGCTCCACTTAAAAGTGATCCCCAAAGTTAGGAGAGATTCCCTCAGCTCTAAAATTTCGTGGTTTTAGGTAGTTAGAACCACGAATTTGCTTTTACATCATGGATGAGGTAAGCCATCCTTTTCCTTTTTTCTTTTTCCATTTACAAGAGATAAAATGTACTCTTTTACAAGAGGTGTTCACATGACTACTCATGTGACTTACAAATGAGGATAATATCAAATATATCAAGCATGTAGGCTTGGGTAAAATGCACCAACAGCTCCCCCTCAAGCCTAACATGCTTGGCCTTCAAATAAGTCTTCAATTGTCCTTGATTTCCTGCAAGCCAATCATCAACTTGAATCTACTTAATTTTGTACCATCAAGAGCTTTAGTCAACATGTCGGCACATTGCATATCTGTAGAGACATAGGATAGTTGAATATCCTTGCTCATTAGCTTCTCCCTTACGTAATGGTAGTGGACTTCAATATGCTTGGTTCTAGCATGGTATACCGGATTAGCTGCTAGATGTAGTGAGCTTGTGTTGTCACCAAAAATGTGAGGTGTTGAAGAATGAAGTCCAAGATCTATGTACAAAGACTTTTACCACATGATTTCTTGAGTTGCATTAGCCAAACCTCTATATTCGGCTTCGGTAGAAGATAATGCCACGGTTGGTTGCTTCTTCGATGACCAAGAAATGATTTTTGAACCTGCAAATGATATATATCCTGATGTGCTTCTTCTATCATCTTTAGATCCGGCCCAATCTGCATCTGAATAGACATTTAGCTCAATATCTGAAGTAAATGAATTTCATTCATAGTCCCCTTTAGGTACTTGAGGACTCTCTTGGCCGCTTCCATGTGTGGTCTTCTCGGCTTATGTATAAACTGACTCAATATGCTAACACTATAGCATATATCCACCCTTGTGAGTGTTGCATAGTTCAAACTTCCAACCAAGCTTTGATAGCTTGTGATGTCTTAAATTGGCTCTCCTTCATAAGCACTAAGCTTATGATTTTGCTCCATAGGTGTACCTATTTCTCATAGCATAGTTTGTTATTTTAGATGATTCCACTTGCAATCATTAGCTATCTAAGCTAATTGAATTCCTCCAAAAGCAATTTCATCAATTGCTACTGTATTGTGAGAGCTAAGCAAAATAACGGGTAGGTGTATGGACTAAAATAGCAAGTTTTGTGACACTAGTTATTCATGAAATAGTTTGTTTTGATTCAATTGTTTCAAGCATCAACTCCAAAGTACATAGTTATTTTCTTGGAGGCATCTGCAAGTTAGAAGGGCCTTTATATAACTCTGAAGTGTATTAGGGCATGTACAAAGCAGGTTTTAGTAGTACCACCTCACTTCCTTGAAGTATCCATCCATCTCTTCCAACATATTTGAATACAAAGAGGCATACTTAAGGAATAGTGTTAATCTTATGAACTACAATTATGTTCTTTAATCATCTCAATATGAGATACATGTCTGTGAAAATTGTGTGAGAAAGAAATGAGATTGAGGGATGCTCTAGTTTGTGCAATTGATTTTTTCTTGGAGTCCCAATTGATCCTTCAACACTAGGTCCTTGGTTGTTCTTTGGGACTCCAAGAACAAATCATTTGGAAGCAAGCCCTCATTGGTGAAGTGATCGGTTGCTCTGCGGCATTGTGGAATGCGATTAGGGGAAAGATCCTTTGGAAGATTTGGTGAGAAAGATGTGCTCAAAACTTTGGCAATACCCCCAAGGAGTGGTCAATCGAGAAGTCCCTTTTCCTTCTCAGCAGAAGAATTGTTAACTGTAAGAAACTCCCCCCCCCCCCCCCCCTTCAGACATCACAAAGAGCTACAGTATGTCAACAATAAGCTTAAAACAAAGTGGGCTCCACATGATGGGGATGCGAGATTTATCAACCTCCTCTATAACCCCATGTAAGCCTTGCAAGGCCTACCATGAAGGCTATGGCAGATCATTGGAATGAAAATTAGTCATCAAAAATAGGCTAGCTCTGCTGGGAGAAACAAGTGGTCGCTCGAAGACTCTCCGAAATGCTCGAAACTCTGGTCGATTGAGTATTCATTGTTCCTCCTTGGCAAAAGGATTGCTAATTGTAAGAAACCCCCCCTTCTTTTTATGATTCTTCAACTATTCCTTTTGATCAAGAACACACTTTACCCATGTGGGCCCTGCATGAGGATGATGAGTTGGTGATTAACCTTTTCATGTAAGCCATCTACACTCTGCAAAAGCTTCCCCTGCTCTATGAGATTTGGGGGATCCTGTGGGCACTAGTCCCCTTCTTTTGTATTTTTCCTTTATTTAATTCTAGTCCGGGAGAGTAGGCTAAGGCCGAACTTCCTTTATTTAAAAAAAAAAAACAGTAAATAGAACTCTCGTTTTATATCCTAGGATATGGTGAGATCAACATTGGGTCATATTTCTCTGAGACTTTGTAAGCAAATGCAAAGTAGAAAGTAACCATGCATGGGATTTACATGCTAGCAATAGCAGGTTTCAAAAATGACAGAGATTAAATTAGCTTTTGGGCACACATTTATGTCTGAGGTGTGAAGGAAAGGAACAAGGAATATAGGATACTGCAGTATTGAGGGATTTCCAACAGAGTTGGGCTTCATCCATCTTCCACGCCCCATTTAGCTCTACATAACAGCTCCAAGACAAGTAATCTTCAAAATATTTGGTGTTGGGAAGTTACATTATGTAATTTTTGGATATCATATATGCAATCGGGCTTATGTTACGAGTGTTTTGAATTTTTCTCATGTAGTTTAATACACGAGAAAAAGAATTTGTTTGTATGCTTGACCATAGAATGGAAAAAATCTAAAACCTATAATAAGCAAATGCCTCTTCATGGGTTTTAGTATGCTAGTGGGTATTCATCTCCTCCATCTCATAATGGAGATTGAGTTAACCTTTTTTTTTGCTCACATAACTTGTTACTCAAAGATTCTTCCATGAAATCCACCAACTCCATGACATAGATATTGATATTCTTTAAGCAATTGACCTGATCTTCTTAGTGCAAATCAACTAGATCAAAGGTCTTGAAAGGAAGTAAAGTTAGAAGAGTCAAACTTTAAGGTTCATTATGAGAGAAAAATATCTTGGGTCCTTCATCTCAATTGGGAATTAAATAACTCTCCCCGTGATTTCATCACAAGAAGTTTTGGTCATGTTTTGTTACATGTATCATGGTGCATCATTGCATTCTAAATGTATGGTCATCAGTGAGGTGGATTCAGATCGGTTATTTTATAGTGGTGATTCACAACACATAATTTCATGCAAAAGGTTTTTTGCATCTTGAAAGATGCACCCAAAGGAGCACATGTGGTGCATGCAAAGAACACCTCTTACGCTAGCATTGGAGTAGGAGAAATTGAGCTTATATTGGAAGACATATTTACCAAAGCTCTTCCATAGGAAAAGTTTGAAGCTTTTCACAAAGCTTTAGCATTATTGCTTTATAGAGGTTGATATGCCACTCCCTATATGTGTTCACATCATTCCCTCCAAGGGGGTTTGTTACAATTATGTGTTTCTCAAGTAGCTTTGATGTGAACCTTTTCCCTATACATGGACACTTTTTACTCTAGTGTTGGCTAGAGTTTTTTTTTCCATGTTATCACATACACAATTCACTCATATGCAGTGGTACTCTATACTTATGGATATTATTTAGCTCTTGCTTCAGTTTTATTCATCATTAGTAGAGAGAGATATTCTAACCATCCATCTTCTCCATGTGTCTTGCAATAGCTCCTTATGTGTGCTTCTTGTGTGTCTCTCACACTTCTATAGACAACCAACAATATCCTGAGTAAAAGGAAATCTTGATGGTGTAACTACACAAGCCAAAATATCTCCACTAAGTATCTTATCATAATAAAAGCTTTTGATCAATAAGAAAGTATGTTACTAAAGCCAGAATATCTCCACTAAGTAGCTTATCTCCTGAAGCCATTAGATAGATTCAATCTTGACCATTATAATTCATGCGTCTCTACCATACAAGAAATTTTTTTTTTTTCAAGCATAGAATTGGAGAAGAGAAAGATCATGAAGTAAATGAGTTCCAAGAAAACAATGGATCACTATATTATAAGAACTTCTTGTATTTCCCTCCATGAAAGCCCAAAATCCAAGTACTTTAGCAACATCATGATAACCTTGTTGTATGACATTTTGGAGTAAATCAAACAATATTTTTTAAACAAATAGTATTTAAGTATCCTCAAATGTGGGAGGAAGTCAATGGATATATCCAAACCTATGACATATGCAATAGATATACATTATTACATCATAAACCTTATGGCCTCTTGCACCTTTACCTATTCTAGAAAGGCAATGGTTTTCATTATCTATGGACTAATCCATAGACATACAAAGGTCCCATAAGTATGATGGCATTCTTAATATAATGGATAGATTGACAAAGATATCACACTTCATTCCAACTACAAAAATGATCATAAGTGCAACCACCACTAGACTTTTTCTTAGATACATCTTTCGGCTTCATGGATTGCATGATGATACTACTAGTGATCGAGGTCCAAAGTTCATATCTAGATTTTTAAATAGCCTTTGCAAGTTCCTTGGTGTTCAAGGTAAACTCTCTATAGCCAATTGTCCATAGAATGATGAGAAAATATAATTGAATCAACTCCCATAATAGTATCTATGTTACACCATCAACTATTATCAAAATGATTTGTTTGAGCTTTTACCCTTTGTAGACTTTGCCTCTAATAACAATGTTCAGACATCCAAGCAGACTTCCTTCTTTGAAAATTATTAATAACACCCAAGAATGGATGTACAACTCTCAAGTCATGCCAAGAACCTAGCTTCTAGAGATAAGTCATAGTATATCATGGATATTCACCAAGAAATCAAGCAAGAGATCCATAGAGCTCAAGAATAGTATAAGTATTATGTAGATTAGCACAGTGTTTAGAATCCATCCTATCACATTGGGCATGAAGTGTGGCTACTCAAAAATAATGTGAATTCTTCAAGCCTTTGTGCAAAGCTAGAACACTGAGACTTGGTCCTTTCATCATCTTGGCCAACATAAATCTAGTCACATTCAAGCTTCTAGTTATGGAGAAACATGCAAATACATCTAGTTTTCCATGTTTCCATGTTGGAATGATATCAAATTTCTCCACTGAGGGGAGACCTTTTCCTTCATCACCACCCATCAAGATCGATGTTCATAAAGAAGTGTGTTATTTTCCTAGACATTAGGATCCATCACACCTAAGTGTGACAGGTGATTGTTTGAAAGATATGAGCGGGATTAAAATTGAAATTGAATGCAGGAGTTCTTGTGCTTGGCTCCTTGCTTCATGATGGTCCAACTGTAAGCAAGAGAAGTGGTTCATATGTTCCTAAGATTGGAGCTTTCTTTCCAACATGTATGTATAGGTCAACATCTATGGTTGTGTGTGCATATTTATCTATATTTGAATTAAATAAATTAATTGATTCAATTCAATAGTTGTCTGTGTGTTTAGTGTGAATCAATTCAATGTTTATGAGTGTGTTTATACTTTGATGAGAGAAGTTAATGATTAAATTCAGTATTTATGTTTGAATGGATTTAATTGTCACATGTATGTTTATGTATGTATGTGTCTCTGTTATATTTTTAAAAGAGGTATATTACAAGTTGATTTTAGGTTTAACCATAGTTTTGAGCAGTTCATAATTTGAATACATGCAAAAACTTGCACATGAAACTTGCACCTCTTTTTTAGCTCACTGATTGGGATGTGGATTGGGCTATCATGTGTGCATTTGATTGAACTATCAATTGGGCTAGCAAATAGGCTATGGAGAACGCTACTGACTAGACTATGGACAGGTCCATTGAAAACAAGTCTAGCTAATATCCCAACCAAGATTTTGACTTATTTGCATTGATTGGCTTATTGGAAAACACACAAAAAGTTGGGCAGGTAAAGAAATCACAAAAACACCTATCTATTGTAGTGAATCTTCCTTTATTGGTTATTTAAAGAAATATTGAAACCTATTCTTCCTTGTGATTCTAGAATAATTCTCAAATGTGGTCACTTTCTATTCTCTCATACTAATAGCATTACTAATTTATACGGTTCTTCCTATATCGAAGTAATTTTACCTTTGTTTTGCACATGCCTAACTGGATTATAGAGGACTACTAAGAAACCATTTTGAATATTAGAAGACCATAGAATATTCTCCAAATTATGAACCTATCATGAGATATAGAAGGTCACATGAAATTCGAGGTTCATGATGGTTTCCTTTGTCCATGACACTCCACGCCTTCTAACATACTATTCACGGTTAGCTTTCTCCATGAGCTTTGTAAAGCCACACTAGCTCTGATACCATGTCAGAGAAAGGTGATAAGGGAGAGAGATTTCCCACAAAAAAAAAGAAGCACACAAATATTGAGGCAAAGATCAACATTCTTCCTCTAGTTCTTCTATTATATAAAGAAAATAAACAAGGATGATCTAATACAACAATGCAATCAATACAATATATAAAGAACATAACATAGAGAAAATCCTAATGTCCAAAAACGAGTGAAAAGAAAAAAATAAAATTTTCATCACCTTCGGTACGTTTGATTCTCCTGTTGGGAAATTCCAAGTATGTCCGTTTGCATGTTCACAAATCCAAAACTAAGGCCCATTGCCTTAGTCAATAACCCCAAATACCCCATTCGATACACACAATAAGCAGATTTGATCGCCATCGCTGGTGAATGGGATACTATAAAAAACAACATGATCCAAGTAGAAGTTATGATCTTTTCAATGATATAAATGCAGAAACATATTTCGAGGTAGATACACATCATGATGGTTCGATAGGGTACGGAATGCAAACGGAAAATTTATGTAGGAGGAATCTGATAAGTCTATGCAAAATGCTAATGCAACGAAAAAAATATGGATGATGTAAATGATCTGAATGTATTGAAAAATGTGGTACATAATTTATGTATAAATTGTATGTTAACTTTATGAGTGTTGTAAAGGATGTGACTTGTCTATGTGCTAATAAGGGATTCAGCATCTTTGCTATGTAGGATTTTTTGGGGGATGTTAGCACCAAACACAAAAAATTCACTTTTTCCAAGCATAGAAGAATCCGATATGATCCACGAGGGGAAGAAAGATCTAAACGGTGCTTGATCTTCATTCATATCTACATCAAGAAGTTCATGATAATGGATCCTTCCCTATGATGGTTGTTCTTCACTCATGGAGTCTTGGGATCGATACATACTAGATGATGTTTATGTTCAAGGGGTGGATGTTCATAATAGAGAAGCAAATCCGTCGTCTTTTATTCTCACTACTTTGGATCAGAAGGTGATTACATGTTTAGAGCACTTTGAAACATTAAAATTTAAGCTTCTGACTCTCTTCTCCAACACTTGCATTCAATCACTCCACGGCATATGGAGTCGAATTCAAATCTTGCATCAAGTTTAGTAACAATCAATGGAGATGCATATGAACCTCAACTCTCTTATAAAAAATTATCGCCTATGAAGCCTTACATGACCTTAGTTTATGAGAAGAACGCAATATATGTAACATAAGGTATGCGTTTTCCGCCATGGTAAAGTTTGCTCAAGTTGATTTCCGTTGGCTCACATTGGTGTATCATTCTAACATGATGTAATAATCAAGAGAAAGAGGAAATCATTTGGTTGGGCTTGATGGGTGTTGAAGCTCAAAGTCAAGGAAAAAGCATGGAAGCACATCAAAAGGTGGACACACAAGGAAAGGGAGCAAGTAGGGAGCTCCAAGAAGTGTACGTCAAATTTTCAGAAGAATCCCCTACAAAAATAGTGATTTTCATCACTAAAAACCATTGTAAATACCATTTTCTATTTTTATAACTCCATTTTGTTCAAGTCGAGGAGTCCTCAAGCTTGAGGAGTATTAGAAGTACCATCGTACCAATTTTCATAATTTTTAGACTTCGTTTGAGCCCTCAAATAAGCCCTGGAACCTAATTTTTAACTACGCTGAACACTAGGTCTGGACAGGGCCAAAACTAGTCAAAAAACTATAAAAAGAGCTAGAGAGCTCATTTTTAGGGTTAGCTTGTGAGAGAATAGAGCTTTTTGTAAGAGAACTCGTTTGCAATAGAAGCCTTCCATTGTTCCTTGCTTTGATCTTGCTTTGTGTGCATGTGTGTGTATGTGTGTGCATCCTTGTGTGCTTTCATTCACACACTTGTGCCTTCACTTGCTCGTGGTCTTCATACCGGTCCTCACATCTCCGCGGATTGACAAGTAAAGGAGGTGGTGCTTACGCTTGAGCTACACCAAATTTTGGCGTCGTTGCCGGGGAGAGAGCTTCGAGGATGAGCGTTGTGATGGTAAGTTCGTAGATTTGCGACGTTGGAAGGTAAAAAAACTGTCATTTCAGTTCATTTTCTATTTTTTCCTCTTCATCTCCATCATCATCATCATCTCCACCTTTTTCCATCTTCTTCTTCATAGAAATTTCTTGTTTTTTAGTGCATTTTCATCATTTTCATACCATTTTTCATGCATTATTGTGTGGGAAGGAGTTAGGAGGTGCAAGGGAGAGCAAGCGCTGTGTTTTTTTTCATGATTTTCTGCTTGTACGGAGCTCGCCATTGTCGGCGCTCAAAATTTTGAATTTCCCGCCAAAAAATGCGATTCTGTGATGAAAATCGCGATTCTGTGAAAATTCAAAATTTTTTGAAAAATCACGATTTTCTGTTTCCCGCCTAAAAGCTTGCTGAAAGAATCACGATTCTATGGTCATTCTCAGAATCACGATTCTGTGGTCATTCTCAGAATCACGATTCTGTGGTTGTGCTCAAAATTGCGATTCTCACAAATCACGATTTTTAGCCAAAAACACGATTTTGTAAAAACACGATTCTCTAGGACAAAATCGCGATTCTCAGCAATCACGATTTTTAGCAAAAACATGATTCTGAGAAATCACGATTCTCAGTAGACAATCGCGATTTTCATGTCAAAAACACGATTCTCTAAAAACACGATTCTCTAAAAAAACACGATTTTCATCCAAGGTACAAAATCGCGATTTCCAAAAACACGATTTTGTGAAAACACGATTCTCTGCTCAAAATCGCGATTCTCACCAATCATGATTTTTAGTAAAAACACGATTTTGTGAAGACACGATTCTGTGAACCACGATTTTGTCAAAACGCGATTCTCTGGTTGTGCTCAAAATTGCGATTCTCACAAATCACGATTTTCAGCCAAACCATGATTCTGTGAAAACACGATTTTCTGTTGGCAATCGCGATTTTCATGTAAAAAATGCAATTATATGAAAAGACGATTCTCTACCCAAAATCGCGATTCTGAAAAATCACGATTTTCATGTCAAAAACACGATTCTGAGAAAACACGATTCTGAGAAAACACGATTCTGTGATTGTGCTCAAAATCGAGATTCTCACCAATTACGATTTTCAGCAACAAACACAATTATCAGCAAAAACACGATTTTGTGAAAACGCGATTCTCTGAGACAAAATCACGATTTTCATGTCAAAAAACACGATTCTGAGAACCACGATTTTATGAAAAACACGATTTTGTGAATCACGATTCTCTAAGACAAAATCGCGATTCTCTAAAACAAGATTTTCTGCTCAACATCACGATTTTCAAAAACACGATTTTGTGCTCAACATCGCGATTTTCAAAAACACGATTTTGTGCTCAACATCGCGATTTTCAAAAACACGATTTTGTGCTCAACATCGCGATTTTCAAAAACACGATTTTGTGCTCAACATTGCGATTTTCAAAAACACGATTTTGTGCTCAACATCGAGATTCTTTGACTTCACAAAATCGCGATTCTCTTGAAGTTCACAAAATCGCGATTCTCTTGAAGTTCACAAAATCGGGATTATCTTGAAGTTCACAAAATCGCGATTCTCTTGATTTCACAAAACCGTGATTTTTTCCAAAAGGTCCTGTTTGCCTGTTTTGACCCCCAGGAGCCTGATTTGATATAACTTTTTCATCCAAAGTCCATTTTTTGAGCTCTATAGCTCGTTGGAAAGCTCATTTCGAATCCTACACGGCCTCAATTGTTTTTTATAAGAATAACGCGTTGATTTTCAGATAGGATAATTTGAAGTTGACCTTCAAGTGGGACCTGGAACCCAAGGGGACTCCAAAGGATTTTTGAACCATACCAAGGGGAAATTTTGGACTCTTAGCCAAAGCTTATGAACTTGAGATCTGGTAGACACCTAGGCAAGGATAGACAAAGCATTAGATCTTCTCAGTCCAGTGTCAACCATACATCTAAGTCTTGGGCACAACAACTAAGTGGTCATCCTTACGGACTAAGTTCAGACACAAGTGACTCAGAAATGTCTTTTAGCATGGGGAAACCAGCAGGTGCCTCAGGGACTGCCCATCTACAAACACCAGAAGGTCCCTATAAGACACAGTTGGAATATATTCAGACCAACCGATTAGGTGCTCGCATCTATGAGGATGGCCTGAGGCGATCACTGGTCCAACTCAAAAATCCAGATCAATCCTTTGGACTTGAACACCCGGTGGTCAAGTTCGAAGAGGGTTCATACATTGATAAGGAAGGAACCATGTATGTGGTTACCAACCAACTAGATAGGACCGATGAGTTTGGAAATATCATTCATGAGAATGAGATAGGAGACCTAGAACAAGGAAATGTAGGACAAGGACCCCAGACTCCTAGAGGCAAGTCAGTTTTGACCACAGTGATCACTCCAGACTGGATCCCTCAAGACAACAAAAGCATAGAACTATTTTTGAATAGAGAAACAGAGGAAGCCTTTTGGAGATTCAAGCCAGATCAACCTAGCCAATTGGGCATAGTTATCATCTATGAATTCAAAGATTCTGAGATACCAGGCAAAGTTGTCTACCTGGATAACACATCAGAGAAGATATTCTTGGTAACAGAACATGATAGACATGCATATACTTGGAAGAATGAATTGATTTTCCCTCCACCAAGATCCAATGTTTCCCATGGCCTCCAAGGAGTAGGATCATCCCAAGCTCATGAAGCCCAGAGAGAAAGAACTAGAGAGAGACCTGAGGTAAGTTTTGCACACACGGTGGGCAGAAATAGAGCTGGATTTGAAAATGAAAGACCTGAAAAAGAGAGACATCAAGCACATAGGCAACAAAGAGATGAACATGATTTTCCATTGCCTAGACCCCGAGAGCACCCAAGAACCCTTAGACCCACTCAAGTGATCAAGGCAATGAAGAATTATTTTGACGGGTCAGGAGATCCTTATGATCATGTGGCCGAGTTCAAACAAGTGTTAAGAGCTGAACAGGTTGAGGACTTGTTCACCCAGTACGAGGCATTTGGTTTGACTCTTAAGGGCACTGCCTTTGCTTGGTTTCAACCATTGAGTAGTCGCAACTATCGCGATATAGGTCAACTGCTAGACGAATTCATTATAGAATTTTCCAAGAGTGGTATCAGGCATAACACATCATCTTTGATCCACAGCTTCAAGCAGACACCCCAAGAAACAATGCGATTAGCAGGTAGAAGGTTCAGACAGTACCTAGAAAGATGCCCTACTCCAGAGTTACCCACACCAGCCAAACAAGTGGCTTTGTTCTTAGATGGCTTACTGAGCACAAATTTAAGATCATATGTGTACTTGAAAGAGCCTAGATCCATAGAAGAGTGTGTGCGGACCTGCATTGACATAGAAGATAACTTGGGTGAGGAGTTAGGATTGTCCAAACTCTATAAGGATTCTGATAGTTCTACTAGTCATACTTCGAAAATCTCCACGGAAATAGATGAGATAGTTGAGCAAGTTGCCAAGAAGCTAGGAGTCCAAAATAGAGAAACACAGAGAGTCACCCCATTGAATCGATGTTATACTTGCGGAGGCGACCACATGGCTAATGTATGCCCAATGCACAACCAGAACATGAGAGAAAGGAATACCCCATACTGCACTATTGAAAGGAAGTACACAAACCATACGGCTCAAGATTGTCCCTACAATAGGCAGGTTGTTAGACAGAATTATCAGCAACCTTACCCACAAGGTAGGTATCAGAGCCAATACCAACAGCCATATTATAGACCACAACAGCAATATCAGGCACAATATAGGCCACAACCAGTCTTGGGAAACCAACCACCAACTCCTGCCAACGTGATTCCAGTCAAGTATGCCGTGGGAGAGGAAAATCCAAATCGAGCATTGGTCCCACTAACCCCATTGATACCAGATAATGACTCTCATGCTCATAGTTCAAACTACTCCCATGAAGGTAGTCCACATGCTTATTACACAGAGTCACCTGAACATAGTGAGATTTACCCATATCAATATGAGGCACAACCTATGGAACAAAATTGGGAGCCTGAATATTCCAATGTCATGTACGCAAATGCTAATCCTAGGCCCCAACTGAGACAAGTAAGACCACAAGCCCCTAGAGGACCATGCTTTAGATGTTAGGGCGACCATTTCCTTCGTGATTGTCCCCACCCACCATCTCCGAGTCAAGGACAGGCTATCACAATACAAGCTTTTTGTCCTGATTGTGGAAAAGACCATCTCCCTAGAGATTGTCCAAGAAACCCCTCCAGTGCACCCAAGATTACACCCATTAATGTGGTAGGCTTAGTGGCGGATTCAAGTTCAAGTCGCAGTAATGTGGCACCTGTACATGCAGTTGCTAGGGCACAAGCATTAAAACAAGATAAACCAGCAGAACAATCGGAGGTGAGTGAATCAAGAGAGCCTAGTAAGAGGAAAACAAGAACATGGAAGGATACCAGAGAAAAGGCCAATCGTAAGTGGAATAAAAAGTTATCGGAACTAGAAGAAAGCTTGAAAGACACAAAAACAAAAATAGAAGACATTGCATCTCAAAACCCCTCGCATGCCGAAACTCCATCCACTCCACCTCATCCCACCCCACCACCCATTGTAAATAGACCGCAACCAGGGTTTGTTCTTGCAGATCCAACCCCAGAAGGCTTGGACATGATGTTCAAGGCCTACCAGGCTCGACTTCAAGAAGGGCCAACAGCTGCAAACCTAGACAAGAGTTACCCTAGAGCAGATTTAGAGATTGAACGGATGAAAATGTGCATGAAAATGGTAGAACAAGCTCAAGCTATACTGGAGACTAGTCAAAAGTTCAATCAGACAAACTCTGTCAAACCAGATTTGCATTTCCAGGGCTTACTAGAAAGATTAGAGCAATTGGTAAACAAACCACAAGTTTCTTTACCACCACAGGCTCAACCAGTTATGGAGAGAAGAAGCTAACCACCAATGGAAGCTTATGTTCCTAATTCCACGGATGCCGGAATACCTCCTTCAATTCAACAGTACTCTCAAGAGTTCTTGCGGGAAATACAAGAAGATAAATCGGCCAAGGAGAAGGGTAATTCCCCTCCTATTCCTGAGATTGATGACCTTCATGATCAATTTCCCCAAGACATTCCATCTATTTACGGAGATGAAGCAGAACAACAAGAAGACGAAAGGTTAGATTTTGAATCTAATACCTTAGAAGAACTGCCTCAATTTCTAGGCCCATGGGAATCCGAATCTCTCCAGATTAGAGCTCCCACAATACTAGTAAGAAATGAAGACTCAGTGGTTCCAAGGAACACGGATGTCGTGAAGAACACTAAGGTTCAGTGTCATCTCACTGTAGAAGAGCTGCTCAAAGCAAAACCTGAGCTATGGAATCATGTGAAGGATCAGGTTCCAGAACTTGAGTCCAATATGCCAAAAACAGGCTCTAAGCAAAAAGTACCAAAGATACCTCTAGAAAAAATAGGGGACATGTGTGAGGGTGAAGAAGGTAATACTTATCTTCCAATCACCTACCAAGGTTACACAACCAAAGCAATCATAGATTCAGGTGCTGGTGTTGCTATTGCGACCACCTCCTTGTGGAAGCAATGGGGCAAGCCCACATTAAGACCAACTAGAATGAAGCTTCAAATGGCTTATGGTCATTTTGAAAGACCTCTAGGATTGCTAGAAGGGATAACTCTAACCACTTGTGGTGTGGAGTTTGAACATACATTTGCTATATGTGACTTTGAGAAAAATAATGTCTATGAGATGATCCTAGGAAGACCCTTCCTACGACAATAGCAAATAGTACAGGATTGGGGAACTAAATCCTTGTACTTACAGCACTTAGGGGTCACCACCAAGGTCAATTTGAAGGATTACACCTTCAGAGATGTACCACCCCTACAGTAGAATTCTATCCACAAAGCGAAAGAAGATTCCATCTCTGTGCATTCTAAAAGTTCACCTGATCCATCAGGGCTGCATGAAGATACTGATTTGTGGATGTGCAAGGTCGCAGAGGAAGAGGAAAAACGTTTAAAGGCAAGAGAAGAAGGAACTTCGCCAGGAGATAGACCAATTAAAGACCCAGCCTATACACCGATGATCTTTCCAAATGAGGAATTTGAACCTCATGGCTGGCCAGAAATCTTAGCCACCATGGACATCGCTGTCAATGAAGAACAATGGACACCTCATTGTGATGAGGAGGGTTATGATACCTCAGTGTTCATGTGTCAGCCCTTGCTAGAAGAATGTGACCCTAGTGATGTCATGGAAGAAGAAGAGAATGACGATGATATAGAGTCCATTGTGATGGATAGTTGCTTTAACTCAGAGCAGCACTATCTAGAAGATATAGGAGTGTTCACCCAGAAAGAAGAAAAACCTCTCACAAGCATTAAAACGGTAAATTCAAAGGATGGAAGTGAGAGCAGTCAAAAGAAAAAGAAAAGAAAAGCAGTGAAACAAGAAGAGGAGGAATCATTGTTTGAAGTACCCGAAAACTTCAAGAAATATGAAGTTGACGACCGCAAAATTTTGGTACGAATGCCTAAGAGAGAGGCCATCATAGGAGAATCATACGATAATAAAGAAAAGACCAAGAAGATTGTAGTGACCATCGAAGAGAACGAAGAGAGATGCACATATATAGGAGATGACCTAAGTGTAAGAGAAGAAATGGAGCTTGTAGCTCTATTAAGGGAATATAGGGATGTGTTTGCGTGGCACTATAGAGACTTGAAAGGGGTAGATCCAAGAATTTGCTCTCATACTATCCCCATGACTGCTGATGCCAAGCCCACCAAACAGAAGCCCTACACATATAATGATACCTATGTAGCCAAAATAAAAGAAGAAATTGATAGGTTGATTGAAGCTCGATTCATCTATGAGATTGAGCATACTGAATGGGTGTCCCCCATTGTAGTGGTGCGCAAGAAGAACGGAAAGTTGCGAGTGTGTATTATCCTTAAAAAAGTTAATGCCGCTACTATCAGAGATAGTTATCCACTTCCAATCACGCAACACCTTTTGGAGCGTGTTGCAGGCAAGGAAGTTTATAGCTTCCTTGATGGGTTTTCAGGTTACAATCAAGTAGCCATTGCCCCAGAAGATCAACACAAAACAGCTTTTGCTACAGAGTGGGGAATCTTTGCATTTCGTGTGATGCCATTTGGGCTCACTAATGCACCTGCAACATTCCAAAGGCTCATGTGTCATGTTTTCAAAGAGTTCTTGCGAAAGAGCTTAGAAGTATATGTGGATGATTTATGTGCTCATTCCCAAGAAAGAAGATTTCACATCCCTAAACTCATACAAATCTTTAACAAGTGTAGAGAATATCGAGTGTGTTTGAACCCAGAAAAGTGTTGTTCATGGTGCGTCAAGGTAAAATCTTAGGTCATATTGTTTCTAAGAATGGAATCTCAACAGATGAAGATAAGGTACGAGCCATAGCAGAGCTGCCACGGCCAAGGAATGTTAAAGAGGTACAAGCCTTTATGGTCCATTGTGGATATTACCGTAGGTTTATCCACATGTACGCAATCATAGCTAGACCCCTTTATGCCTTGTTGTCTATTTTTGAGTGGAACGACGAATGCGAGAATTCTTTCAAGGAACTGAAGAAACGTTTGTGCACAGCACCAATACTGACAACTCCTGATTGGAATAAACCATTCCATGTCCATGTGGATGCATCCAATCATGCTTTGTTAGGATGTGTGCTAGCATCCAATCATGCGTTAGGATGTGTGCTAGAACAACCCACAAGTGAAGGGAATTTAGATTTGCCCATAGCATATGCTAGTAGACAACTAAACCCAGCTGAAAGAAATTATACCACAACCGAGCGAGAAGGGTTAGGCCTGGTATATGCTGTGAAGAAGTTTTGACACTATTTATTGGCCAACAAGTTCAAGTTTTTCACTGATCATCAAGCTTTGTTATACTTGGTCAATAAACCTTGCAATATTGGACGCTTAGTAAGATGGTTCCTCTTACTAATGGAGTATGACTTTGAAGTTGTTGTCAGGAAATGTAAAACCCACCTTCGGGCGGACCACCTTTCTCGCATCACTTCAGGAGAGTCACCACAAGGAGTGTCTGATGAATTACCCGATGCTTATCTGTTCAATTTAGAAGTTGTTCCTAAATGGGAAAATAAGTTGGTACCAGTCCTAACCTTCGGCCCTGCAAATAAGAATGTGAAAACATCACAAGAAGAAATTGTAAAATCACAAAAATATCACATATTAGCAGGAAGCATGTACAAACAAGATACTGGGGGTGTATTAGCTTGTTGTGTTGCGGACGATGAACATAGTAGTCGGTTGCAACAAGCCCATGAAGGAATGCTAGGAAATCACTATTCTAAACAACGAACATTGCAGAATTTGAAACGTTTAGGAGTGTATTGGCCTAGCATGGACAAAGCAATACATGAGTGGATCAAGAATTGTCCAATGTGCAGAGAGAGACCACCAGTGGAGCATGCGACCCTTTATCAAGTATCACTAATTCCAGATTGGAGTGCTCCATTGGTAGAGTTTATGAGATCGGGAAGATTACCCAAAGAGGCCAGTCTAGCAAGAAGACGAAGCATGGAGCAAGAGGCTCAAGGCTATGCCTTAGTAGGAGAGAACCTATACCGAAGAGGCAAAGATGGTTACTTAAGACTGTGCGTTCATGAATCAGACTATTTAGAGGTCTTAGAGACTGCACACAGTGGTGTTGCAAGTGGACATTTTGGTCCTGACCGAGTGATCAAGACCATTCTATTCTCAGGACTTTGGTGGCCCACTCTTCATATGGATGCACATACCTATGTGAAGAAATGTGACACATGCCAACGTGCACAATATCCAGTTAGAAAAGACGAGATGCCTTTGAGGCCAATGACGGGAGGGCGTGCATTTTCGAAGTGGGGCATAGACTTCATAGGTCCTATTAACCCCCCAGCTAAAAACTCCCATGCAGAATATATTATTGTAGCCACAGATTACCTTACAAAGTGGGTAGAAGTGAAAGCCACAACAAAGAATGATGCTCAGACTACGGCTAAGTTCTTATTCGAGAATGTGTTCACGAGATATGGACTACCAATAGAGTTGGTGAGCGATAGAGGCACACACTTCTTGAATGAAGTCATTGAAAATCTTCTCCAAGAATTCTTGGTGATACATAAGAAGTCTGCCCCCTATCACCCACAAGCTAACAGACAAGCCGAGAGTACCAATAACATCCTTTGTAACGTATTGACAAAATTGGTAAATAGTAAACGCTCTGATTAGGACAAACAACTTCATCATGCTGTTTGGGCTTACCGAGTTGCCTACAAAACGGTACTCAATGCCACCCCGTTTCAGATGGTCTTTGGACAGAATGCGGTGCTACCACTGGATTTCTTAATCCCTGCTTTAAAAGTAGCACAAGAGTATGAGTGGAATGGACATGAATTGTCATCTAGGATCTTTGATCTAGAACGCTTAGGTGAGACAAGGCTACGAGCGGCTGCAGGCATCTACGCTGCAAAGAAAGGCAAAAGGCATACTTCGATGCACACATTAAGGATAAGGGACTGAAAGAGGGAGATCTAGTGTTGGTTTACACACTAAAACAACATGCCCGTAAGTTGGAAAAACGAGGATATGGACCCATGATCATTAACAGAATTTCCACTAGCGACGCGGTTCAATTGGCTACTTTAGAAGGTGATATCTTGCCAAACTATATTAGTGGTTGTAGAGTCAAGTTATATCAAGAACCTCTTACAGAGGACATGCTAATGAGACTCAACACTGCTAAGAAATGAAAAGAAGAAGAGTTAAGAGTGAGAGAAGAAGCACAGGCAGAGGCGAGAGAGCGTATTAGGCGAAATAAGTTAAGGCGATTAGGCCTAGATATCAACTCAAAAGCCCCAAAATATCACATGGATATGTGCCAAAAGTCAGGCATAGCGACTTCTCAAGTCATTGACCGAAGACCCTTTGTGACCATAGAGATAGGACAAGGGAAGGGTGCAAGGACGGTGAAAGCATTGATTGACTCAGGTGCAGCAAGTAGTGCAGTTAGACTTTCCTACTGCCAAGACTTGCAGTTGAACATCAATCCCATAGAAGCTTATCTCATAGGATTAGGAGGTGTGGAAACCCCTTGTTTGGGTGAGGTGCAACTTCCCATCTACCTTCAAGATGTTCCAATGAAAGTCAAAGCGCTAGTATGTCAAGATGAGAACCTTACAGAACCACTTGTCTTGGGTCAAGATTGGATCTATGACCATGCAGTTAACTTAAACCTAAGAAGTCAAATTCTTCAAGTATGGGTACATGAACAATGCATTACATTAGAATTAGAGAACTGCATGCTCACAGATCATGACACCACACACTCTCTTAGTTCTTCTAAGACTAATCATATGGAAGAAGATGTTGTATGTGTCAAAAGCTCTATGATGCAGAAGCAGTCAATCGTGGAAGAACAGGTTCGAAGACGGGTGGATCTTTCTTCTTCTCCAAAGACTCTGGTGACCACAGTAGTTCCACCACAAAGACAAACACAACTGTTCACGACAACTGCTAAAGCAAATAGAAAGACACCATTCGATAAGAAAGCAGTTCCGAGCATGAAGCAGATATGGGTACGCAAAGGAGAGCAACCACCAGCCTTGCCCCCACAAATCCCATCCAGGCAAGCCAACTAGGCCAGAAGACGAAGGAAGCAGCTCAGACAAGCTCAATCACAAGGTATCCAACAAGTTTGGGTGCCTAAGAAGTTAGCTGCAGCTCAACAAGGGCAATTACAGATGTGGGTACCTAAGAAGCTCCTACATCCACAACAACCTATGTTCTCCCACATGCGAAAGGTCTAAACAAAGAAGCCAAAAAGAGAAAAGGGTAGGAACCACGTACAAAGACCAAAGGAAGATCAAATCAGCTCTTCAACATTAGTAGGAAGACATGCAAAAAGGATATGGGTTTGGAAGCCAAAAGTACAAGTAGCCTCCACCGAACCAAAGCACCAACCACACTGGATACCACAGTTCAGAAAGCATCCAAAGAGGACGACGCCTGAAGTGACCTCTACAGAGCCAAATGATGTTCTAAAATGGACTCCAATAAGGAGGATTACATCAGTTCGAGACTCAATGGATACCTCCACCAAGGTCGGCATCAACCTCCATAAATAACATCGAAAGCCTCGAACAAGCGACAACCATGTGCTCCTTGCACAACCCTGTCTTTTGCACCATTCAGGTCATGCATTTCCAAAGTATGCATTAATATAGGGCCACATTACACGGCCGTGCATAGACACACTTGAGAATCCCAAGCACAAGAGCACAGTGACATATGTCAAATATTTCTATTGATACTAACTTTTGTGTTCTTGTTTTGTGATATCTTGTTCCTCAAAAAAAAAAAAAACTTGTTCCTAGGTTTGGCTCATGAAACATGAATGAGTCATGCTTGGTTAAAGGTGGAACTGTTGATTACTGGGCATTTATCAGTTTGGATAGAAGTGTGTCTTGGCTAGCAGATGATATAATTGCTGCCTTATCTCATAGATGTCAAGAACTTGGCATGAGCATGGCATCCACAACTATGGTTTCCTCTTACTATGGTAGGAGTGAAAAGCTTGAAGGTATGCAACTTGAATGATGCATAACTATTGCATGTACGAGAGCATCCAGGGAGATATATGCACGGGGTAGCTCTGGTACCCTGCAAATCTTTGTATGTATACTGGATGAGAAGACTCCTGCTTATGGTGAGCTAGAGAGAATATGTGAAACTAAGCTTGGTGTAGCTCTCGAATGTTGTTTGTCAAGGAATATAAAGAAATTCAATTCTCTGTATTTGACAAATGATGCTTTGAAGAGAGGAGACAGGATCAGCCACTCAAAAGATCTCATAAGTGGACCATCAACATGGACTTTCATCAACAATGTTCCATCCCAAAGGCCGAGTGTACAACACGAAGAGATGAACATCGATCGACCTTCTCCATGGTAAGTATCTTTACCTTCGAAACATCATAACCATGATAGCTTAGGAAACCTCTTCGTCGGAAATTATGCAAACCTAGACAAGAGTTTCCATTAATGATTGAGAAGCTTGCTATACACAATTATGTTGTTTGGTAAAACAGAATGGAGGCTTATTTGCAAGGAAGAAATTTATATGGGATTGTATCAGGTGATGAAGCAACACCTATTCCAAGATCCAAAGGAAACCTTACTCAAGAGGAAATAGATAAACTCACAATGTTGTGCACGGGATGCTCATGCAAGGTCATACATACTAAACTCTATCTTTGATTTTTTATTAGCACATATTAGAGGATGCAAGACATCTCAAGAGGCTTGGGATGCCCTCGAGACTTTCTCTTCTGGTAGTACAAAAGCAAGGAAGAATCATCTTTTGAATGAGTTCAACTTGATAAAGAATAATCCAAAACAAACCATCACAGAGTTTGTTACAAAGGTCAGAGAGGTTGCACATCAATTGGGCATCCATTGGAGAGATGATTGAACAAGAGGTCATCATGAGGAAAATTTTTAATGGGACTAGAGGAGAATGTTGGAAATTTAGTAGGCTCAATACTAATACCACAGGTCCAAGGTCCCATAGGTCCAGCATATACAACATAGAAACTAGCAATCTTCTAATATTGCCAAAACATGAACATACCACATTTAATCATACAAATGATGAGACAAGGATAGAGAAATATTAGACAACATATGTAAAGTGTTACGTAAGCCACTGCTTACTCACACTATCATATATACTAATGTTCAATGTACAATGTGGGAGTAAAACTCTCAACCACTCTATGTGAACAAAAATAGATGGATGAGTGAATATACAAATGTAACAAACATATTGAGATGTACGGAAGTGAATTTGAATATATATGAGATCTCTGAGCTAATCGGTTTTAGAAGAGTGAATATGAGTGAGAGAAAGAGGAAGGATCAGTCTAAAACTGATAATCAACAAACCCTCATCAAACCTTAGGCTATGGAAGACCCTAAGTTAGACATGTGTGTGAAAAGATGACATACTTACAAAAGTAGCAAAGATTGCTAACAAGTTTGCTGCCAGAAATCCTCAAACTCATATGAACATATCTTCTCTAACACCTCCTCCAAATATGCATAAAGCATATACGTACTGATTCTCTTGTACCTATGCCGAATAGGACTCCTGATATGGATGTTACTGCCTCCATAAACTCCAAGTAGTACCTGTGTGCATAAAGAGAATATGTACCTAAATTCTTAACATAAGATGCAAATCTTATGTTAACCACCATCCAATGTCTTTGAAGTAACCCAAAATCTTCATGTAGAAGACAATCTTCAAATACATCATGTGAATGGTCGATCCACACCACCAAGCTGCTGCGGGCTAAATGCTCTCCATAAGCAAGAGTGTGAGCACACTCTTCTTCTCCAAGAAGAACTCCATATCCACTCCTAAACATGCTCCAAACATGGCTGCCCCATGTGCTTAGAGCACCACCTCTATTGAGGTATCAAACCTGGCATTGAACTAGGTGTAGGATGTATAGACAATAAGCCAATGGCTTTTTATATAGTTTTGTGTACCCTCCAAAAGCTCCTCCAATAAAGCAATCACTCCAAAAGCAAAAAGTACGATCCAATAAAGCAAGATCACGAATTTGCATGGGCACCATCTGTTCATCATCAAAAATCTTGTCGTGATTAAAAAACATCCCAGAAACTTTTCGCGCTGTCGGGAAGATTTGCATCTTCCAGTTGATAACCAGAAGAAATAAAAGCAACTTAATTGGTGAATTCTAAACCTCTTCTTTTTCACTGTTGATCAGTTGTTCTGGATTGAATTAACTACCTTTTGAAGTGTTTGCAGGTACAAGAAATGATGAAGAATATGTGTTCATATTAAGGTTACCCTAATTACTCAATTAATGAGTATTTTACATTTATACATGCTTGATTCATGGGTTTCCAACCTTAGGATTTTATAAATTGTTATGATTTTATGTTCATTAGGTTCATCTGAAGGGTCTCAAAAGATTTAATGGATTCATGTTAGAGTTTAATTAAGAGTTAGTGGGTTCAGGATTCAGAAGGGTTTTTAGGGTTTCCAAGGGTTTTTTTTAGTTCAAAATGAGTGGAAATGAATATTAGCATTAGTTTTAAGGATAAAATGAGTATTATTTAATGAAACTAATCTATAACTTTAACATTAATTAATTACAAATTCAAATCTGATTTAATTATTTACCCTAATAGTGTATGTGAAATTAAAAACTAAGGTTTGAATATATTAAATGCTTAACCTAAGCCTAATTTAAATGCATTATTAAATTAAGAAAATTAGGATAACTCAATTAAAATGAAAAAGAAATGGATAAATAATGAATGGTGTATGTGAGTGCTGTTTAAAGTGTGGTGTGGGTTAAGTGTGTAACTAAAGTGGTTAAAGTGAATAGTTTCAAAGTGTGGTAGTTGTGAGTGCAAGTTAAAAGAGTGGTAGAAAAAAAATATGCATTTAAAGTGTAAAAAAGGTGTGTACAAAGAGTGGTGAGTGTGAGGGGACTTTAAAGTATGGTTGTGAGAGAAAAGTCATTTAAAGTATGGTGGATGAATGTGGTTAAAGAGTGGATGAGAAATTAAAGTAAAAACCAAAAGAATGGTAAGGTCATAATCTGTGTGAGTATATATATGTATGCTTTCATCATGAATTCCTAATGTTTTGTTTCAGGTAATTTTACTCTTCTTCTCCTTGCTTCATTCCTTCACCTCCATTGTTTGTGCATTTAGAGAGAGAGTCAAAAGAGAGATTGAGAGAATTGTTTTCTTTTGTTGTTTCCCCACTGCTCTCGCGTTTCCGGCTGCTCTGGCGATCATCACTCTGGAAGAGATTAAATTCTTCTTTCTGACAGTGCACAGAGAAAGAGAAGAGAGACTCATTGTTTTATTTCTCTAATCTTCCTCCCTCCACGGGCTGCAACGCGCAGCACGTAGAGAGAGAAAGAGCGCTGAGAGAGAGGGAAAGTTAGAGAGAAATAGAGAGAGTGAGAGACAGAGAGGGAGAATGATTGAGTCTCTGCGCCACTTCTGACGGTTCTGAGATCTACGGACTGCCGGGCACATGAGAGTAGAGTCTAGTGCATCCCGCTATGGCTCTGTTGAGGCTCTCCATTATCGCCTGCGCTTTTCTACTCTTCTTCCCGCAGACTGTCGTGCGAGGCCAACCTTTTATGCCTCCTTCTCCTTTCCCCAGCAGTGATGGAGCTAGCATTGACCTTGGAGTTGCTTACACGCTTATGTTTGTCGCATTGCTCGTTACGTATCTTGTACATCCCGTCGATACTTTCCCTTTCAATCTGTTTTGAGATGCGAGGAGGACAGGATTGCATATTCAATTGCTTTTGGATACCCATCTTGTAACTTCCTAACATCTTCAGCTAGGTTTCTTGCAAACCGAGGTTGGTTTCAGCTCCGCAATTGAGTTGTTATATCTCTATTTCTTCATCCAGGCTTGAGCTGGGTATCTTTTGGATATGGGAGGAAGAAATTATGCTTTCAGTGCTGCCAAATCAAAGCTGTTATTGTTTTCTAGTGTGTATCCTGAGTTTCCTACATTTCGTTTTTCAAGGCCTTCTCACAAGTTCCTGTTACGAACGAAGGACTTGATTTCTCCGAGAGACATGAATTTTCATGTATGAGTATTATTAAAACCTCTTTTCAATGTACACCTAACGATACAGGCGATGCAGCTATCCTTGATTGTATCATGTCGGCTTCATTTATGCCTGATAAATGCTTTACCCTTTCGAGACAAATGCTCCCTTCTGCATCGTCTCTCAACAACGTGCTATAATCAGCAAGGCAATTGGGTCTGCAAGCGTATGCAATTTCAAGTTTCTACATTTATATGAATAGGTCATCGTAATTGGGGAGAGAGAGAGAGAGAAAGAGAGAGAGAGAGAGAGAGAAAGAGAGAGAGAGAGAGAGAGAGAGAGAGAGAGAAAGAGAGAGAGAGAGAGAGATAGAAAAAGAAAGATAAAGAAATGATTAGGTTAATCTTAATTAGCTATAATTCGTTCATTATTGTATTATTGCAATTAAGAAATCATTAAATCTAATTAAATATATAATGTATTGATAGTATTACTTAAATAGATTTAGAGATAATTTGATGTATTGTTAGATATAGTTTGGTTTAATTTATATAGATAATGTTAATTATACAAGTGATTACTTTAGCATGAATTGGTTGCATATACATGAGATACATTAGCATGGGTATGAATGGATGAAATAATGAGCAAGATTAATGGTTAGAATGTAGGTTAGTATAAGTAGGATGTGTGTATTCGAAGCACATGCATGAATTAGCAAATGTTAGTATGTATGAGCATACATGTTAAGTATGTGCATATTCATGTGAGGATGTGTGTATGTCTGTATATTGTTTTAAGTTTGGATTGTGACTGTATTTACATATAGGAACTAAAGATTGGATGTGCTAGGATGCATTAAAGTATGTTTGCATATATAGTTGAGTGTGATCATGGAGGCACACAAATGAATTAGGATATGGTTTTAATGCATGGGCATATGTATATGCATGATAGTGTATGTTAAAGGGTATGTTTGAGCAATGCGTTAGCATATGCTAGAATGAGAATGTGTGTTTAGATGTAAGTACATGGGTTTTTTTAAGCATAAGCATAAATGTGTTTATATTTGCATCATATTAACATGTTAGTATGTCTAAGCTAAATGTTAGCATGTGCAAGAATGTATGTTAGAATCCATGAGCATGAGTATGCTTTAATGTATGTGAAGTATGTCTTTTATGTTTTATTGATTTTTTGTTATATTACTAATGCGAATGTTTTGTTTCAGAAACATTGAAGATTACAATCAATTAAAGTGAAGTGAAGACAATTGAAGTGAAGCGGCAGCCTAAAAATCCATTTAAATCTTATTTCTCATTTAGTCAACTATCCAATTGACTAGACATTTATCCAATTGTTTAGGCCTTCCAGTTGTATTAGATTTATTGATTAGAACCATTAGCATATCAATTAATTCATTCAAACAGTTTGGCATCATATTGTTTCATTAATTTTCCATTACTTTCCTTGATGTCTTCTAAGTTAGTTCATGAGTTTGAGCACAGTATTATTGAAAATATTGAAAATGTTCCGCCAACTCTAGACAGACCAGAACCCTCTAGCTTACCTGAAAGTTTAGTAGAAGAACCCATTATGGAAGTTTCAATCTCATATCAGGAAGCTGTTGCTATGTACGAGGCTCCCCGTCCTTACGGTCCATAGCTAGTTAAAACTATTTACTTTTGATAAGAAAACTTTAGTTTCAATCATAGAAATAGGTAATTTAAATTATTTTATCATTAGAACCCTTATTTTCATAAGCCTGAGTTTGCTACAGACACCCCGCGTGTGCCGAACGATTTAGGCGGATGACTTGATCCACCATCCGAGCATCTCTCACGACCCGACATTGGTGAACCCGACGTGAAACAAACGGCGTTGCAGCTCAGGTATAAATTTTAAATTTTGCATTGCATATACATTCATACGATTTTACATCAGTGCAGCTGTGTCTTCATCCCTGGAAGCTGTGGCATTTACGTGAGCTTGCAATCTTCTTGGTGTCGAGGGCTGGTATGGTGACCTGAGCGCCTCCACGAAGATTGGCAAGTAGGAGAACCTCATCGCGCCACCCCTTTCATCAACAATTAAAGCACAAAACGTTTGCACCCATTTTTAGCAAACTATGTATTTAGGTTTTTGATTCAAATCAATAAATGTATTGAATTTCACAGAAAGCACTGTTTTGAGCCTCATCTTCGAGCAGTTGGTATAATTTCTTTACCCTTACATTCTTGGGTGCAAAATTTTATTTAAGGTTAAATTATTGGTATAGGTTAAAGGCAACTGTTTGTTAATCATAGGTTAAGCGTTATTCATAGCTTTACTTGAAGCATATTGGCATAGTATAAACTTAACAAATTGGACTCTAACGGAATTTCAGAATTAGTAGCTGAACATAAGGAAAGAGTAACAAAAGAAGTTCAGGATATAGTTAGAATTGTTCAAGCTAGGTCAAAACAAACTTCAAAAATGGACGAGCTATTTCAAACTATGATGCACGATACGCAAGGACAAAAGGTAGTTGAAACGTTATTAAAGGATAAAGGGAAATTTACTGGTATGAATGTTACAAATTATTTAGACACGTTTGAGGAATTAGCCAAGTTACACGGCTTGCCTGATACAAAGTGGAAATCCTATCTTGGACGACTTGCCATAGGTACAGTGAAAGCTATTATGGATCTACATGACAATAAGGAATGGGATGAGTTTAGAAAAGAGCTGCATAAAGAATTCTACTTAGAAGACTACAGTCAACATAGTAGAGAAGGATTTATGAAATGGATTAGTTCACCTAAGCCTCACATTTCGTTAACTCAACTCCATAGTGAATTTATGAAAAGATTCTCTCAATTACCTGAACAGGATAGAGTTGCCCTTACCCCATATATCATTTTATATTTCCTTAAAATCTTGACTCCAGATATAAGGGTAGAGGTTGAGCGTAGGCTTGAAGAACCGGGAAAGAAATATGGGCTTACAGATGACTGGGGTGTAGTGAAAACTGTAGTTGAGGCGGTTGCTCACATGATCCAACGTAAAACACTCCTTTATGAATCGATGTCTCAACCATCTTCCAGTTTTCCTCCGATTCAGGCAACTAGGGATACACATATAGATTCAAAAGTTGAGCCTACAACATCCACATCTAGAGTACCAACCGAGTTACAATTTGAGATTTTGTTTAACAAGTTGGACAATATGATGCATATGCACGAGAATATGTCTAAAGATGTAGCGGCTTTGCAGAATGTGGTGTATGCTTTAAACCTTCAAGATAAACCTGCAATGCAAGCTCATCCGACTATTTATCCTCAACCAGTAAATGCTCCAAATCCACCATTAGTAGCTCCGAATCATCCTTTTATACCTCCTAATCCTCCATTGTACCCCAACCAATTCCTCAACTGAGTCCTCAAGCATTTAACCAAAGAAATTTCAATGAAAGGAGAAATGCCAATGTGAGGAGATGTATCTGGTGCGATGCCACAGATCATTTGACTTACACATGTGAAGCATTGAAAGATGCGAAAGAGAAAAGACTTGTAATTGATATTGACAAGCGATTGTGCGACTATAGAACACATTTACCCTTAGCTGCCAATTAGGGAAAGGGAGGGATGCAGAAGCTGTATGAAAACCTTTCTGAGTCTTCGAAATCTGCTTCTGCTGTTAAACTAGAATATGTTGATAGTGACTCTGATTCCGAACAAACAAGGGAAACGAGGAACTACTCAATTGAAGCTTTGATAAAGGCGAGAGATGATATTATGCAGAAAACTGCGTGGAACTCTCCTGTCGATCAATTCTCGATATATTCGCATATTGCGAATGTTGAAGAGAAAAGAAAGAGGGATGATGACCAAGATATAAATTATTCAGGTAGACGAATGACTAGAAGTAAGATGAGAGATGAGCCGAAGCCTAAGAAAGTTCAGTTTGAACAAGGCGAAAGTTCTAAAACAAATGAGGAGCGAAGAAAAGAAATTAGGGAGGGTAAACAACCTGTGTTTAGTGAGCCAATTCAAACATCAGACAAAGTAGAGCAAATTCCTAGAACTGAAACAAAACCTGAAGAGAAACCAGAAAAGAAACCAAAACGAGTACTGAAAGCTATTCTTATTTCTGAACTTGAACAAAAAGTTGATTCGAAAGAAATATTGTATGACATCTTATTGAAAAGTGCAGTAACAATGACTTTAGAACAAATCTTCTCAATAGCAAAAATTGAATTTAAGGAAAATTTTATTAAACTAATTAAAAGGAAGAGATTCCCTCTGTCACAAGAGGTAGAGATGCAAGATGTTGCCGATGTAACTCACTTGATTCATGAATCTCTTTTAGACTCAGAGGATGAAGAAGATAATACCTGTAATGTGAACAAAAATTTCTTAGGGCCAATTATACCAGATGACGAAACAAAAAACTCAGAGAGTGATTTTAGAAAAAGTTTTTGGGCGAGAGGCACACCGGAGATTAAAGTTAACTTAGGAGATCAAAAGAGATCATATTCTGCTTTAGCCCTAATTGACTCTGGGTCTGAAATAAATGTGATTTCGAAAGGATTATATGATAAGTTTAAATGGCCTATTGATAAAAATCACGGCTGGATAATGCGAACCGCGGACAATGGTTGTGGATCACTCCTAGGAGCATGTGCCAACATACCTCTAATGATAGGTGGAATCTCTGAGACATTCCACTTTTTCATTCAGGACAACTGCTCTTATGGAATTATCTTAGGTCAACCATTCATATGTGAAGCCAGAATGGAGACTAAAGTAATAGATGACGGCTCAGCATACGCAAGAATTAGATCTAAAGATGATCTACAATCGCTCCAAGTTATGATAGTCAGCCCAAACCATGTACGAAATAGGGAGCAAATTAGGAAGACGCCCATCCGTTCTCATGAAAAGATACGTGAAGATCATATACCTCTTCGTGAGTTTGGAACTTATTATGATCAAAATTTTGCCTAGATGCCACTGTTGAGCGAGACAACGGTGGTTCTTGGTTTGATGTCTCGCACCTATCTGTAGATACTTTAGATAGTTTTTCTTTGTATTTCCCTTCATCATATTTGCAATTCAGTCATTATAAACAAATTCCTAAAAAAATTATAAAACATTATGAAAAATTTTATAAAGAGAAAGGATTCATTTCATCTGATGAACACATTGAAACCGTAATTGAAACTTTATCTTCAAACTCATTGATTGAAGAACTTCAAAATATTTTGCATGAAAAAGAAAATTTTAGATTTGTACTTTTAAATTCTATTGAAGAATATGATTTGATTATTAAATTTGTCATGAGTAATGAAAAGGAAGCAAAAGTAAATACAAAATACAAAACCATTGATAAAAAAATTAAACCGATTGCCCAATCTTTACCACGAGAGAGTGAAGAGAAGTTTAGGAAAGTTACCAATGATCCTTATTTAAGAGAGCGCACAAATATAGGTCAATCCTTCACAGAAGAAACTTTAAAGCTAATCAAGATAGGAAATGATGAAAATTTTTTGTTACGCGAGGAACGTGAACTATTTCAAAGAGTGATTAGAAAGCATGGAAAGGCATTTTCTTTATATTCCCATGAGATAGGTTGTGCAGACCCAAAAATTGTACCACTAATGATCATCTTTACAGTGCCTCACATTCCATGGAATCTTCGACCCATACCTGTTCCGAAAGCCCATTTACCAGAGTTAATGCGGCTTCTTAAGGAAAAGATTCACATGCGAATTTTAGAGCCATCGTCTGCATCCTACTCATATAGGTGGTTTACTGTTCCAAAGAAAAATGGTAAGTTACGGTTCATTCAAGATTTACAACCTGTTAACAAGGTTACTATTAGGAATGTAGGTACTGGGCCCATTGTAGGAGAATTCCCTGAAGCCTTTGCTGGTTATGCCATTTACTCAATGGGAGACTTGTATTCTGGCTACGATCAATTTCAGCTTGCTATTGAAAGTAGAGACATTACGACCATGAAAACTCCTTTAGGCTTAGTTCGCATGTGCACTTTGCCGCAAGGAGCTACTAATTCAGTAGCGCATATGATGAACGCCATGAATTCAGTATTACATGACTTCATTCCTAATATAGCCATGCCATTTATTGATGACATTCCTATTAAAGGATGTATTGAGAATGCGAAAGATGAAACTTTAGATTCCTCTGGCTGCAAGAAGTTTGTAGTAGATCATATCTCTGACTGTGAAAGGATTTTCCAGAGATTTGAAGAGGTTGGTCTCACATTCTCCATTGAGAAATCTGTTTTTGGTGTCAATGAGGTACTTATAGTTGGGCATTTATGTGGACATTACGGTCGGAGGCCATATCCACCTAAAGTCGACGCTATAAACAAGATTTCTGAAACCTATAGTAATATTAGTGAGGTAAGACGATTCCTTGGTGCTTGTGTGTTTTATGCCATCTGGATCCCACACTATGCACATGTTGCAAACTGTCTTTATGCTTTACTAAGGAAGAATCGAAAGTTTCTTTGGACTAAAGAACACTCAAAAGCTATGAAAAAGTTAAAGAAATTACTTCTTGAAGCTCCTATTTTAAAGCGAGTAGATTATACTGATCAAAAAGCCTATCATTTTAACTGTTGATACGAGCCCTATAGGAATAGGATGGGTTATTGGTCAGGACGATGAAGAGGGCAATACGTATGCTGTGAGATTTGGAGCAAAGATTTTACACGATACGCAAAGAAATTATCCACAAATTAAATGAGAACTATGGGGTTTAGTCACGGCATTAAAATCCGATAAAGAATATTTTATAGGTGCAAATGTAATAGTTGAGACAGATTGTCTACCTCTAATTGGAATGATTACAAACTGTTCATCACCCGACATTGCCATGCTTAGATGGATTTCATACATCAAGTTTATAAATCCTGTTTTGATACATATTGCAGGTAAATCTAATCCTGTGGCTGATATGCTTTCTCGAGCTAGATTTGAATATGAGGAAGAAACAGAATTAGAAATAAATGCAATTAATTATGATTCTAAAGCATACGCATATGAACAGTTTAATATTGAAGAATACGAAGGAGAGTGGCAGGATATTGGAAAGTATTTAAGTACTTTGGTTAGGGCACCTTCATGGTCTTCAAATAGATTTCGGAATATTAGGAAAAAAGCTTACAACTTTTTCCTGAAAGATGGTTTCATTTGGAGACATGCGAGGGGAAAAATTAGATTGCCACAACGAGTACTAGGTACTAAGGATCTTCAGTTACAAGTCATGAAGAGTATGCATGATACTTTATGGGCAGGACATAAAGGTTTTGTAGCTACGTATGAAAAAATTGGAGAAGGATACTGGTGGCCAGGGATTTATGTTACTGTTAAAGATTATGTGAATTCATGTGACATATGTCAGATTCATTCCTCAGTCAAACATAGGGATCCATTGCATCCTACCTATCCACCATGCATCCATTATAAATGGGTTGTAGACTTAGTTACCATGCCCAAAGGTATCAATAAGATGAGATATATAGTCTTGGCACGTGAAGATCTTACGAATCATGTAGAAGGCCGAGCTTTAAGATCTAAGACAACCTTGAATGTATGCAAATTTCTTCTTGAGGATGTCATTTCACGATTTGGTTATGTAGAAAAGGTAGTGGCTGATAGGGGAGAGTTAGATGCGCAGGAGGCTAGAGAATTCTTTGCTAGGCATGGAATTCGCTTAGCCCTTACTACTGCTTACAACCCTGAAGCTAATGGGAAGATTGAGCGAGGGCATTCTCCTATTATTAAAGCAATTTCCAAAGCTTGTAATGGAGAAATTAAAAATTGGCCAACTTATCTGCCATTTGCGTTGTGGGCTGATAGAATGACCTGCACTAGAACAACGGGGTATATGCCGGCAGAGTTGATGTATTGCCAGAAACCGATATTCCCTGTGCATACGCAAATTCTTACTTGGACTACGTTACCATGGGAAGATAATTTGTCGACAGAAGATTTATTAGCTCTGCGAATCCAGCAGTTAGAGCAAGGGAATGAACGTTTAGAAGAGGCTATAGTTAAACTAAAAGATTCTCGATTGAAAAACAAGAAGTATTTTGATAAATCACATAGGTTAAGGCCAAAGCCGATTTATGTTAATGATTGGGTTTTACTGTATGATAGTACGTTTGATTCTCAGTATGATGCCCGTAGGAAACTTAAAAGACGTTGGTTTGGACCTTATGTGGTAGTCAAAACCTATGATAATGGAACGTATGCCTTACGCGAATTAGATGGCACGCCTCTTAAAAACTTAATTGCTGGCAAAAGAATTAAATTATTTAAACAAAGAGATGATGAAATGTATGAAGTAATGTTTGATGATGAGCATGATTAATTATGTATGAATGAATTTCTTTAGTGTGGGTTTCTTTTGCAGGAAAACCAAGAGAAGATTTGAATATGAAATTTAATAATTTTGCGTGTCTAGCTGTTGCTGGTTGAGTTCTAACAGGTCTTTGAAGAACAAATTAAGATGCATAAAGATGAGCAGATTGAAGATGAAGCAGATTGAAGATAAAATTGATTTTTAGGTCGTATTTTTCTTTGTCTTAAAATTTTGGTTTACGTATTTTATTTGCATTCATATAAAACTAATTGATAAAATCTGGAATGAAGAATATTAATTTATAAAGGACTCTATTTAACCATATTAGGAAAATAGACATAATTTATATTTCTACATTTATAGATTAAGTGAGATTTGTTAAAAATAGAAGGATTTGTAGTTCATTTAGATAACGAAAGTAGTTGTATATATGTAGGAGCATATTGTTGCATGATACATGTCTGTGAAAACCTAGATCTTTCTTGTCCATGCAGCTAGATCCTTAGCTCGGATTAAGGGGTTAAGCCTTTCCCCTTTAAAACAAAAAAGTAGCGAAAAAAAAAAAAAGAGAATATCGACATGGAAGTTATACCTTCTTTCACCCCAAAAAGGTATTTACATTTATTATCGATATGAAGTTTATATCATATTTATATGAAGAAACTAGTTGTGAAAAAACACATCTAGTGATTAAAATTGGGCATACAAGGCGGCTGTCTGTCCAAGTAGATTTAGTAGATTTCTTTGGCATGCTTGATTGCTCATATGTGAATGCATATATATGACGAAACCTGCATTTGAATGAATGAAAATCAATTCTGTTTTATACTAATCTTTACATAGTTTATAAATGGATAAAATGTAAACTAATGTTTGTTGACTGAAAAGGTTAATAGTTTACCTTTATACTTTAATATGTTCATTGCCAGATGTAATTGAAATAAACTTCATGTGCATGTTGAAAAGATTTAAAATTTGATGAGATTAAATATATTTAAAAAAGAATTGATGTTGTTCTATGATTTAGTTTCAGGATAATCATTGAAAATGCCGCTTCCCTTAATCTGCAAGTTGGCCCATCGAGGACGATGTGCAGGTTTGGTGGCGGTGGATGTCGGGAAGATTTGCATCTTCCAGTTGATAACCAGAAGAAATAAAAGCAACTTAATTGGTGAATTCTAAACCTCTTTTTCACTGTTGATCAGTTGTTCTGGATTGAATTAACTACTTTTGAAGTATTTGCAGGTACAAGAAATGATGAAGAATATGTGTTCATATTAGGGTTACCCTAATTACTCATTTAATGAGTGTTTTAAATTGATACATATAAGACATGTGAGTATATACCCCTAGGGTTTCATAAGTTTATATAAGTTAAGTCAGTAGGATTAATCCAAAGGATCTTAAAAATGATTCCATTGGGTTAATGTTAAGGGTTTAGATGATTTATCATGGGTTAGAGATAGGGTTTTAAAGGGTTTTCATGAGTTTCTGATGGGTTTAAGTAGGTTTTCTAGGGTTTTAGAATGTTTTAAAGGTTAAAACAATTAATATTTAATGAAATTAATCTATATCTAAACATTGGTTCAATAATAAAAATTAAAATATGGTTTAATTAATTATTTAATAATGTATGTGCAATTAAATCCTAAGGTTTGATTTAATTAAAACTTAAACTAAGGTTAATTTAAATGATTTATTTAATTAAGAAAATTAGAGTAATAGAATAAAAATAATAATTGAAGTGGATAATTAATGAGCGGTGTATGTGAGTGTTGTTTAAAGTGTGGTGTGGGTTAAGTGTGTAACTAAAGTGGTTAAAGTGAATAGTTTCAAAGTGTGGTAGTTGTGAGTGCAAGTTAAAAGAGTGGTAGAAAAAAAATATGCATTTAAAGTGTAAAAAAGGTGTGTACAAAGAGTGGTGAGTGTGAGGGTAATTAAAAGAGAGGTTGTATGAGAAAAGTTAATTAAAGTGTGGTGAGTTTTAATGGGGAAAAGTGAGGATGAGGAAATAAAGTAAAATCAAAGGAACGGTTTACAAATGAGTTGTGTGTGTATATATATGAGTGTGTTGATCTAGTTTCTCCTAATGTTTTTTGCAGGTACTTGCCTTCTTGCTCCCTTCATCTTATTTATTTATTTTTTTTCTTTCACTATAGCTAGTGAGAGTGAATTGGGGTTTTGTTCTTGCATCCTTCCCTCCTCTCTATGAGTTCTAACGATACATACGCAGATAGTTAGATAAAATATTGCTCCTCCTAGAGAGAATCTATTAAGGAAAGAGATAGTAATGACCCCTTCTGGTGGCTGCATTGACTCGACCTTATGACTACGTTCTCACAACAATAAAAGAGAGAGTTTTTTATAGTTTTGATTTTTCTTTCTATCTCTCCCAGCTGTTACTGTGTGTTTTTGCGCACGGAGAGAGATGTAGAGAGAGATGTGTTATTTGTCAGTTGCGTGCTGTCAGAAAGATACGTGGGGGAGATAGGGATGGCAGGCTCCTGGCGGCGTGATCTGACAGAACATAGGGTAGTTGGCAGCGCCTGTAGCACGCACGCATCAGAGAGATTCAGAGAGAGAATTCTATTCGGATCTGCACTGAGCAATCCCTGCCAAATGGTGGCAATGGTGTAAGAGATTTCAATCGACGGAGTAAAGCGTAAGATGATGTAGATATCCGTCTCTATTTTCGTAATAGACGGCGTCTTTGGATTATTAGTTTTCTATTTGAATTCTATTCAATGACCCATCTGTACCAGGTGCCGCCTGCCCCGAGCGTTCCCACCAGTCTCTTCTATTTTTCCACGATCTCCATAAAGCCCTGCTCACAATGTCAAACCTTCCGCATTCTTTATCGATCCATAATTCACGGATCATGCCGGGACTCCTTGATGATCGCCTTCGCCATTCCCCTTAGTCTTATTGTGGCCATCTGCATGTTCATTGGATAATGCAGAAGGAGAGAGAGAGAGAGAGAGAGAGAGAGAGAGAGAGAGAGAGAGGAAAGAGAGAGAGAAAGAGAGAGAGAGAGAGGGGAGAGAGAGAGAGAGAGAGATAGAGAACGAGATAGGAGAGATAGAGAGAAAAGAAAGTTCACTTAATAATGAAATTGAGTATTAATTAATTAAGTAATTTATTTATTTCATTTATCATTGCTTAATTTCTTTTCTAGGTGTTTAGTATATTGATGTATGTAGCTTTAAAGGGTATGAAGTTTATTTAGTATAATGCATTTTAATTCGTATAGGTGCAAGTGGTCATGTCTATGCATATGCATGGGAATGCATATATGTTTGTCAGTGAATGGATAAGCATAGGTATTAATGTATGCATTGTTATGATATTGTACTTAGGATTAAGTATTAACATATGCTTGATTGAATGTTAACATGTTTGTATTTTGAATGCATCTAAATGAGATTATGTCAACATAAGTGTAGAGTAAATTTAATTAGTCATGCACGAGCACATAAGTTTGTATTTGAATGATTATATGTATTTAGAAGTGCATGAAAGTATGTTAGCAAGTGTATGCTTTAATGTATGTGAAGTATGTTTTTTTATGTTCTTAATGATTTTGTAATATTACTAATCATAATGTTTTTTGCAGAAACATTGAAGATTACAATCAATTAAAGTGAAGTGAAGACAATTGAAGTGAAGCGGCAGCCTAAAGATCCATTTAAATCTTATTTCTCATTTAGTCAACTATCCAATTGACTAGACATTTATCCAATTGTTTAGGCCTTCTATTTATATTAGATTTATTGATTTGAACCATTAGCTTATCAATTAATTCATTCAAACAGTTTAGCATCATATTGTTTCATTAGTTTTTTCCATTACTTTCCTTGATGTCTTCTAAGTTAGTTCATGAGTCTGAGCACAGTACTATTGAAAATATTGAAAATATTGAAAATGTTCCGCCAACTCTAGACAGACCAGAACCCTCTAGCTTACCCGAAAGCTTAGTAGAAGAACCCATTATGGAAGTTTCAATCTCATATCAGGAAGCTGTTGCTATGTACGAGGCTGCCCGTCCTTACGGTCCATAGCTAATTAAAACTATTTACTTTTGATAAGAGAACTTTAGTTTCAATCATAGAAATAGGTAATTTAAATTATTTTATCATTAGAACCCTTATTTTCATAAGCCTGAGTTTGCTACAGACACCCCGCGTGTGCCGAACGATTTAGGCGGATGACTTGATCCACCATCCGAGCATCTCTCACGACCCGACAGCGCTGTCGCTGCCGACACCGGGGATCAAACCCATACAGGTTGGATGAGAGGCTCTTGCCTTAACCAAGGCACCTTCTTCTTTTTCTTGTAGAGGAAGTATAAAAGAGAGCTACACATGTTGTGTATACTGAGGTCTTTTGGACTAATAGGACATTGTTTTCAAACAATCCCCCCTACAATGTCATATTGGTACAAATTGAACTGGATTTGCAAACTATCAAAACTGCAAACTATCACAAGCTTCAAGCTTGCACTCCTGAACTGACCATCAAACCTTTTCTTCAAAATACTTCTTCAAAACTGAATTTGACTTTCCCTCAAACTTCAAAAACCTGAACTTGTTGAATATGAACCATAATACCTGAGAAAATATGCAAACTAGATCTCCAATAGTGTACTCATCAAGCAATCACTGCTTGACAACAAATGTAGCAAGTATTGACTTTGAACCTCCTATCTCCTGTTTTCTTAAACCTCAAAACATACACTAGCATCCACATATTTGCATTTACCTTCCAAAAAGGTTTCTCAACATACTTCTGCTATGTCATGTAGATACACTAAACAAAATCAAGAACTAAATTCTGGAACCTGTGACTGACAACTCACAAATTAGTGTATTATGAACAGTACTAGTTCATCTTTGACTATACTTCAACTCATGAGTCTCATCAAAAAATCTATGATGTCACAATGTCTTCATCCTTGTTAATCTATAAATCCTTCATACCTCTTTCCTTTAGAATCTGGTATAAACATATATGTGTGCACTTCTCAAACATACCTCTCTGAAATATCATGCTTCTCTTCAATAGAACTCTAGAACCTTCTCCTGAACAGGAACATCCTAACAAGAACTTTCTCCAGACATTCTTCTTCTTCCTTCCTCTTTCAAAGTTGGAACATATAGAGAACCTGACAAAGGAAATATAGTTGACACTCCAAGAATTCTTTGAGGGAACATATAAGCTATGTGCTTAAAGGCTTCAACTAAAACATAACTCATACATATATGAGTCAAAACATATATCTGCTACTTTTCTTTCTCTCAATGCAATTCTTTTTCAAAACTTACTAAAACATGACCAAGTATAATGCAAAACAAGAAACTGTTTCTTCTTTACACAAGATGTTCTTGTAGACTTGTCTTTGGATGTAGAGGATAAAGGAAGAAAAGTATATGGGAAATATATGAGAAAAGGAAGCCTTACTTTTCTTTTGGAAATGATGGACTTTCTTCTTCTGCATCTTTCTTCCACCTGATGATGTTTCTCTTCCATACCTTTTGTTCTCTTCATCTTGAAGTAGCAAGTTCATTCTATTTGAGCATCAATCTTGCATTATGCTTGAGGTGGATTTGCTAAACTTCATCAATCCATCATTTGCAATGTGCCTAAGATATCCCTTGATAAGGTTCTTCATCAATATTCATTTTCTATTGTATTTTCGTTAGGATCTTTTGAGATCATTTATTTTTTTAAAGCCTAGAACTTTACACTTGTAAAAGGGTAAAGTAAAGGCTCAAAAACCATAAGTTAGAAATGGTTTTAATTTGACAAATCAATCAATCAACCTCCAAAAGTATATCAAGTTTAGATCACTTTAATTTTCATGAATAATTAGATTATAGGAAAGTATATCAAGTCTAGATCACTTTACTTTACTTTTCCTAGATTGTAGGGAAAGTAGATCCATTCAATCACAATAAAATAAACCTTCTCATTTTTGAATTTGAATTCATGAATAAAAGACATAGATAGATCTTTGAGAGTCTAAATAAAGATTCTTAAACATTTGCACATTATGAAAATGTTGATTTGATGCAATACATATACTCTTTGATCATTGTGTGGTGCCATATCTATTCTCTCCTCCTTCCTCAGACACAATCATCTTGTAGAGGCTATTGTTCTCTCTAATGAGTTTCAAATCAATGCATTAAGCATTCATTGGAAATCTATCATTTTCTAACTACAGTTCATAAATGTTCAAAGCATTTGGTTCATTAATTGTGAGAAGTCTTTCATGTTATTGTCTTGGGGTCATCTTCTACACAACCGTGAAAAATGGGGATGACATCCAATTATGTTAAGGTTATTGCTTCTTCATTGCTTGATGTAAAATAGGGCTTTTATGCATTATAAAAAGTTAAATATATGTATGACACTCCCATGAGAGGAATTTTTCCAATTTCAAATGTGGTGGCTACTCTAAGTGTTTGAAGTGGAAGCATCCATCCTAAATTAGAAGGTTTTGTGAGCTAATCAAAGTTGAAATCTATCTATTTTGCACCAACTACTGGGTTATACTACACTTTAAAAAATCCCTCAAGGTCTAGTTTACATATTCAAAGAGCTAGGGCAGGTCCTATTCTAGTTTGTTGGACCACCTTGACCACTTGACAACCCTAATTCCAAGCTTCTCCAAACATCTCCAACTTGTTTGAGTGGTATCAAAGCAACTTCAAGATCGGGGGTAGCTTTCCATTAATGATTGAGAAGCCTACTATACACAATTATGTTGTTTGGTAAAACAGAATGGAGGCTTATTTGCAAGGAAGAAATTTATATGGGATTGTATCAGGTGATGAAGCAACACCTATTCCAAGATCCAAAGGAGGACTTACTCAAGACGAAATAGATAAACTCACAATGTTGTGCACGGGATGCTCATGCAAGGTCATACATACTAAACTTTATCTTGGATTTTTTATTAGCACATATTAGAGGATGCAAGACATCTCAAGAGGCTTGGGATGCCCTGGAGACTTTCTCTTCTACTAGTACAAAAGCAAGGAAGAATCATCTTTGGAATGAGTTCAACCTGATGAGGAGTAATCCAAAACAAACCATCACAGAGTTTGTTACAAAGATCAAAGAGGTTGCACATCAATTGGCATCCATTGGAGAGATGATTGAACAAGAGGTCATCATGAGGAAAATTTTTAATGGGACTAGAGGAGAATGTTGGAAATTTAGAAGGCCCAATACTAATACCACAGGTCCAAGGTTCCATAGGTCCAGCATATACAACATAGAATCTAGCAATCTTCCAATATTGACAAAACATGAACATACCACATTTAATCATACCAATGATGAGACAAGGATAGAGAAATATTAGACAACATGTGTAAAATGTTACGTAAGCCACTGCTTACTCACACTATCATATATACCAATGTTCAATGTACAATGTGGGAGTAAAACTCTCAACCACTCTATGTGAACAAAAATAGATGGATGAGTGAATATACAAATGTAACAAACATATTGAGATGTACGGACATGAATTTGAATATATATGAGGTCTATGACCTAATAGGTTGTAGAAGAGTGAATATGTGTGATAGAAAGAGGAAGGATCTATCTAAAACTAATAATCAACAAACCCGCATCGAACCTTAGGCTATGGAAGACCCTAAGTTAGACATGTGTGTGAAAAGATCACATACTTACAAACGTAGCAAAGAATGCTAACAAGTTTGTTGCCATAAATCCTCAAACTCATATGAACATATCTTCTCTAACACCTCCTCCAAATATGCATAAAGCATATATGTAGTGATTCTCTTGTACCTATGCTGAATAGGACTCCTCCTGATATGGATGTTACTGCCTCCATAAACTCCAAGTAGTACCTGTGTGCATAAAGAGAATATGTACCTGAATTCTTAACATAAGATGCAAATCTTATGTTAACCACCATCCAATGTCTTTGAAGTAACCCGAAATCTTCATGTAGAAGAAAATCGTCAAATACATCATGTGAATGGTCGATCCACACCACCAAGCTGCTGCAGGGTAAATCCTCTCCATAAGCAAGAGTGTGAGCACACTCTTTTTCTCCAAGAAGAACTCCATAGCGGCTCCTCTACATGCTCCAAAATAGCAACATGGCTGCCCCATGTGCTAAGAGCACCACCTCTATTGAGGTATCAAACCTGGCATTGAACTAGGTGTAGCATGTATAGACAATAAGCCAATGGCTTTTTTTATAGTTTTGTGTACCCTCCAAAAGCTCCTCCAATAAAGCAATCGCTCCAAAAGAAAAAAGTACGATCTAATAAAGCAAGATCACAAATTTGCATGGGCATCGTCCGTTCATCATCAAAAATCATGTCGTGATTAAAAAACATCCCAAAAACTTTTCGCGTTGTCGTTGCCGACACCGAGGATCGAACCCATACGGGTTGGATGAGAGGCTCTTGCCTTAAGCAAGGCACCTTCTTCTTTTTCTTGTAGAGGAAGTATAAAAGAGAGCTACACATGTTGTGTATACTGAGTTCTTTTGGACTAATAGGATATTGTTTTCCAACAATGTCATATTGGTACAAATTGAACTGGATTTGCAAACTATCAAAACTGCAAACTATCACAAGCTTCAAGTTTGCACTCCTGAACTGACCTTCAAACCTTTTCTTCAAAAGTCTTCTTCAAAACTGAATTTGACTCTCCTTCAAACTTCAAAAACCTAAACTTGCGGAATATGAACCATAATACTTGAGAAAATATGCAAACTAGATCTCCAATAGTGTACTCATCAAGCAATCACTGCTTGACAACAAATGTAGCAAGTACTGACTTTGAACCTCCTATATCCTGTTTTCTTAAACCTCAAAACATACACTAGCATCCACATATTTGCATTGACCTTCCAAAAAGGTTTCTCAACGTACTTCTGCTATGTCATGTAGATACACTAAACAAAATCAAGAACTAAATTCTGGAACCTGTGACTAACAACTCACAACTTAGTGTATTATGAACACTACTAGTTCATCTTTGACTATACTTCAACTCAACTAAACTCTATTGAAATCAACTCATGAGTCTCATCAAAAAATCTATGATGTCATCATGTCTTCATCCTTGTTAATCTATAAATCCTTCATACCTCTTTCCTTCAGAATCTGGTATATACATATATGTGTGCACTTCTCAAACATACCTCTATGAAATATCAAGCTTCTCTTCAATAGAACTCTAGAACCTTCTCCTGAACAAGAACATCCTAACAAGAACTTTGTCCAGACATTCTTCTTCTTCCTTGTTCTTTCAAAGCTCGAACATAAAGAGAACCTGACAAAGGAAATATAGTTGACACTCCAAGAATTCTTTCAGGGAACATATAAGCTGCGTGCTTAAAAGCTTCAACTAAAACATAACTCATACATATATGAGTCAAAACATATATCTGCTGCTTTTCTTTCTCTCAATGCAATTCTTTTTCAAAACTTACTAAAACATGACCAAGTATAATGCAAAACAAGAAACTATTTCTTCTTTACACAAGATGTTCTTGTAGACTTGTCTTTGGATGTAGAGCATAAAGTAAGAAAAGTATATGGGAAATATATGAGAAAAGGAAGCCTTACTTTTCTTTTGGAAATGATGGACTTTCTTCTTCTGCATCTTTCTTCCACCGGATGATGTCAACATCTTCATATTTCTCTTCCATACCTTTTGTTCTCTTCATCTTGAAGTAGCAAGCACTCTTAACTTCTTCAAATGAACTTTTCTCTTCCTCTAGTGCTAAGAGTAAGAGACAAAACAAACATGGTATACAAATGGAAGTGAATATAGAATCATGTTTTACCATCTCCTCATATCTTTGAATCAAAATTCTGCTTCAAATGATTGATATGACTAAATTCATCAACCTTTTGTCTGAATGATGAATTACCTTTCTAGAGTTACCTCTCTAGATCAAATTTTGTACCTGCATGTTCAACCAACTTACAACAAAAAATTGGAAAAATAGAAAACTCATCCCATCTTCACATTTTTCTTCTTAGATGAGCTTTCTTGCCATGAAAGAGATCACTCAAAACTCTCTAAGAAACCCTTAGATACCTCTTTTGTTGTAGCCTTTAACTTTCAAATAATGAAAGTGTATAAAAGCATTCCTTGAATCCTTCAAATCTCTTCATAACTACTCTTCTAAGATATGACATGCAAATGATAATCTGATAGTAAAAACTGATACCTGTGATTTGATGTTGATATGATTCCTTCATCTTCTCCAAACCATTGTTCTTCCTTGAATTTGAAGTAGCCTTCTCTTCATTCAGTCTTGGTCTTCAAACAATACTTCTGTAAAGTATTTTCATACTCTTCCAAAAGTATTCCGCTGCTAACAGATCATCAACTTCATACTCCACACTGATGAATAAACATGTGACTGAATTGTCTAATTCTCAAATCTCTACTCATCTAGATTAAGTGTGTATGTCAAATTTCAAATGTTAGAAGATGCTCGTAAATCATATGTTGTAAACCTCGAAGTCTGGTTACCTCGGAATCTGAGAGCCGGAATGAGCTGATGCCAAATCCCTAAAGCTCTGATACCAAATGTTGGAAATTTAGTAGGCCCAATACTATTACCATAGGTCCAAGGTTCCATAGGTTGAGCATATACAACATAGAATCTAGCAATCTTCCAATATTGACAAAACATGAACATGCCACATTTAATCATACAAATGATGAGACAAGGATAGAGAAATATTATACAACATGTGTAGAGTGTTACGTAAGCCACTGCTTACTCACACTATCATTTATACCAATGATCAATGTACAATGTGGGAGTAAAACTCTCAACCACTCTATGTGAACAGAAATAGATGGATGAGTGAATATACAAATGTAACAAACATATTGAGACGTACGGACATGAATCTGAATATATATAAGATGTGTGACCTAATAGGTTGTAGAAGAGTAAATATCAGTGATAGAAAGAGGAAGAATAAGCCTGAAACTGATAATCAACAAACCCTCAACTAACCTTAGGCGATGGAAGTCCCTAATGTGAAAAGATCACATACTTACAAAAGTAGCAAAGAATGCTAACAAGTTTGCTGCCAAAAATCCTCAAACTCATATGAACATATCTTCTCTAACACCTCATCCAAATATGCATAAAGCATATACGTACTCATTCTCTTGTACCTATGCCAAATAGGACTCCTCCTGATATGGACGTTACTGCCTCCATAAACTCCAAGTAGTACTTGTGTGCATAAAGAGAATATGTACCTGAATTCTTAACATAAGATGCAAATCTTATGTTAACCACCATCCAATGTCTTTGAAGTAACCCGAAATCTTCATGTAGAAGACAATCTTCAAATACATCATGTGAATGGTCGATCCACACCACCAAGCTGATGGGGGGTAAATCCTCTCCATAAGCAAGAGTGTGAACACACTCTTCTTATCCAAGAAGAACTCCATAGCCGCTCCTCAACATGCTCCAAAATAGCAATATGGATGCCCCATGTGCTAAGAGCACCACCTCTATTGAGGTACCAAACCTGGCATTGAACTAGGTGTAGGATGTATAGACAATAAGCCAATGGATTTTTATATAGTTTTGTGTACCCTCCAAAAGCTCCTCCAATAAAGCAAAAGAAAAAAGTATGATCCAATAAAGCAAGATCGTGAATTCGTGTGGGCGTCGTCTATTCATCATAAAAAATCGTGTCGTGATTAAAAAACATCCCAAATACTTTTTGTGTTGTCGCTACCGATGCCGGGGATCGAAACCATATGGGTTGGATGAGAGGCTCTTGCCTTAACCAAGGCACCTTCTTCTTTTTCTTCTAGAGGAAGTATAAAAGAGAGCTACACATGCTATGTATACTGAGGCCCTTTGGACTAATAGGACATTGTTTTCCAATGGAGACAAGCAATGGAAATCTTTCATCACAGCTTATGACCTCATCATGGATGTGCAAACTCTAATTTTCAATATCGTTATTGGAGAACTCTTTAATCATGAAGCCAACAATAGCATAAGGGACGTAATTGATCCTATCATGGTAATTCAACTAGTGAAAGATAAGAAGTTAGAAGGCAAGAAGAAGGAAGAGGATGAAGATGAGCCTTCCCAAGGCAACTTTTCATGAAAAAGCAAGTGGAAAGGGAAGAAGAAAGGACCAAAGCATAATAGAAACAAAATCCAGAATGTTCAACCTTCTGCCATCTGTGACAAGATCAACCACACCACTCAAAATTGATGGCTTGATGGGAAGATCCATAAAGGAAGTGAACGAGGTGGATATGGAAGCAATAAAGGCAGAGCTAGACACAACGTGAACAATAACAGTAGATGCCATAATGGAAGGGACTAAAAACAATTATTATGAAGATCAACAACATCAAGAATAATTGCTTTTGATGAATCTAAGACACAAGGAAGTTAAAGAAGATGATCATATATTCTATATAGATTCAAGATGTTCAAATCATGTTGTATGCAACATGGCTCTCTTATATGATTTTGAAACTCTAAAGCATAGACATGAAGTACAAACAAGAGATGACACAATGCATAATGTGGAGATGTGTAGGCAAAATAGTTGAGAAAGGCTTTCAAGTTAGGCTCACTCGACATGGAGCTTTTTGTGGAAGATCCATGTCAAGGCTTCAAGAAGATACCTAGAGGTGAGAAGCATGGTAGGCTTCTTGAACTAGGAGAAACCAAGAACATAGCTCTATTCAACTTTGGGTCTCAAACCCTAAGTGAGCCTGAAGTGTGGCATAAGAGGCTAGCTCATGTGATATGAAGAACCTTGAAGATTATATGCAAGGACCAAAGTCTTCTAGGATTGCCAAACATATCAAAGCAACACATGATCAATAGATGTGATGCATGTCAAATTAGCAAGGCACAAAGAAAACTATTCAACTAAAAAGGCTACATCCACAACAACCTTTTGGACTTAGTACACACTGATGTGTGGGGACCAAGTCAAGAACCTTCATTGGCAGGATCAAGGTATCATGCCTCCTTTATTGATGACCATATAAGTTAGGTTCTTCTAGAATGAAGTGTTTGATTGCCTCAAAAGTATCTAGCACATGTGGAGAACCATACACGTAGATCACTCAAGCAACTCAAATCTGATGGACGGGGAGTATACTTCTCCAAGCAATTTGATGAGTTCTTGTAGGATAAATGTATCAAGAGGGGCTACCATATACTCTCCTCAAATTAATTGAATTACAGAGAGAAGAAAGAAGAAACTGGCTAGATCAGCCTGAACAATGCTTGAAGAAAAGAGCTTGCCACATTATCTATGGGCACAGACTTTTTCAATTTTTGTGTACCTTGTCAATAGACTACCATCCAAATCACTCCAAGGTATGAATTCTTCTAAAGCATGGCATGGAAGGAAACCTAGTCTTGTACATTGCAAGGTGTCTTTTTGTTTATCTTATGTTCATGTTCCATCAAAAAAAAAGAGACAAGCTCAATGAAAGGGCAACAAAGGTAGTATTTATTAGATATGATTCAACTCTGATGTGTTACAGGTTCTAGAATCCTTCAACCAAGCAATACATTACATGTATGGATGTTGTGTTTGAAGACCACTGGTCTTGTTATGATGAAGACAAACAAAAGGTAACTCTTCTATATGATCTTGATTCTGATTTCCATCAATTAGAAATCGAGCATGATACATAGGTCCAAAATCCAAGAAGTGATACAGATGATGACCAAAATGAAAGGGAAAACGACTAGAAGCTATAGAAGTCAAGAGGCAAATAAAAAATGCATGAGTGTGGGGAATGCTCCAAGGAAGCACCTAGAAGGTCAACAAGGGAGAAAAGACAAATAGGAAGGTATGGATATGATTCCAATTTTTTTTCAAAGGATTCAATCTACTTGGAAAAGTACTCAATTTCAAAAGAAACCTCAACCTATGAAGAGGCAAAGGGAAATCCTAATTGGGAAAATCCTATGAAAGAAGAAATAGATGCTTTGAAGGAGATGGATACTTGGTCATTTGTTCCAATATCATCCAACTAGAAGGTAATTGGTTGCAAATGGGTATATAACCCTAAAAATAACTTAAATGGATCACATTGTAGGCACAAGGCAAGATTAGTTGCCAAATCATGCTCACAAACTCATGCTAGAGAATATAAGGAAGAATTATCACCAGTTGCGATCAAAACATTGATAAGTGCCGCTCCTACAAGAAATTGGAAACTCATCCAACTTGATGTGAAAAATTCATTTCTAAATGGTTGGATAAATGAAGATCTATACATGTCACAACCTCTAGGTTTTCAAAAACCTAATCATACATTGTATGGATTGTAGAATGCTCCTAGAGCTTGGAATTACAGGTTGATTACATACCTTCAAGATCAAGGGTTCAGACCTCGCAATTCAGATCCTTCTTTATTCATCAAAACGGGATCACAATAAGGTTACCTATGTGTGTGTATATTTTGATGACATAATTGTGACATGTGATGACTTGAATGGGATTCAAAAGATCAAAAGGCACATGCAAGAGGATTTCAAAATTAGTGACTTAGGTGAGCTCACATATCTCCTAGGTATGCAAAAGATATATAAATATGAAGGGATGTATCTAACTGAGAAAAGCTACAATCAAGACTTTCTTCTCAAGTTGAGAATGCAAAACACCAAGCTTATTTGTAAACCTTTGGAATTCAACCATAAACCAAGTGTTTATGAAAGTGATCAGATTGGTGATGTTAAAGAGTATCAAATCTTAGTTGGTAGCTTGATATATGCTACTCACACAACACCACATATATCCTATAGTGTGGGATTGCTTAGTCAATTCATGCACTCACCTAGAATACCACACATGGATGCTACAAAGAGAGTACTCAAGTACCTCAAAGGAACACTTAATGAAGGTATATACTATCCTTACTCTTCAGATTTGGATATCAAAATCTATTCAAATGCAAATTGGGCAGGAGCAAAGGATGATAGAAGAAGTACCTTTGGATATTTAGCATTTGGAAATTCAAAACTCGTTTCTTAGAGTTCCAAGAAGCAACCAATGTTTTCTTTATCTTCAAAGCACAGTATAGAGATCCAAATATTACAACTCAAGTGGAAATATGGCTCAAGGAGTTGTACTGATATTTGGGACTTGTTAGTTCCAAGCCTCACATACTTGGAGATAATGTAGTTTCTATGTATCCAGCTACAAATCCAATTTTCCATGCAAAGACAAAGCACATAGAGGTTCATTACCACTTTGTAAGAGAGAAGCTTATGGCAAAGGAAATCGACATTTTATTTCTTCCTACTAAGAAGAAAATAGTAGACATGATGACAAATGCACGTGATGGGACAAAGCTATGCAAATTCAAATATATGGCAAGTATTCAACCTATCAGAAAATGAAGACGCAAGCATACTTTAGATTTAGGGGGAGCTATTGGAACATCAAGATTACATTATTCTTGAGGCAGATTTGGTGTACTTCATTAATCCATCATTCGGAATGCGCCCAAGACATCTCTTGAAGAGGATCTTCATAAATATTCATTTTCTATTGTATTTTCGTAAGCATCTTTTGTGATCATTTAGCTTTGTAAAAACCTAGAGCTTTACACAAAATGATAAAGTAAAGCCTCAAAAATCACGAGTTAGAGGTTTTTGTAACTTGATCAATCAATCAATCAATCAAGCACAAAAAGTCGACCAAGATTAGAGCACTTCACTTTTCCTAGATTGTAGGAAACTAGATCCATTCAATCACAACAAAAAGCCCTACTCATTTTCAAATTTGAAATCATGAAGAAAAGGCGTGGATAGATCCTTAAGAGTCTATATAAAGACTCTAAAACATTTGTACATTATGAGAGTGTTGATTCGATGCAATATTTATACCCTTTTGATCATTGCTCTGTGCCATATTTATTCTCTACTCCTACCTCAAACTCAGTCACCTCGTAGAGGATTTTGTTCTCTACAGAGAGCTCCAAATCAAGTAATCAAATAGTCAATGAAAGATATCACTATCTAGATAATGTGTACAAATTTTGAAAGCATTTGGTTCAATACTTGGTGATAAATCTTCATTTTATTGTCTCGGGGTCATCTTTTGCACAACCCTGAAAAAACAAGGTGAGATCCAATTAGTGTTAAGCTCATTTCTCCTTCTTTGGTTGATGTAAATTAGGTCTTCTGTTCACTATAACAAGGTAACTCTATGTATGAAAGTCCCTTAATAGGAATGTTTCTAATTGTTAGTGTTGTCTGCTCTAAGTGTTTGAAGTGGAAGCATCCATCCAAAATTGGACGAGCTTGTAAGCTATTCAAAGTTTAAATCTATCTATTTTGCATCAACTTGCCTTTGTTTATGTTCGAATGTACCTATTGGGTTTTATTGCACTAACCACAAGCCCACAAGGTCTATTTTATAGATTCAAGAGCTAGGGTAGATCTTGTGTTTTTTTGTTGGACCACCTTCACCACTTCACAATCCTACTTCCAAGCTTCTCCAAACATCTCCAACTTCTCTTAGATTCATCCTAGATGTGAGCATTATAGCCGCAACACGAATTTCAAGTTTTCAAACTAAATTTTTAAAATGATTATGATATAACTGAATGGTACTTTATCCTTCAGTCTTTGCATAACCTTGAATGCGGTAGAAATTTCATTAAGAATGTTCTCAACCTTTTTGAAATCACTATTCTAGATTCGCAATACGTGGAACCTTCTACGACACTTTTAAGCTCTTCACATCCATTAGACAAGGTTTCACGTTAGCCTACACCCTCTTTTTGATACCTAATCATGCCCTTGGCTAACTCATAAAGACGTGTCATTCACAGTTTAAATATTATCGATTATCATTTCCCCCTTTATTTGGAGATGTTTGTTGATGACAAAATTATGCTCACTACCATGTGCTTGTGGTTTTTGAAAATGAGGAAATAGACTTAAAAGCTTTGAAGATTCGCACCTCACAAGTTTGGCATACAAAGTTTTGTCTCTTCAAGTGGTTTCCTAAATTGGTTCCAAACAAGTCCAAATTGTTGTGTTTTCAGCTCTAGGTGGAACTCCCTAACCTTCCCTACTTCCTTTATGGATTTATCAAGAACATTATTATGTCCATAGGCCTATTGTTGGCGTCTAGGGAAGATGTTAGTGGTTTCCTTTATGTGCACCTTACTCCAATGTGAGATGGCACCCATAGATCTGCATTGAGGCAGATCCTAACCTTGATTTACCCTCAAAAAATCAACATTGACATTAGTGAAGAAAGGCCTCTAGAATAGGAGGTAGTTTACAAAAAATTCCCAATGCATGCTTCCACTGTGGGGAAATAGTCCAAAGGATCAAAGAATTCCCATAAAGATAGAAACCATAGAGGACAAAACATGATCTAGAATTTATGCAAGTTTTGGGTAATAAAGTAATGACGACCCAAAAGGGTTGAGCAGAGTGCCCCTCAAGAGCATAATAGAGCATTTTTTAGAATCAAACAAGTTAAAGAAACAAAACTTGAGGGATATAATGAGGGTGCCTTCAAGGAAGTTAGGAGTAGAATGAAATGAAGCACCAAAGGCTCTTTATGGATGAGTCCCTCTCACTTGGTTCGTCAGATAAATTTCTTCCATATTCTAAAAAAGGAGGTTGATCAATTGGACTACCCGAGGGAAACAAATCAACAACTAAGTGGTGAGGAAACCACAGAGTACAATTTGACAAGCAAACAAGATAACTAAGAAGAACATAGAAAATAAGATAACCTTGATCAAAAGTTTAAGTATCAAATTGCTGATGCACAATCAGGTATCAAAATCATTTGCATTGGTGGTTTTGCATAAAGGAAAATACCATGAGTTTAGCTCGGAAGATCCCCTCAAAGGTTGACTCGTATGATATGAGACCTCCTCTTCATGAAGAAGAGATGAAAACAAAAAGAAGAGGGATAACTCCTTGACCAACAAAAGCATTAGCCTTCATAAATGAGTGTTGTTTCATTTAACACCAGAGGGCTCTCAAACCCCTCAAGAGTAGTGATAATTGGGCAATGGCTTCGAGATAAAAATGTAAATCTAGACTTCATTTGTCTATAAGAGATAAAAAATGTTGGTATGGAGCTTCAAAAGAGAGTTAAGAGTATTTGAACTTCTCATTTGTGGTTCACTAGGAAACACGTGCGAAGTGTGGCTTTAGGCTTAAGACCAATTTGGCATGATTACTTAGTGGAGACCATGACTGATCGAAACCATTGGTGGGTGCCAGCTTCTTTACAAGGATCTCTTGAGTTCACCATTGTTTTGGTGTATGAACCGAATCAAGATAGGAAAAGACTCACTACATGGCAGGCTTTGGAATTCCTTTCCTTTGGGGTCATCCTATATGAGGACTCAATATGGTGAAAGATTTATCTATTCAATGGGAGGCCTTTATTATTGATGGACATGATAAAAATTTATAGGTCTAGGTTAAGCTTCATTATGATCTAGTGGACGTCAAAGATAAACATTAATTCTCTTGGTCCAACCTCTATTTGGGGGCTGATTTGCAAAAGGATAAACTTCATAGAAGCTCTATTTCACAAAATATCATTGGTTAACCAGTTGTGTGGATCTCCCACATGGACAAATCTTTATTCTATTGGGAATTTCGATGGGCTTTACTGTGTCATTGGGTTAGGGGTGGTTGGGTTCTGACCATACTTGATAATAATTTTGCTTACTAGAAGGGCATTTAAATCAACTTATCAAGAGAATAGGCATTGGCCAAACTTCCTTTAAAAAACAAAAATCAACCGAGAAGGGCACGTTCTAGTGATCAACACCTTCTTGCTTTCATCAGTTATCTATTTGTTGGCACGTTGGACACCGAAAGGCAAAGATTGAGCGAAATTAGAAATTACTTGCAAAAATTTCCTACGGACAAAAGATCTCAATAGGAGTGGTCTCCAAAGATCCAATGGGTGATTTGTGAAAACTAGAAAGACTTTGGTGGTTTGGGCATACTAGAAATTGTGAGGATGGCGGAGAAGATGGCTGGATGATAAAAGAATGGTGCAACTTGGAGGATTCCTTAGCCAAACAAATTCCCAAAAATGATAAAAGAATGGTGCTTGTGCGCCTTCTAAGATGGAAGGGATATGAGTTTCTCATTCTGATGTTTTCTCTTTTTTTGGTGACTCCCAAATGGTTGGACTTCTTTTGCTCCTTGTGGAAGAGTTGGAATAAGATGAAGCCATAAGCAACTATGATTAGACAAAATGATTGTATTTGGTCTCCCATAGGAGGAATCAAAGAAATTGACTCAAATAAAATAGAAAGGGAAAAGAAGATAGGGAACAAAGGGTCTTGTATGTGGAGGGTCTCATATGTGGAAACATTATTGGAATGGAAAGAGAAAATGATGGATTAGATTCAAGGATATAGACGAGGCAAGGATAGTTGACTATGAAGATTGATGCCTATTAAGGCTCATAATGAATTCCTAAGAGAAATCAAAGACTCGCCTCCTTCTTGGATGTGATTGCCACCAGATTGAAGTCTTAAGATGGATCCAATCAAACTAATAGGATAAGGTGATGAGTTTCTTTTAACACTTGGATGTGCATATTGACCTCAATAGAAGATGGTGTCTCAAGTGGTATAGAGAATGAGAATCATGACCACTACATGCTAGAGAGATGACTCTCCTCCCAACCTTATGCCTCTTTATATAGCTCCTTGAATCAATGAGGACCACAAATGCATGTGCAATCTCCTCCACTACTTTATTATCTTCCACTAGAGTCTACTAGTGGATGGAGTGATCTCGACCATTGCTTTAGCAGCTTTCACTAGATTCCACTAGTGGTAGGTGTACCTGCCACTCCAATTAAGTCGCATTGGACTCAAGTTAACTCATGATAACTTGAATTAGAAGGCTCTATAGCTCCTTGGGAAAAACTCTCTCCCCATGATCCCCATGGGGGTTGAACACAAGACCTCCTCCTTCACAAATTTGAGACCTAAGCACTAAGCTAAGCGGATTATTTGTTTAAGAGACCACATGAACTTATCCTTAAGTCTAGTCTTGAGGTCTTTGGCCATACACACGAGTTACCAAATGGTGTTCGATTTTGGATCTCTCTAAACCATCCAGACCCTTAGATCTTACTTTATTAGATCTCCCCTTAAAAGATTTTCATCCTCGAAAATAAAGATATGTATACAGTATCCATAGGCAACCCCTGAGCCTCATGTTCTAAAATCCGAAGAACGTATCTCTGTGGTGGGATCCCTACCCAAATGATTCAAAACACCATCTTTCCCTACACTTTGATAATCAGATTCAAGTAAAGTAGAAAATGAATAATACGGGTGGATCTAAAACATCGCTGGCCACTTCACTATTTGTCGATGTGCAATCTAGACACAAACATGTGAAATGAGTGGATTCCAATTACTAGTCCATTTCTAGACATGAATGGTGCATGGACATAGTAATTTGGATATGATTTCTATCCCTAACAAGACTTTGAGAACTCTTGATTCACTTGAAGTGGAATGGGAAAACTAAAATTCTGGTTATCCCAAACATCAAATTTGGATGTTTCTACTATGGTTTACCTTCAACCAACATTTACTTGATTTTTTTCACCCGAATAGAGAACTACTTTGTCCTAATAGGCTTCAGAATCCTATGTACACTATAGGAGGAAGTTTTCCATTTACTTTGGTTAACCATGCTATAACTTGACTAAGTCAAGTCCAAAATGAAAATTATCCAACTTAGGACCTTTTTCTCAAAAGACTTTAGCTAAAAGTCCTTGCAAGTTTTCAAACAAATAAGAAATGTTTAACTTCTTTGTTCTATAGTGTACTGGACTCTAGAAACTCATTAGAGTTTTGCTAGCTTGTAAATGTTATTTCCATTGCAGAGCATATGCGGTGCCTATGTTACAATGGACTTTCAACTTACTAAGTCTAGGTTGTAATTGCAACTTGAAAAGAACTTATATCCAAGATTGGCCTTTCAATGATTCCTTTGTTTAGATACAGTCTAAAAGATCAATTTATTTCACCTGATAATAGAGTTAGTTTATACTCAACTTGATATTATCCTTCGACATAATGAGTAACTTGAAAGATGAATAATTGCTCTGCTAATGAGATCTTTATTCTAAAGTAGATGATAATAACATTTAGCATTCAAATAGTCCTTTCGTTCAAGAACATATGAAATGGTACTTAGGTTTTATTACAACCCTAAAACCTTACCTTCTGTTCAAGCCTTCCATTTCTTTGGAAGAATTATGTAAAGCTCTAAATAGTTCTTTAGTTCTCTTAAACAAATAACTTTCTTGATGAGGAGAATTGATTCTTTCAATAGTACATAAATTCTTTTATATCTTATTTTCTCTTCGTTAGAGCTTGAGAGTAGGCACTCTAAGTTACCACTATTTTGTCATGGATTAAAATAGAAAAAAAAAATTTTACCCATCTCTTGAGTCCTTCGCCTTGTCGATCAGGCATGCTATGGATTTTTTATGTGAATTGACACTCAATAAGAGGGACTTTAAGCTTAAATATCTTACTAATGTACTATTTCTTGGCTTATAATAAGCCAATGATATTGGAAGTGAATGGTAATCTACTACCATTATTTCTATAATGAAAATTGCAACCACACTTAAACTAGAATAAACTAAATCTCCCTTAGTCCCACAATCACATGTAATACATGTTGAAATGAAAAAAGGACTACTCCTACTCTACTCACATTCACAAATCTAATAAGCTAAGGAGGAAGGAACAAAAAATAACAAAACATTATGAATGAATTAAAAAGGAAATGGAAATGACTTACATGAGATGCTCTATGAGCATGGAGACTCCATGAGGAGTGGGAGCACACTCTTGGCAATGAGCTAGAGTGGAATGACTTGTGTGGAGTGAAGGAGAGGCCTTGTTTATATGGAGTTTGGGAGAATTCCCTTGCATGTGGGATAAGTGAGCTTGCATGAGAATGAAAATAGGTTTGGACAAAAGGGTGGAGCATGGAACTCTCAACACCCCCCCTCCATGTGATGACCCTTTTGTTTTTAATATGGGAGACTAGTGACATATGGGATCACTTAGTCCATTTGGTTTTTAGGATCCAAGGACATATGGGATCCTTGGACATAACTTGGACATATGGGATCCAAGTTTGGGACATATGGCATCCCTTGGATCTTGGGACATATGGGATCCCAAGACATATTCTTGGACATTTGAGATCCAAGTGGTTTTGTTGGGATCTAGGGACATATGGGATCCCTAGACATGTACAAGGGTTTACATCATGGGGTAGCTGGTGCTTTTGATCCATTTACAATGTTGTAGCCATGTTCATTTTGTACAGACAGCTACTGTGCTAGAAATCCATAGGACAATGTGCTCTTTTCGACTGAGCCACATCACAAATATTTCCTGTTCTAACTTCAGAGCAACAGTAGGGATTCGCGGACTGTCCAACTACTAGTCACATAAGCTCTTCTTATCCGCATCAATCTTCAACAAAGAGTTGAACAGAGTACAGCTGCAGAGCAAATCAATTGGTGCAGGTGGGGATTCAGAACTCCAACAGATCGTTAGAGATATCAGAAGTACATGGTGTAACACTATGCACTGCATATGTTTTTGACCAGCGTCGAACTTGCAGAATCTGCCTGAGACATTCTCGCTCCTTTCTCCAATCTACAAGAGCTATTATGATCTTGTCAATTAACAAGTGAATGAATCCTGAGACATTCTCGCTCCTTTCTCCAATCTACGAGAGCTATTATGATCTTGTCAATTAACAAGTGAATGATGCAGTTGAGCACTTCTCACTAATCAGCCGTTCGTTCTTCAGCGCCGTTGTCTATATCCTCGCAAGAGCGCTGTAATCTCTCCATTGCTCAGTCATTTGTTCTTTTGTTGTGTACTGATCAACCATTTTTTCTTTTGATTGTTCTCGAAAGAGCATGGCAATCTTTGGTGGAGCAAGACTAGATGGCGCTATTCTTCTTCTAATGCAGCCATCATTGAACCATCTCTCTCTCTTTAGAAAATCGTTGTTGCTCTCGTGCAAATTCACTTACTCTGTTCCGTCTGCTCCTCATTCCTCTTCGTCATTCTCTCTCCAATGTACTGGTGTAGAACTCGGCATTTTTCTCTATCATAGCTGCCAGTGTTTAGCGGACCCTTTTCTCTCTCTTGCAGGACACGAACCTCCTCCTTTGTGTAGTTGAAGCCTCTTGTGGCTGCAAACCTCCTCTTTTGAGTAGTTGAAGTCTCTGTGGCTGAGGCTTCGTGTTGTCTTCTTGCTGCCTTCTTCAGAGACTGCCAAGAACATGTGCGTAACATTGATGTGCATGCATCTGATCCCGCACGAAGTAGATCATGACACATCTTTTACACCAAATAGAGCAATCGGATGATGAGGGAAGCAGATGTTGAGACGAGGATTTTGGCTTCTCATGAAGAGGACAACCGCAAGTGCTAAAATCACTTATAGCATAGATTACATTTGTAGTGCTTAAAAAGCACTGTATTTGGACTCTAACAGAAAACTTTAAACACTAGAACAATAAAAATATCTGATGCAAAGGAGGGAGGGAGGGAGTAACTATGTGGGAGGGAGGGATCAAGAGAAGAATGGATCTAAACTAATGACCACAAAGATGAGAACACAAAACTTGAAGGGGAAAAAAAAATGAACCTATGCTCTGATACCATGTTGAAATGAAAAGAGGACTACTCCTACTCTACTCACATTCACAAATCTATTAAGCTAAGGAGAAGGAACAAAAGATAACAAAACATTATGAATGAATTAAAAAGGAAATGGAAATGACTTACATGAGATGCTCTATGAGCATGGAGACTCCATGAGGAGTGGGAGCACACTCTTGGCAATGAGCTAGAGTGGAATGACTTGTGTGGAGTGAAGGAGAGGCCTTGTTTATATGGAGTTTGGGAGAATTCCCTTGCATGTGGGATAAGTGAGCTTGCATGAGAATGAAAATAGATTTGGACAAAAGGGTGGAGCATGGAACTGTTAACAATACATTCCATACACATACATAGTGTATGATAAAACATTTTACACCTTTATTGGGAAAGGTGTAGCATGCATTAGGTTCAGAAATTGAAACCTTTCTTAAAGCATTCCAAAAAGTTCCGATTTGGAACTTTGGTTCATTCTAAGAATGGTGCAAAATGTCCATGCAAATTTGTAAGTTTCTATAATGCATTATATGCAATATATTAATGCACATCCAATATTTCTTTACCAAATGAAAAAACAAAGTTGGCCACATGTCTTTATGCATCCATTTCCAAATTCATGTCTATAATGACATGTATTGCATGTTCTATTGGTTGCAAGAAACAAAAAGAAAAGGATGCAAATACTTAGTTCGAAATTAACCTTTTTCCATCCCTTGAATTTACTTGAGTGTCCTTACAGTGATGAAGTAAGCTTGGGCCATCTTCTCTCCTTGCCTTCCATCTTGGCATTGCATATATACTTTAGTGCCCAATATGTGAACCTACCTTTTAAAGACGTGGGTTGTCTTGAGGTGGGGACAAGGGTTCAACCCCTGCCTATAGCCACTGTTGGCATGTAATGGACCTTAAGCAAGAATTCAAACCCATCTCCTTGTTGCCTTTTGGTCGTATATGAGGTATCAACTTTGAAAGCATGTATCTATATATGCATACTAAAGGGTGCCCGAGTGTGCATGTGCATCTTAAAACCATGCATGTAATTTATAAATAACTACACATGATGTGGTCTTCATGTGTAGCCATGCAACACATGCTTCCTTTTACGATGATGCACACACATTCTTTCATGTACATCTCTCTGAGACACAACTTTTTCAAAATGAATGATGTTCTAATTAATGCATATAAGGCCTAAGCTTATCCTTAGTGCCTAAGAAATTTATGGAGTAAGTATAAATTTATGATGGGATTGATAGCTCATAAACTATCAATCCCATCATGCATGATGTTTGTCTTGGTGCATGAAAGGTTCGTGTGCATGATTGTTAACTTTGTATGCGATCGACCAAGGTTATTCATGGCATAAAATGAAAATTGAGAAAGAGCATAACTAAAAGCATACTTAGCTTTCATCGATGCTTGAAAGCTTTCCCTCATTAATGTGGAGAATGAAAATCACACCTTTTTTTTAAGCTCCAAACTTGTTCATTGATGTACAAGACAACCATTGGATAAACTCCTTCATTGACATCCAAGACCTTCGTTAATCATCTTCTTAAATTTCAAAATAGCTTGGCAATGTGTCTCAAAGGGACTGACTGCGAGAGGTTGCTGAAGTGCGTGAGATGATAGATATGCTTTTATCGGCTCCAAGAGTTGGTGTCCTTAAGGTAGAAGTGTGTCAAATTGCAAAGAGTGAGCGAATTCGTGAATGGCTCTTCCATTATGGCTGCGCCTATTCATCGGGCCTGAACCTCATGGCAGCCCACTTATTAGAGGCAATGAAATAGAGCCGTCGCCATCGGTTCATGTGCTCGTGTTTGAGAGGGCTATAATCCCACATAGATTTTATAGCCATCCCTTATTGTACGCAATGGATAGAATCGTCGCCAGATTTTATTTGCTCGGTTTGAGAGCCCTATAATCCCACATAAGATAACTTTGTGACTGCCGGAGGCAATGAATATATTACCGTCGCCGCTGTCTATAACTTTTCATCGATTCGAGAGCGCTATAACCCCACATAACTCTCGATCATGAGCACTCTACAAATTGAAAATAGTTATATTTACTCAAAACCATTGACGAAGGAGACTCCGTGAGCGCCACTTCCCTATTTCTCAGCTCCTTCGAGTTTTTTTTTTTTTTTTTTTTTTTTTTTTTTTTTTTTTTAAATGGAGGTTCGGCCGAGGCTTACTCCTTCTACAGTTGCAATTTCAAAGTTAAACTCAGCTCCTTGAGTTGCGCTGTAGTGGCTGTCCCTCCATGACTGCCCGTCCATGACCCTTACTCTAGCCCCTTTAGAGGGTTCATACTAGCCCTTTAGAGGGGGTTCATATAGAATTTTTTGCCAGACCTTAAGGTCCATGAAAATACTCGCATGAGGACTCTCGAGTTGAACGAAAGAACTAACTTGGGGAGGTCCCAAAAATTGAAGTCCTTGTCCGAGCCCGCGTAGCCTAGTTTTTCATGAAGTCCTTGTTCAAGTCTTGGCTGGACATGTCCATGAGTCTTTCATGAAGGGTGTCTCTACCTTAAGAGGTTGGGTGTGTGTGTATTTCCAATTCATTGTACTCTCAAAGACAAAAAAATTCGAAGTCCTAATCATGAAAATCCAACTCAAAGTGGACTCTAAAATCAAGAAGGTTATAAGAGTGTTGTGTGAGAGCTCCATAACTTTCACACATATGATAACTAACAAACTAAGAAAACCACATTGGAAAGAGACATGTACTTTCCACCCAACCAACCCCATTAATATATAGCTTGAAGACTAAGGGGCTAAGTCCCTCTACTTTCCATCACATGGGTTCCTAATGTGCCTCTAAGGTGGTCATATGGTTTCCAAGCTAGGAAATCACATGAGATCACATGCCTTCTAAATGAAGACTCTCCAAGTGTCTAGGAAAAGCTTCCAATCAAGCCTAAGGTACTCAACCTTAGAGAATTACCCCTAAGATTCAAGACTCATCTATTCAATTTTGATGACATTCCAAAAGAATGATCAATTGAGAAAACCCTTAATGTAATTGTAAAAATTCCTCTCTCTTAAGACACCATAAGATCTTCATCATGGAAAATAACAAAATCAAAGCTAAATGGTCTACGCATGAGGGAGAGAAAAATTTTGGTAGCTTTCTCTAGAACTTAGATTTTCCACCAAATCTTAGCCATTTTTATGTTGCACCTTCGTTGAGTCGTACCCTTGCTTTGTGTTTAGACGGATCCCAAAGGCAATATGCCCCTCCAAGTGTAATAGTGTGTTTTTTTAAGTGCTCCACTATAATAGTGTGTTTTTTTAAAGCAAGGGAGACTAGACCTCGGCCAACTTCCTTTTAATAGAAAAAATGACATGAATTTTTATATCCTACGTAGGAAGAAATAACGGACATCGTCCAACAAAGCGTGACATACACTATAGAGCATATAGGATTGAAGAGATATATGGAGTAACTAGTTGAAAAAGCATTTGGATTTTTCAATCAATTTAAAGATCCTCGTAAGAGAGTTTATTTATTGTAGTTGATACTATTATGATGTGTTCTAAATACCACGCGCATTAGAGCGTTTGACTTCGTCATACATCAAATCTTAAAACATCCAACTAGATCATGGGGAACCACTCTTTGCACAGCCAAATTCTCATATTTTCTAGAGGGAGTCTAGGGCCAAATACGTGAGCGATCAGACAAGTTCAACACTTCTTGCTTTGCCGCCACAGACTTCTTGCACAAAGAGACCACCGGAGGGACGACATGTGATGGGACGAAATCATGGATCAAGTTCGAAGACGTAGACCCGAGACAAATAGTTACCCTTGCGGAATGGACTCTTCTTCAAGGCAGGTGTTTAGCTTGGGACCACCCAACTACCCGCCTTCTCTGCGGACAGGATCTTCCTTGCCTGGAGGGCTTCAAATGGAGCAATGGTGAGAAACTATCCGAAATCCCCAACTTCAAAGAGAACCTAGATGTTCATCACACCCTTAACAAGAAGTGGTGCCTTTCTTTGACCAAACTTCGATCGGAACTAAAGTTCATGTCTATTTGGCACCCCATAATTGACATCAAAAAGTTCGTTCTCATGTGGCAGATCTTGCATAAGGGTATCTGGTCCAATGCAAAGGCTAACAAAATTTGTGGTGTGCCTCCATGGTGCAAGCGTTGCCATTGATGCATTGAAGATTTAGTTCACCTTTTCTTCAAGTGCGTCAAGTCCCATGTTATCTGGCATCATGTGACGCGGGTATTGAGACTCACGAACCAAATCAAGTGGCAACAGGCGCTATTGGGTGAGGCGGTCGGCTGCTCGGCAAGGCTGCAAAATGCCATCAGGAGTGAGACTCTTTGGAAGATTTGGAGGGATCGATGTGCTATCAATTTTGGAAAATCCTTGTTTTTTCTAGGTCGATTGAGAAATCCTTGTTTTTTCTAGGTAAAAGAATCTCCCGAGATAAGAGATCTCCACTGTGTAGACATCACTGTATATTATCTCCTCGAAAATAACAAGTTGAAACCCATGAGGGAGATAATAGATTTGTCTGCCTCATTTGTAATGCCCTCTACTTTGCCGTATTCCTCCCTTGCATTGTGGAATTTGGGGGGTCCCATGGGCACTAGTTCCATTCACGTGTAACTTTTCTTCTTTATTTTAATTAAAGTCCAGGAGAATACACCAAGACTGAACTTCCTTTTGTTAAAAAAAAAAATCCTAAAACATCCCTTGCCTATTTATTCATGGACACGGAAATGCCAGCACATAACGTAATCTGTGTGCTTGCATCCATCGCTGTCTCTAGGATTACGGCGACGCTGCTGCTCCGAAGGAATGATGCGGATGGGGTTCCTACCAATACAGAAATGTCAGCTGGAGTCTATCAAACTCCTGGAGCAACTGAACTGGGAAAATGAAATGGAAGATTTAGCTGATTGCATGGAAACAGTTACTGCGGAGGCTTGAAATCTTGTCAGCTGCCTTCACCTGATTGTGAGCCTTTGCTTTTCTACCGCTTTTATCGATTGCAAGGGTTTCCTTTTAATGGACGTGAAACGGAAGGCTTCATAGTATCCTGGTTTGTAGGCATTGATAGAGGAATTCCTTTTCCTCTCTCACAGTATGTCCTTAAATGGAGCTTTTCTAACTCACAGTATGTCCTTAACTGGAGTTTCTCTAACTCTTTAGTTGATGTATTATTGCTTTGAAGTCTTTCTTTGGTTCTCTATGGAGTTCTTCACACCCGACCATGGAGACCCATGACTAGAGTCTTTCTCACTCTTATACTTGGTGTATAATTGCTCTGAAGTGTTTCTTTGCTTCTCTAGAAGCATTTCGAGGAAGGTTTCAATATCTTCAACGTGTTCTGTAAACCAAGGTTAATCAGAGGTCAAAACTTCGAGAGCAGAGCCGATATACCAAAAACTAATTAGACATCAGGGTCAAGATTTGGATTCATGAAGACATTAGGAATGTTCCTTTTATTATCAAATACACCTAGACTTAACATGTAAAGATGGCTAGCCTGTGATTAATCCTCCATAATTTCATAGGAACACCATTCCTTAGCTCAACTTAAATGCAAATGGGAGAACCAATAGTGTCACGAGTGAAATGCAAAAGTAAATTTTTAGCTTATGGGACCCCGGATAGAAATAAAGAAAATGTAAACTATCCCTAGAGAAATTCAAACTAACTCGAAGGCAACAAAGCTATATAGAATATGCAATGGATAGGAGCATTTAAGATAAACCTTCAAGATGAAGAAGCACTTAAGTAACATCGCGCATTTTCAAATTGATGTATATTTGGTCATTTAGTCGTGTAAGAGGAAACCAAGGGTTGGTCCATGGCTCTATGGAAAATCATCAAAGAATAACCTCTATAGATGATCTGCAAGATAAGGAGTGCAACTATTTTCGGTAAATCTTTAAAGGATACATGCCTAAAAAGTCACCGACCACATGATCACATTCATGAAATTCTAAAACTTTTCTTTGACCATCGATAATTTATTACTTTTGCTTGAAATAGTTATCGATTGAAAAAAAATATCGAATGATAATGATTTCTCATCAAAAGTGACTTCGATTGGAAACATGTCCTCTAAAATTTCAGAATGGCCAATTGAATGGCCATTCAATCTATAAAATTTGAAAAGTTCCTAGATTTTGGTTTCAGTTTTATTTCCATTATGCAAAGATAGGTTGAAAATCAAGTCTCAACCATACAAAAGGATTTGTCCATGAGTTTTACAAGTGGACCAATTGAAAAGGACCCAAAGTGATAGACTCAAGTTAGGAGCTCTACCAACTTCAATTCAATTCAGATCTCCTATATTACCCACCAAAGTGTATCTATATTGATTGGTGGGTGGTTAGCTAAGTTGTAGAAATAGTAAAAGCTCTATATAAACATCCTTTCACCTTTGTTTATAGATTTGTATGAGTTCCAAATGTTTCTCACTTAGTTTAGTGAATTCCTAAACTTCAGCAAGCAAGCAAGCCCCTTGCTTGGTTATCTCATTTTATCAAGATTTTCTTCTCTTTAATTGGAGAAATGGTTAGGCTCTCATAATTTTATTTGTAACATTGTACTTATTCTTTTTAATTTGAAAATTCACTTTGGTCTCTCATAGGGTTTCCCAAGGTATGCCAAAGTTTTAGATTTTTTATTGAGTGAATTGTGAAAAATTGCTAGTTTTGTAAAGTTACATCCTTGCACGTGGGTGTCTTTGAGATCTAGAACATCCATTTTTCTTGACTCAAAGCTAATTGGGTAGCTCTCATAGTCAAGATTAAGTTTGAAATGTTTCATTTTACAAAACAAGTAGCATATATCATTGTTTGTGGGCCTAGTGGAGGGCAACCATATTCCATAGCTTCATTAGGGTGTTTGAATCTTCCTCCATTAGTGGTATGAGAGAATAGTGGAGGCTTGGAGACATTAGTAAACATCCAATTGACGACTTGGAGGGATCAAGATAACTCGTGGAAACACAAAGCGGACTTATCAAGTCAAGAAGACATCAAAAGGGGGCTACATCAATGAAGGCCTCAATTAGTCAAAGGTTAGCAAGGCAAAAGCTATCAAACAGGTGACATCCACACCATCTAAAGCATGGAGACCAATATGGCTGAGTATATTGCAAAATAGAAAATTCAGAGAAAGGTAACTATCAATCATGGAAATCTAGAGCTAGCAACCATATTATGGGTGCAGCATTGTGGGGATGAGCTAGTCGAAGAGAGCCAAAGCCTCATGTACGTGATCCACCACTTGAAGGACATGTCAAGGTACTTAATTAATGTATAGATAGGGATAGAAGATCAAATTCATTCTATCTCAACACATAATAAGTAGCATGAAAAGACATGTACAAGAGTTGGACATATCCAATAAGGTTTGGGAGACCTTCCAGAGCTTTTACTCTTTATCACCCAAGGCAAGAAGCATTTAGCTCAAGAATTATCTAAATTATCTTACAAACGCACCAAGAACTAACATTAATGCATACATTTTGAAGGTTAAGGAGCTTTCAAATGCTCTAGTCTTAATAAGGGGCCCAATAGAAGATCATCATCTTAATGCTCACACTCTTAAAGGATTGAGAGAGGATGAAAGTAAGAAAGAACTGACCACATTTGTCTATCAGAGCAATTCCCTATCACAATTCAATCAGTTATTCACATTGATGGTGACTGGGGGATGAACTAAGGCAATTCACAATCAAAAGTTAGGCAAACACAAAAATAGAAGCAAAAAGCAAAAGAGCTAGACAAAACTCCGAAGGCAGAGAAAGAGGAAGGTGAAACGCAAGCTCATGCAACAAAGAACAATCCCACCAAGGCTATGAATGAAGAGGAAGAAAAAGAAGCAAAAGAAGAGGAGGAAGATCACAAGGAAGAGAAGCATCCAATGGAGTGCTAAAATTGTGAACAAATTGAAGATTATGCAAAATATTGTTTTTCCAATGGAGGATGCTATCTAGTCAGTTGTTCACATTGATGGTGACTGGGGGATGAACTAAGGCTATTCACAATCAAAAGTTACTATCTTGGGGGTGACTGGGGGATGCTATCCAATGGAGGATTCAGTTATTCACATTGATGGTGATTGGGGGATGAACTAAGGCAATTCACAATCAAAAGTTAGGCAAACCCAAAAATAGAAGCAAAAAGAAAAAGAGCTAGGCAAAACTCCGAAATAATCAAAATGGTGGAGTATATAATCAGAATTCTAATTCAAGAGAAGGAGGTGGTAGAAATCAGAGAAGTAATTTCAAAAGTAGAGGTAGTAGAGGTTTCTTTGGAAGAAATGCAGGAAGAGGCTTTCAAAGTCAATCCTACAATAATACCTAGTAGAATTATGCATTAGATCAGAAAGAGGATTCAACCTTAATTATGAATGCAACATGTGAAAGACAAAGTGAAGACCAAAGAGTTTTCTACATTGACTCATGGTGTAGCAATCACCTAAGTGGCAAGAGAGCTTTGATGATTGATTTGGAGAATAAGGTGAGTAATCATATAGTCCAAACAGGTGATAACACAAAGCATAATGTGAAGTCCATTGGATCAGTAAAGGCCAAGGATGGAAGTTCTCTTTTGAGTAAGGTTTTGTATGTTCCTACAATCCCAAAGAATTTGATGGGTAGGGCAAATTGTAGAAATGATATGAAGTAAGGTATACTTATGATGGAGTTTATGTTGAAGACCCTAGCCATGGGTATAAACAAATTGTTTCAGGGAAGAAAGGGGGAAGGCTCTTCACATTGAAGATTCAAGGCAATGTTGGTCATGCCTTGTTCAGTTATGGAGAACATAAGATCTCTGAATTAGATCTTTGGCACAAAAGGCTTGGACATTTTAATGAAAGAGGTATTAACGATATGATTAATAATGGTTCAGTACTTGGATTGCCTAATATTGCAGGTCAACACATGACATACAAGTGTGAAGCATGTCAATTGGGTAAAGCTCACAAGAATACTTATGGTAAGAAAGGCTTTATGTATTCATAGAAGCTTGAATTGGTGCATGCAGATGTGTGGGGTCCATCAAAGGAATTTAGCATTAATGGTTCGAGATATTATGTAATTTATGTTGATGATGCTACCAGGTGGATCACTATATATATGATCAAAGATAAATCAGAGATGTTCAATACATTTAAACATTATCATGTGTATGGAGAGAGAATCACAGGTTAAAAATTGAAGAGACTAAGGTGAGACGGAGGGGGAGAGTATTTCTCTAATGAGTTCAATGATTATTTAAATGCAGGTATAAAAAGGGAAGTTACTTGCAGGTACTCTCCTCAACAAAATGGTGTAGCAAAAAGGAGAAATGGAACTCTTGTTGAGTTTGCAAGGTCAATGATGAAGGAGAAAAATTGCCCTAATTATTTGTGGCATCAGGCTTTGAATATAGCTACTTATTTGGTTAATAGACTTCCATGTAAGGCTTTGAATGGTATGACACCATATGAGGCATGATGGGGTAAGAGATCTACCTTAGATCATTGCAAAGTGTTTGGATGTTTGGCTTATGCATATGTACCATCTCAATTAAGGCATAAATTGGAACCTAAAGCTGAAAAGTATGTGTTCATTGGTTATGATGATAAGCAGATGGGTTATAGATTGTGGAGTCCATCCACAAAGAAATTCCTTCTGTCAAAGGATATTACATTTGATGAGCAAGGTACTGGGTATGTAGGTACAATTAAAGAAAGAGGAAATCAAAGGTTCAAATTCATGATGATGAAGAGACTGTTGATGCTCAAATTGATAATGAAGAGATACCAATGTTTGACCCAGAATATGAAGAACCATAGACTTCAAAGAGTGGAGAAGTTAGAAGGTCAACAAGGAACAGAAATCTACCCATAAGGTATAGTTATGATACTTCATTTTTTACCACTAAAATTATGCTTACATAATGAAAGTAGAAGAAGATCCTTCTACATATGATGAGGCAAAAGTTAAGGAAAATTGGGAGAAAACTATGTAGGAGGAGTATGATGCATTGATGGAGAATGAGACATGGGATTCGGTTCCTAAACCAAATAATTGGAAAATCATTGGATGCAAATGGGTCTACAAGACAAAGAGGTATGCAGATGGAAGTGCGTCTAGGTATAAAGCTAGACTTGTTGTGAAAGGATATGCTCAAACATATGGTGTAGATTATGATGAGACTTATAGTCCTGTGGCAAAGATGACAACTATGAGGACTCTCATAGCTATTGCTGCATGTAAAGTTTGGAAGTTATGTCAATTAGATGTGAAGAATGCTTTTCTAAATGGTTACATTTTAGATGATGTTTTCATGGAGCAACCAGTAGGTTTCAATAATAAATGTTATCCAAAGTATGTATGTAAGCTCAAGAGAGCTTTGTATGGTTTGAAGCATGCCCCAAGGGCATGGAATTATAGACTTGTGAAGTTCTTGAAGGAGCTTGGTTTCCAAGTGTCTAAGGCAGATAGTAGCTTGCTTGTTAAAGCAAGTGATGATGTGTTTATTTACATATATGTTGATGACATAATTCTTACAGGTACAGATGAGAAGGGTATACAAAGTCTTAAGAAGCAAATGGAGAAATATTTGAAGATTAGTAACTTGGGAGGCTTGTCATATTTCTTGGGAATGGAGATTTCATATACTCAACATGGGGTGTATGTGACTCAAGAAAGGTATTTGAAGAATTTGCTAATCAAGTTCAAAATGGAAGATTGCATGGTAGCATCTACTCCAATGGAGGTGAATAAAAATTTGATCAGATATGGAGGACAAGAATTCAAGGACATGAAGCTGTATCAAAGTTTGGTTGGTAGTCTAATCTATGCTACATTGACTAGGCTTGATTTGTCATGTGTAGTGGGAATGTTGTCTCAATTCATGCATTGTCCTAGGAAAGAACATTGGATTGCAGCACAAAGGGTGCTAAGATACATTAAGGGTACACTCAAAGAAGGTTTGTATTATGGATTCACATCAGATAAAAAAATCAAGGTATATAGTGATGTAGATTGGGCACGTAACTCTAATGATAGGAGGTCAACCTATGGATATCTATGTTATGCGGGAGATAAATTAATCTCTTGGTGTTCTAAGAATCAACATACAATTGCTTTGTCATCTACAAAAGCATAATATAAAGGTATGTTTGAAGCCACAAAGGAGGTTATATGGTTGAAGACTCTCATGAAGAATCTTGACATCAATCAGAGTACACCCATTATTCATGGAGGAATATGAGTTCATTGTATCTAGCTGCTAACCTTGTGTTTCATGCTGGGACTAAACATATTGAGATCCAATATCATTTCTTGAGAGAGAAGGTGATTGATAAAGAAATTGAAGTCATACACACTTATACAAAAGATCAGATTCTAGACATGTTAACTAAAAGCTTGGATGGACCTAATTTGCCGAGGTTCAAAGACATGGCATGTATAATGAAGATGGATAAAATCACAATAGATGATTGAGGGGGATCTCTTGGTGCAGGACAATCACCACTTGATGATTTGGACAAGGTATTGAAGTCCAAGAGTAAAGAAAAGATCAAAGTTAGTGTCTTGAAGATGAGTGCATGTTGAGAAGATGAAGACTTGTATATACATGTATATTAATCTTGTAATTAGTCCATAAAAGCTTTGTATCCATAATGAGTCGAGATGTAAATGTCTATGTATACTTGAATATAGATGTAATACATGAGAGAGATGATGAATGAAAAGAATGAGAAGTCATTAGAAGGCTTAGAGAATAAGAAGAATGTAATCCATCCATGAGATGTACATTTTCTCTAAATAGAAGAGAATTAAGAAAATTGTGCCTCGATCTTTTGCTTAGTGCTCCTTCTGTGTTTATCTTCTTGAGGAATGCTTTTGTACAAGTCTAATTCTATAGTTGACTGACCTTTGGTCAAGTTTTGAGAAGCTAATTATAATCATGTTGAGAGAATTGAAGATAGGAACATTTACATGTGTAAATGTGAAGAAGTGAGGATAGGAACAGGTGCAATCTTGGTGGTCAATGTATTGATCGAATCTCTCTCCATAGTGTAAAGTTTTGAGCAAGTAAGCACGCATTCTTTAATTTGAAAGGTAAGATATGTGTAGCTAAAAGCATTTGAAAAAACGGCATCTAGTTTGGGAGAATCATGCATTAGAAGTTGCAAGTGTCAAAGTCGATTACACAGAAGTACAGTTTCAGACATAGATACATTGTTTGAAATAAGTCTCAAGATCTTCTGATTCGTTTGAAGAGATTTAACTTGGACAACGTGGGTAAACTTTAGAAGACACCTTGTACAAAGGTTCATTGAAAACTTTACAAATTTTGTCAGTCAGTGAATGGATTAAGTGTAGCAGACATTTCTATGTAATGAGTTTCTTCACAGTTCACTCAAGTCTTGATAATTTGGCATTAGTTTTCCAAAATTGGTTGACGTTATGACTTGTTCTTGATATAGAGGTGCTCTAACATCAAGGATAGCTTGTTCTTTTGGAGAATAATCATTTCCATCAAAGTTTCCACATTGAATGGAACCATACTGATACCATTTGATTGAAATACCCTTGTAGCTAAGCAATGACTATTGATCCGTTCCTTTGAATCAATAAACTAGATTCTTATAATCAATTATACTTTTCATAGATAAAAATTTCAAAGGGAGAAAGAAAGGTCTAAAAGTTTTGTTTTTGAGTGGTGAAGGCCCCAATAGTGAAGCTAATCATAATATATTGCATTAGATCAATTGTAAAACTAGCAAAATGTGGCAAGTCTTCATTCTGATTCCAATGTTCTTTGGTCTAGTGTTTGGTGTCTTCAATACTTGTGCCATCTCGATGGCCAAAAATTTGGAGTCGCATGGTCTCCATCAACTTTGATGACTCAAGCATTCCAGTTTTTGGGCTCAGCTGCAATGCACAGTTTAGTCTCATCCCAAGGGCCCATTCTATGAATTTCAATAATAACTAAAATCATGATTTACTCATGCAATGTATTTGTAGCTCCTACATTTAATCAGCATCAGTCTTTTCTCCAAGATCGTGAGCTCTTGGAAAAAGGCACTCTTAGGTCTTCCACCTATTGATACCAGTTAGGATATCTTTGAGTTGTGAATATCGAGATGTCGAGAAAATCATAAGGAATTCCATGTTGTGAGACTGCTTGGGAGGCAATTCGAGACGTGATCAGCCAACACATGATGCCATCCTGGTCTTATTAGGATTTCAAAGTCAAATTCTTGGAAGAGCAAGAGTCACCTCCATATTCTTCTAGTAATTCGAGGTTTATTAAGTAAATACTTTAGGGCCTAGTTATCGGTGATGATTACAAACTTAACACCAAGTAAGTAGTGCCAAAAATTATGCAATAAAAAGACAATGCATAAAGCCTGCCTTTCCATAGTGCTATAGTTTTGCTCAGCTCTACATAGCGGACAAATAACATGGTATATTAAGTGATCTGTATTATCTTTGCTATCTAGTTGTGCTAGGAATGCCCCAACTGCCTTGAGGCTGGCATCAACATGAATGTGAAATGGTTGGTTGGACTCAAGCATTGTCAATATGGAAACCTCAATCAGTCATGATTTTAGCTTCAAAAAGGCTTGCTCTTTGGCTTTAGACAACTCAAATGGTGTAGTCGTGTATGTTAGTCGAGACAAGGTCTTTGTGATATGTGGACACTTTCAAATAAACCTTTTGTGATAGTCCATGTGTCCTAAAAATTCCCTTCTTTCTTCTAGATGGGTTGCGGCATCTTGAGCATCACCATTACCTTGTTTGGATCTAGTGTCATATCATGCAAAAAGACCACATGTCCCAAAAGGGTGCCTTGTGTTAACAAGAAGTGACCCTTATGAGGATTTAGTCTCAAATAAGTTTTTTGGCATTTTTGAAAGACGAGAGTGAGGTGGGCTAGATGCTCTTCAGAACACTCATCTGGATTACTTTTGCCGATTTCAAAAAAGGTGGAGAAATCATCCATGAATATTCATAGGGTTCTTAGAAGCAAGCTATTGAAAACAATTGAAATTGTCTAGTTAAAGGTCAATGGGGCGTTTTGGAGTCCAAAACCACTTTTAGTGTAAATTTAAGTTCCCGTCACTACTACAAATGCTCTCTTTGATCAATCCTTGTGATATATAGCAATGTGATTGTATCTGCTATATTCGTCCATGAAATCATACAATGAATATCTAGCTTCATCTTCCACTACTTGCTTAGAGAATTGGTGTGTATCTCCAATGGTTGCGTTGTTGAGGGTCCCAAAAATCTACACAAATTCAGACCTTGTTTGAATTCTTCTTAGGGGCAATCACAATAGTGAAAGCCACTTAGAATGTTCAATGGGAACGATGATCCATGTTGCTTCCATTTTATCGATCTGCACCCTTAGAACCTCAATATACCTCAGGCTGATGTGATAAATCCTTCCTCATATGGGATTTGCATTTTGAATCAAGGGAATTGTGTGAATTCTCAATGCCGTAGGAATTGTCACTAGATCCTTATAGTTCCATGCAGAAACATCTTTGTAACTCTATAGAAATGAAGTTACCTTATGCAAGAGAATATGCTCCCCCTGAATTCACGATGTCACCAGGAAAAGGTTTCTCATTCCCTTGCACTAATCACTGCAACTTTCAAAGATGAAGGTCACGACCTAATTGCTTTCTTCTTCTTGTTAATGTTTACACATGAAAACCTTTCCAGGTGCTTGTGCTCCCCTTTCAGCATCCCCTGATTCTTGAGCACACAATTTTCAACCCTCTCTAATAGCATTCACCAATCCACAACCTAACTCTCTATCTTCCGCTTCCACACCAACTTTCCTTTTAAGATATGCCTTGAAAATTTGAACTAACGTGTTGCATCTACTCACAATACTTTCTACATCGGCTATTCTACTACAAATGCTTCTCATACCCCACATACACTTTGACTCTATCGATATCTAGCTTGGCTCCAGCATACAATGCACAATGCTCTCCTTCATTGATTTGTGAGTGCAATCTCTTCCTTAAGCATAAATATATTCACTAATACATGGATGCCTTATCAAAATTATCTTCACATGCTTATGTGTATCTATATACACTAATCCATTCCCCTTCCTGTGTCCACAAACTACTTTCCTACAAGGTCCTTATAGAATGTGTTGACCCACCTTTTGCACCACAACACTTCAAGACCCTCAATTGCATCACTATGTTGTACTTTGATTGCTACAACTTGTCGCTCAGGACTGTCCCTTTTGCATGAGGGAAGATACAAGAATGTCAGGTTTATCCTCCAAAAAAGGAATTGTAGGTGGCGAGGTATTTTTAGCTACTATGCAAGATCAACCATGATGGAGAACACTTATGAATAGATTCCGGCATCAATTTTGAGTCTCCAACAACAAGTCGAGGACCTAACTCATCGACAAACACAAGCTGAGATGGGACATCTCATGCATGTAGGTGCACTCCTCCAAGAATAACAAGTAAAAATCAGGCATCCTCAAGCAAATCAAGGAATTATTCAAGCGAATCGACACCATAGTTCATCCTTCATGAAGGAACCCAAGATTTTGATGCCAAATAAGTTCGATGGGGATCGTACAAAGTTCCACGGATTCTTCTAGCAAGTTAAATTGTACATCCATATGCAACGTGTTAGATACCTCGAGGAGGCATCAATGTCACATTTATTGAAAGCTTTCTCTCTGACTAAGAATTATCATGGTTTGCCCCAATCTTGGAGAATAACATGGTAGTAGTTTAGGACTATGAGGAGTTTATTCAAGAAATCAACACCACATTTTGAGATGCAGACACGAGACGAGTGAAAGAAAAAAAACTTTGGAAGCTACATCAAGGTAACTACCTTATCTCTACCTATGCATCGAGACAATTGATATGTGATCTCATTTTGGATGAAGATTATTCCATAAGCCAATCTAGATGGGGTTTAATAGATTATGTGAAGGAACTTCTTCTCATGATGCTAGAGGTTAAGACACTGAATGAATACATCACCCAAGCTATTCAATGTGATATGCCCACTGCTAAAGATGTGTGTAGAAGGAAACAAGAAAACAAGTAGAAGGAGAACTTCACCAATAAAAACATTTCTAGCCCACTCCTAAAGATGTGTGTATGCTTGAAACTATGCAGATAGATGTAACTAGGTTCCAACCTATAATACCACAAGAGAAATAGAGAAGGAGAAAAGTTATGCCTCTATTGGGGAAACCCTTGCCATATTGAAGTTAATTGGCAAAACAAGAGAGAAAATGCTAGAGTCACGATCACTCTTGTAGACTAGGGAAACGAGGAAGTCCAGTTGGAGAAGAGATTCTATAGTTGGACCATGATATAAGAAAGAGTCTCATTGTTCTAGATATACTAATAGAAACATGTCTTGCCCCTTGCAAGTTAATTATGCCTAAGATGACCCTTTCCCCTATAGCCCTAGTAGATTCAAGAGCCTCCTCATGTTTCATCAATGAAGGCTTGGTTAGGAAACATAGAATTCCAATACTTCAAACAAACAAATGAGTAGAAGCTGAAGTGTTAAATGGATGACCTCTAGCATTTGGGGATATTACCATGGAAACCACACCATTAAGAGTACACCTTGGTGACCATGATTTCCACATATGTTTCAACATAATATCGATTCTAGTAGACTTGGTTATCATTGGAATGCCCTAGGTAAAGAAACATAATGCAAACATTAATTGGCAAAAGAATATAATCACCCATCACGATATCCAAAAGAACTAGGCTTATGACGGAGCCAAAGCCTTGATTCATGCAATAAGCAAGGAACTGACATATACGATCTATGCCATACCAACTCAAGAGTCCAAGAAAGATGATCCAGTGAAGCTACCCAACCAATACCAAGATTTCGAAGTTGTTTTTGAAAATAAGAATGCAGATATCCTCCCAAAGCATAGACCTCATGACTATGCCATAAAACTTCAAGAGGGAGAGAAATCACCCATCAAAAAAATCTGTAGACTATCCCTACACAAACTTACGAAATTATGTAAGAATATTGATGAGAATCTAGCTAAGAGGCTTATCAAATAGTCAAAGTCTTCAAGAGGATCCCCTATCCTATTTGTAAAGGAGGAGGATGAGACTCTTTGAATGAGCATAGACTATTGTGGGTTGAATAAAGTCACAATAAAGTCTAGATACGATCTACCGCTTATATGAGAGCTCTTTGGAAAAGAAAATTTCTTTACAAAGATTGACATTTGGGGAGCTTATATGCTTGCCAAGATCATAGAAATAGACGAATGGAAGAAAATATTTTGAACAAGGTATGGGCATTTTGAATAGGTAGTTATGCAATTTGGTCTCACAAACACTCCAACTATCTTTTAACATGTGATGAATAATATCTTTCCATAGTTTTTAGATGATTTTGTGGTAATATATCTCAATGATATGTTGATATTCTCAAAAAAATCTAGAGGATCATGAATCTCATGTAAAGATAGTCCTAAAGAAACCAAGAGAAAACTGTTCATATGCAAAATTGGAGAAGTGCTATTTCCATCAGAAAACACAAGTTTTTTTTGGGTTCATTGTATAAGAGAAAGGAATCTTTATGGACCCTAAGAAGATCGAGAAAATCCTTGATTGGCAACAACCTTCATGTGTTTGAGATGTTCAATGTTTTCTAGGTTTGCCAACTTTTATAGGATATTCATCAGAGATTACTCCAAGATAGTGACACATCTTACCAAGTGTTACACGGCCGTCGAAAAAGGACAAATGTACTAGGACAGGCGTCTTAAATGTAAAAGAACCTTTCGGGAAATGCGCAGGTAACTAAAGATTCGCGCACCCTTGTAAAAAAAAAATCTTCTATATAAGGCAATGAGAAAAGCGTGGCCGAGAGCCTGTTTTTTTTGAGGAATTATAAGCGTACTGTTTGAAGTGTGTAGGTCGTTGAGAGATTGAACTCTACTCTGTTCTGTTCTGTTCTGTGCTCCGTCTAGTCGTTTATTCGCACCGTAGTGCAGAGTTACGAATCGGTTGTATTGCGTTACGAATCTGTTCGGTAATGGTTGAGTGTGTCTCTGAGTGTTATCAAGTTGCAGTGTGTTGTTTGTCAGTTCTTCGGCGGAACAAGGGAATGTGAAAAGTAGTCCCGAACTGTTTGCTTGTTAACGTTTTCTGTAAGTGACGGAATGCGATACAGTAGTCTATGTTCACTTTTGATTCCGATCACAAGAAGACTAGTATCTGTAATGGTCTGAAGGTGAGTAGGACACTGATAAGTCTGTGACTAGTCGATTGTTATTAGGAGATTTGTTGTTCGAGTTTAGCATACGATGAGTTCTCATAACTTCAAGGTATAGATGTCTGTTTGGTATACCTGTCTGTTCTGAAGAAGTGCGTATTAGGTGATCTACATTTACTGAAGTATATTATTCTATTGGATACAAGTAACTGGACTACTGCTCAGATCGCTATAGCAGGATCAGTTCGGAAGTTCTAAGTCCAGTACACCGAACAGTTATCAGTTGTTCAAAATTGAGTACTGAGCTAAGAGAGAGAGAGAGAGAAAGAGAGAGAGAGAGAGCATTTATGCTTGTGTACGAAGCTGGGAAAATAGTATAGGGCCTCTGTCTAACAGACCCCTACCACTCCCAAGAACCCACGTGGCTAAGAGTTAAGGTACTTTTAATTATCACGGTAGTATTGATCAGATCAATCAGTTAACCTGTACACGGAAGAATGGAGAGTCAGGTATGCCCAACATTCTAAAGTATTCGAAGTCTGAAATCAGAGTCTGTAGCCTCTAACGGCTAACATTTGGCGCCGTCTGTGGGAAGGTGGCATTAGAGTGCCAGCTGTTTGTCAGAAGCAAACATTCAGTTAACATTCGATTAACTAGCAGTAGCAACAGACCCAGATTGTTGCAAACTGCTCAGATAGTGTTACTGCGCAATGATACATGCCGGTTACTCGGTCTGGCGAAACATATCCTAAGAACCGTAAGGCTGAAGCACGTAAAGCGCTAAAGACAGCCTTGAGAGAAGAAGGCATAACTCGATCTGACCCAGTGGTCAAGCAAATTGAGAACGTTACGATTGATTCCGGTCATATTCCGGTGGAACGATCAACGCCTCTGGTACATTCTGGTGCTACTTCGACCCAGCCTATCGAAGATATAGTAATTCCAGAATCTACCAAGACGCCGTTAGAAACCAGTCTAGCAATTTTGAATAAAGACTCAGAGTTATATACGATCAGAAACACTCTAGGAAAAGAGATTGATAAAAGCGAAAAAACACTGCATTCTGGCAAAATTTCGGTTCATTCCGGTGATATTCCGGTGATAGAATCACCAACTGTCGGCCAAGGCTTCGCATTTTTTGCGGAATCCTCAGCCCAACCAGCGTGCTTGGAAGAAAGATTTCGGATATTGGATATCCAAAAGGAAGGAAAACTCTTCGAAGCAGAAATTCGACGCATTCTAAGTAAAAACAGCACATCGGAAGGCACGCCATCCGGCGATACAAGTTTCGATAGTTCAACCAATCAACCTCAAGATACAGAAGGAAGGCCTAATACACTCACAATGAACGGACAACAACAGCAACAACAGTTATGTCAACCAAGGCCGCCTCCAACAGGAGTAACATACACGAAATTCAGTGGATTCCCAGGAGATGATCCGGATGCTCACGTAGGCACTTTCGAGATAAGTTATGCAGTTCTTAACCATCCACCGGATCAGGCGTATAAGGCCATTGTTTTTCAATCCACACTGGTTAATGAAGCAGCTAGATGGCTTACGGAATACGATATTAATCATTTCGGTACCTATGACGCAGTACGAGACGCTTTTCTGCAACGATTCAGGCTAAAGAAGAATCCCGCCGAAATCTTTGATTATTTACAAAACAACCGACAGAAGGCAAATCAGACTATCTAGGAGTATGCTACACTCTTTAGAACACACTTGCGGCAGATACCACAGGCCCACGCTAACTTACCTGATGATGTCATCACTTAGTGGTTCATCAATGGCTTAACCCCACAATTGAAACAGATCATGATCATAAGGTGTGTTGGAGCTATGACGCTCGATGCAGTCATTGCCATGGCTCTGCAACTGGAATCCAAAGTCGGTGGATTTACAGAAGATCTAGAGTGGTTAAAAACAAACAAGTGTGTTGGAGCTATGACGCTCGATGCAGTCATTGCCATGGCTCTGCAACTGGAATCCAAAGTCGGTGGATTTACAGAAGATCTGGAGTGGTTAAAAACAAACAAAACTATGGCTGAAGACATAACCAGACAAGTATACTGCATCACATGCAAAAATTCAGGTCATACTAGTGCCAATTGTGCACTAAATCAAACGTTTTGCGCTATCTGCAACACTGTCGGACACACCACCAAAAACTGTGTTTACAACGCCAGAATACAGGGAACAGCAACGGTCAATGCAGTTATTCAAGAACAGGGACAGCCAACGAATCACTATGTGCCTCCGCAATTGAGAAACCATCAACCGCAAGGATATCGGAACTACCAAGGACAAAGAAACAACAATTTTAATGCAAACCGCTGGCAGAACGGACCACCACCAGAAAATCCCAATCTACCACCACCACGCTGTCATTTTTGCGGCGAATTCGGACACATTAGAAGATTTTGCAAGGATGCAGCTGAGTATGATCAAAGGAAGAAGGAGCGACAAAACCCAATGGCCAACATGGTACAAATCACACCAGTAGAAACACAGACTGCTACAGTCCAGACCCGATCCGGTAAACAACTGCAGTCAGCAGCAGAAATATTCGAACCTGGGATACGAGAACAACATAGGATGTATGACAAGGCTAGTCACTAGACCGCAACAGAACCACCAGTGTTCCCAGAACCTATTCCGGTGACTCAGGCTTCGTCAACAACGGAAGGAACACAACAAAAGGAAGCAACAGTGGAGCCATCATCAGCAGTAGACATAACAACAGATACTTCTGCATCAGCAGAGACCTCAAGTTCAAAGGAGCAGGACAACCAATCTCAACAGGCCTGGGAAATTTTATCCAAGGCGTCTATCACTTTGCCTCTAGGCCAACTTCTGGCATTAGTACCTGGGATTCGACAACAGTTCCAGCAACAGTTCAGTCCGGTGCCTTCTTGTATTCTGGCAACAGCAGCAGTTCAACCGGAACCTGATTCTACTGTCGATCATTCAGTTCCCTTGATTACAGTATGGTATAAGAATCATAAAATTACGCAGGTATTGATTGATGGAGGCTCCGGTGTTAACATTGCGACTGCAGCCTTATGCAAACCGATGGACCGAAATCGAACCAGTTCAGTTTTTTGTCAGAATGGCAGATCAATCTAGAGTCCATCCCGTAGGACTTGTGCGGAATGTACCCATTACTTTACAAGGTACGACCTTCAAAATGAACTTTGTTATACTAGATCTGCCGGAATCCACTTTGGATTACAACCTTCTATTCGGCCGACCTTGGCTGAAGCATGCGAAGGTAATACAGGACTGGTCTGCACAAGAGCTTACGTTCAAAGATGCCAACCGTAGATATGTGGTAAAATTAGATGCTATACAACCTTGCGAACTTCACGCCAGACCATATTTTGCTGAACCAGTCCACATGTTAGATGGACTATCAGATGATGAAGAAGAGGAATTTCTGAAGAATAACGCTGATTTAATGTCTGTAGGAACTGTTGATCTACAATCTGTTATAGATAACTGGAACACTTCAGTTTGTACAATCGTACCTATCACCGAAAAAGTTAAGCAGGAAGATACTGTCCCAACACATGACGATGAATTACAATCGCTGTTCAAGTCAAGAGACGATACAGAGAAACCGCAACAGTTTTATGTCCCTGAAGACCAGTTGACCACGTACAATCTAGGAGACGAAAATCATCCGCGACCTGTAAAGATAAGGCAAAACTTACCGGAATCATTTAGAGCTGACTTGATTCGACTTCTTCATGAATTCTCAGACATCTTTGCATGGGATTACAAAGATATGAAAGGATTAGATCCGCGCATCTATCAGCATAGAGTCATGTTGAAGCCTGAAGCTAAACCGAACAAATAGCCCGGCTACCGGATGAATCCCAATTATGCATCACAGGTAAAAGCCGAACTTGATAGATTATTAAAAGTCGGATTCATCGTACCAGTAGAACATGCTGAATGGATTTCACCAATTGTGATCATGCCAAAGAAAAATAAGCAACTACGAATCTGTGTAGACTACCGGAAATTAAACGCAGCAACAGTACCGGATCCTTTCCCGATCCCCTTTCTGGATACAATGCTCGATAGCGTAGCAGGTCATGAAATGTATTCATTCTTAGACGGATACAGTGGTTACAATCAGGTTAGAATGGCCGAAGAGGATATACCAAAAACTGCATTCATTACCAATTGGGGTGTCTTTGCTTGTACGGTAATGTGGTTTGGATTGAGAAACGCACCAAGCACATTTCAAAGATGCATGCAGGAGATTTTTTCTCCTTATCTTACTTCATTTATGCAAGTATATCTCGATGATTTTTCAATTTTCGGTAAGCTGATAGCACACCTGTTCCACTTACGGTGCTGCTTTCAGAAATGCAGAGAATATAGACTTTGTCTTAACCCAAACACATCTGTGTTTGTGGTTTCGTGTGGCAAACTACTTGGTCATATTGTATCTGCCCAAGGTATCCGAGTAGACCCAGATAAGATTTTGGCAATTTTAGAAGCCCCAGTACCCGCTACTCCAAAAGAAGTAATGCGTTTCATGGGTCAAGTACGGTGGCATGGCAGACACTTATGGTGGCTTGCTCATCTGGCTGTACCACTGAACAAGCTAATCACAGAAACTCCCTGACAGTTCGAATGGACTCAAGAATGCCAAACTACATTTGATCGACTCAAGTATTTATTGATGCAGGCCCCAATCTTACAACCACCGGACTGGGACAATCCGTTCCATGTTTTTGTCGACGCTTCAGATATTACGATTGGCAGTATTCTGATGCAGCAAACACATAAGTGGTTTCGCCCCGTTTATTATGCCAGCAGAAGGCTTGCACCTACAGAAAAGAACTATTCTACCACCGAAAGAGAATGTCTAGGATTAATTTACTCCATCAAAAAATTCAGACATTATCTACTAGGCCGGAAATTCACCTTCCATGTGGATCATGTTGCCCTCGTCCATCTAGTAAGACAACAGCATTTAGGCGGACGATTAGCACGATGGGTGCTACTCTTGCAGGAATTCGACTATGAAGTCATCCACCGACCCGGAAATGCACATGCCTTAGCAGATTTCTTATCTCGCCTAGATTCCGGTGAAGCCCCGATAGGCATAGATGACACGACTCTAGCGATCTATAGTTCTGAGCCACTGACTGATGAGACTGCAGAATCACAAGCACCACCTACATATTACGATCAGATTCTAACTTTTCTCACCGAAGGATGCTTTCCATCCGAGATAGCCAAGGCAGTTCGAAGGAAAATTGCAGTCTTTAGTCGCCGATTCCGGTTAGTTGCTGGAGAACTATATTATGTAGATCACACCGGAATCCTACTTCGCTGTGTCCCTCCGCATGAAATTAACTCAGTCATCACGATGGCTCACTCGACCCCTACTGGTGGTCACTTTGCCACAGATTTGACTCACAGGAAAATTCTGCAAGGAGGTCTCTGGTGGCCAACTATGTATAGAGATGTGGCCCAATTTGTCAAACACTGCGATAACTGTCAAAGGTCTGGACAACCGCTGCAACGACACTTCTTTCCCTTACAGCCAGTCATGCCATTAGAACCATTTCAGAAATGGGGATTAGATTTTATCGGTCCGATCACACCTCCAGCAGTCTTCAGTAACAACAGATACATACTAACCTGTACAGACTACGCAACAAGATGGGTAGAAGCTTGGGCTTTACGGTCTGCTATAGCGGTTGCAGTAGCAAAGTGTCTGCTGAATGATGTCTTTCCACGTTTTGGCTTACCACTGGAAATTGTCTCAGATCAAGGTACTCACTTTGTAAATCAATTAATGAAGGTACTCACCCAATCCTTCCAGGTGACACACAAACTCAGCTCTCTGTATTACCCTCGTGCCAATGGTTTGGCCGAAAGTACAAACAAATCACTATTGAATATCCTCCAGAAACTGATCATGGAAGCACCGGAAAGATGGGATCAACTACTACCTGCAATATTATGGGCATACCGAACTACATATAAGGTAACAACAGGCTTGACACCTTTCAAACTAGCTTATGGCTTAGAAGCAATAGCACCCATGGAAGTAGTCATCCCGAGTCTGCGTGTAGCAATCACTCAGAAGATGCTACCGGAAGATTTGCTGACAGCACGAATGGACGCACTCAGAGAACTTGATGAGCACCGATGGCTCAGCTTTTTAACCATGCCCGAAGTACAACTAAGGCAAGCCAAGACACACGATCGATATTTGAAGACTCCAATCTTTTCGGTAGGTCAGCTTGTACTCTTCTATAACGCAAAGTCGGATAGAGCAGCAGGAAAGTTCAAACTACGATGGTTCGGCCCTTTTAAGATCTTAGAACAAATCGGTCCGACAACTTTTTGGTTGACTACATTGACCGGAAAGCCACTCCCAAAAGTAATCAATGGGTCGAAGCTGCGGCCATATCATCACGCCACTAGCCCGCATTAAATTTTTCGGCGGTGGACCGCGTTTTGTTTAATCTTTTTCTTTCTCTTTATAAATAGCCGTGTTTTGTAAAATCTTTATGTGACCAGCCGCCCCCTTATTAGTCACTCGAGTACGCACGCCTGCATAAAAACAAGCATCATTCCCGCACTGCACAATGATACCCAACCCCTTTTTCCTCCCCACCGTGTTGTTCCTACTTAACTCTGTCGACAACGCCGAAAAATGCTATTGTGTTGTATGTTAGTATTCTGAGCACTCGTGCATTCCGCATTCATGTTCATAGTCTGTAACAGCAAACACCATGGAAGCGCTAGCCAACTACGCTGCCTTCCGTGATGGTATCCCTACCGAGGTAGGAGAATACCTGCGCTGCAGAGGGTTGGCCAACTTCGCTGAGTTGCCTTCGCACTCAGTGGAAGCCCATCCCTTCTTCACGCAAATCGTCACTGCCATTGCTCAGTCCCCCGCCACCGAATGCCAATGGGTCTTCCTCTCGCTCCCTTCGCGAACCGTCATCACCTTCCAAGCGTTCTCTGAAGCCTTCCGCCTCTCCCCGCAAGGCCGAGAAAATGGCCCTAGTATCCCCCTCACCCGCATGACCAAACTGTTCCCCCGATCTTCCTCCAACGAATACGCTATTCTCTGCCGTCCTGAACCCGAATGATCTGCCCTACAATTCTTAGTCACCATACTCAATCTTCAGAAGCGCACCTACGGCATCTCACGCCCTTTTTATTCCGCCCTAGATTTAGCTGCCCGAGAACCAGTCAATTTCTCCTACTTTTTTCATCGAATCCACAAAGAGTGCATAGCTATAGTGAAGCAACTCCAAAAGGGAACCACCTCGCGCTCTCGCCTTCCCCATGTCATATCATTCCTCTTCCCAGCCATCCTTGCCGCAAAACCACCACCCCAAGGTCCTGTACTTAGGCACGAAGAATCAGTCCAACCACTCGACGACGATGAAGAAGAAGATGAGGAGATCAACCAACTCTTCCGCAATAAGAGAATCCGGATCAGCTCCTCAGAAAGCGAAGCACAAGGATCCGCCAGAAAGGATCAGGACACCCGAAACGAAGAACAAGAAGAGACCTTCCACGACACAGCCACTTCCATCCACAACGAATCATCGGCCGATCACCATGACCAGCAGAATCACACAGAAATAGAACCAGTCTCAACCGAAGAAGCATCAGAACGACGAGAAGATGAACAGCAAGTGGCCAACAGCGCACTCAACACCCTGCTGAAGGCCATAGAATCCACCATCGCCCACAATACAGGTGAACACCAACCCATCCATCAGGTAACTCACCCTGCATCCCTTGGTCCTCAATCCCCACCAGTCAACCCTCTTCCCCCGCCAATTTCCGAATCCTCGTCATCCTCTCCCAATTATTCACCCCCGACATCCCCCCAAATCCACACCCAAACCTCGGCGCCACCACCACACCCACTTCTCCTTCCCTCCGTTCCGGTCTTTTCCGAATTGGCCGCCATGGGCCAAATGCTCATTACCCTTTCACAACAACTTCCGGTACAACTGAGTGAAGTCACGAACACGATTCGAAAAGACCTATAGCACAAAGTCGACCTCCTAGAAGCCGACATCATCCCTCTCCAAGAAGAAGTCGATTCAGTAAAAGCAGAGAATCATCAATTACAGACACAATTAGCAGACCTCCAAGCACACTTTTCGGCACAATAGGCCTTGACACAGCAAAGGGATGCAGCACTGGAGGAGCTTGCCGCCAAAGACCAGCTATTACACGCAGCACACGAAGAAATCCGGGAATTGAAGACCGCACTCTAAGAAAAAGAAGACGTCAGCTCATCCCTCGAGGAATTGGTCGAAGAAACGAAGGCCCAATTGTAGGAAACCATCCAGAAAATTCAAGACCAATAGAGAGAAGCAGAACAAGTCAAAGACGAGCTACGAAGAGCCCAGGAATGTTTGGACGAGGTGAACAGAATGTTGAGACACCAATTAAACAGGGAAGCCAAATACCAAAAAGATCTAGCAAATACTCGAAGAGAACGAGATGCATACTCCAAAACGATCGAATTTCAGAACCAGCAACTCGAGCGACTAGATAACCAATTGCGAAATTAGAAGGATCAAGTCACGGATATGCAGCAGAAAGTCACCAAAATGAAGATATCCCGGGACGTTGCATTATCCAATGAGTTTTATTTACAAGAGGCCTTCTTACAGACCCAGACCGAAATTTTGTTAACCCAAGCCATAGCTCTTAGCTATGTTAGAACGGACGCTTAGTTATTAGAACCAACTACTTTAGTTCAGATGATAGAAACCATTAAAAAGAAAATTATCCGAACATTTAGGCTCGCCCGAAGCATGTATTTAGAAGGTCTCATAGCAGAACCATAAGAACCTGCGGGTTCGAGTCCACCGTGCGTGCCAGTGTTACACGGCCACCGAAAAAGGACAAATGTACTAGGACAGGCGTCTTAAATGTAAAAGAACCTTTCGAGAAATGCGCAGGTAACTAAAGATTCGCGCACCCTTGTAAAAAAAAAAATCTTCTATATAAGGCAATGAGAAAAGAGTGGCCGAGAGCCTGTTTTTTTTGAGGAATTATAAGCGTACTGTTTGAAGTGTGTAGGTCATTAAGAGATTGAACTCTACTCTGTTCTGTTCTGTTCTGTGCTCCGTCTAGTCGTTTATTCGCACCGTAGTGCAGAGTTACGAATCGGTTGTATTGCGTTACGAATCTGTTCGGTAACGGTTGAGTGTGTCTCTGAGTGTTATCAAGTTGCAGTGTGTTGTTTGTCAGTTCTTCGGCGGAACAAGAGAATGTGAAAAGTAGTCCCGAACTGTTTGCTTGTTAACGTTTTCTGTAAGTGAGCGAATGCGATACAGTAGTCTACGTTCACTGTTGATTCCGATCACAAGAAGACTAGTATCTGTAATGGTCTGAAGGTGAGGAGGACACTGATAAGTCTGTGACTAGTCGATTGTTATTAGGAGATTTGTTGTTCGAGTTTAGCATATGATGAGTTCTCATAACTTCAAGGTATAGATGTCTGTTTGGTATACCTGTCTGTTCTGAATAAGTGCGTATTAGGTGATCTATGTTTGCACCAAATAAAGGTGAAGAGGCCTTTCATCATTAAGAGAGTATGTTACTGAGGCATAAGCATCTCCATTTAGCAGCTATCTCTTCAAGCCATCATGAAGATTTGGCCTTAAATCATTTGATCCATGAGACTACAAGATGAATTATTTTGTAACGTTAAGAAGAAAACTCAAGAAGGGAAAGTTCAAGAAGTAAATGAAGATCATGAAAAGGATGGGTTAATATTCTATAAGAACCTATTGTATGCCCTCAAGTAAATGTGAGTGTCCAAGTACTTCAATAATGTCATGAAAATTTGCCAACATGATATTTGGAAGTGAATAAAACAATAGAATTCATATCAAGGGATTTTTGGTGGCCTCAAATTTGGAAGGAAGTCAAAGAATATATCTGAATCTATGACATTTGCAATAGATCTATGACTTTTATACTCAAAGGTAGATACCTTTTCTAAGTTTCGATACTAGATAACTCAAGTTGAGAATGAAGCATCCAAGTCAGTCAGGATCATTCGATCAGATGGAGGTGATGCATTTATCAATCACAACTTTGACAATATCTTAAAGCAAAAAGGGATAAAGAGTCAAGTCACTGAACCTCACACTCCATCCCAAAATGGTGTAGGTAAGAGAAAGATCCGAAGTATAGTGGAAATGTCATGTACCATGCTTCACAAAAAAGAATTACCCTTCAAGTTTAGGGTGGAAGCACTACACACTATAGAGCACATAATCAATCAAGGCTTCACTAGTTCACAACAAAGAATTACCCTTCAAGTTTAGGGTGGAAGCACTACACACTATAGAGCACATACTCAATCAAGGCTTCACTAGTACATTGAACAACAAAACAGTTTTTGAAGCATACTATGGAAGAAAACCCAATACCAATTACTTTAGAATATTTGGAAGTGATTTGTCCATGTGTCAAAAGAAGATCAAAGCATGTTACAGTACAAGTCTAACAAGTACATCTTTATTGTCTATAGTGAAAAATCTAAAGCTTATAGATTCTATGAGCTTAAGAACCACTCCATCATAATCTCAAAAGATTTCATACTTAATGAAGCTTCAACATACTCAATTAAAGATGGAAGTACAAGTTTTTAGTTGACCCATCTACACTTCAGAGGGGGACACAATCTTTTCCAAATACAACTCAAAGGCAAGTACTTCAAATCAACCTAGAAAATCACAAAGGCTCATTGAAAAGTAACAACATGAACAAACTCATTATGTAAATTATGCATTAATGCATCAGATATAGCGGATTCTCAAGCCATCCAACTACAAAGAAGTTGATGGAAAACTTGGGTAGGAAGAACCTATGCAAGCAGAGATGGATACAATTGAGGAGAAGAACACTTGGACACTTGTTCCTATGCCTCCAAATCATCAAGTTATAGGAGTTAAGTAGCTATAGAAAATCAAGTAGAAATCTGATGGTACATTGGAAAAGTATAAATCAAGAATTGTAGTTAAGGAATGTAAGCAATGGCATGGCATTGATTATGAAGAGACCTTTGCCCTTATTGCAGGGTTTACAACTATAAGAATCATTCTAGCACTAAGTGCACACTTCAAGTAGCCCATTTACCAACTGGAAATCAAAAGTGCTTTCCTCAATGGAAATCTTCATGAAGAAGTATATTTTGAACAAACTAAAGGTTTCAAGATCAAAGGAAAGGAAGATCAAATCTACAAGCTTCACAAAGCAGTTCACGAACTCAAGCAAGCTCCTAAAGCCTGGCATGAAAATATTCATAAGTTCTTCGAAGATAAAGGATTTCAAAGAACTAGTGGTAATGCAAACGTATAAATCTACAAGAAAGAGTCCTTAGTATTGATAATCATCCTCTATGTCGATGACTTCATCTTCACATGTTTAGATGAAGAATGCATCCAATTCATCATCACCCAACTTCACTTTTGAGTACTCTATGACATATCTTGGTCTACTTCATTACTTCTTAGATATGGAAGTTTGGCAAATAAAAGAAGGCATATTCCTATCATAGAAGAAGTATTGAGCTGATCTTCTTTCTAGATATGACATGGATGAGTGTCACTCAGTATCTACACCACTTGATCCAAACATTAAGCTCACGTTGGAGGACTCATCATCACTTGTGGATGTGCATATGTATTGATAACTTGTTGGAGCATTACTTTACCTAGCCAACCCTAGACCAAAAATTGTCTATGCAATTTGTATACTCAATCACTTTGCACATCAAGATCTAGTACCATTTCATCCGTGAGAACCTCATCTCTCAAGAGATTACTTTGGAGCAGTGCACCTCTCAGGAGAATCTGGTGGACATGTTTTGAAAGGCTCTACCTCTAGTTCTACTCTAGCGCTTGGTGGACCTCTACAACATTCAACCACTCTACAATCGAGCTACAAAGGAGGTGTTGATGACATGATTGCTCCTACATCATTTACATTTGTATCTGCATGAGTGCATCCCCATTTTGTATCAAGAAGGCACTCCACTCTCAGTTTGTTGTCATTATATATTGTATCTCCTTTGTATTTGGGTACCTCAACATTTGCTTCTACTAGTGTATTCATTCTTGTTCAAGGGGAATTATCCCATATTTGATGTACTTTGGAGATCCCCTCCCAAATCTATATAAGGAGGGCCTCTCCTCCCATTTGTACTTGGTAAGAAGCTTGAGAAGCCTATCCATGCTCTTGGCAAGCTCATTTCTAATCCATATGCGTTTACCCATATCTTGATCTATTCACTTTTGAGTCTCAGACTCTTTCATTTTGTGAATATACTCTTCTTTTCATTTTTCTTCCGCATGTGTACTCTCTATAATCGTATGAAAAGATTGAGAACATAATTGACTTTGAAACTAGTTTGATTATTCTCAATAGCAAAATTTTAGATGTGTGTTGTAATGTCAGTGTGGTAGGGAGATTCTCAGGAGCCTCTGTCTTCTATGGGATCTAGATTCCTCACTTCACTCATGTTGCGAGCCCTTTATATGATCTATTAAGAGAGAAAAAGAATTTTTTTTGGACAAAAAACAATCAAAATCCATGCATGAATTGAAGCAACTGCTAATTGAAGTTTTGATTTTGGGTATTGGTGTACAATGGTACATTCGATGCTCAATATGATGCTAGGAAGAAACTGACAAACAGATAATTTATGCCATATGTAGTGATGTTTGTGTTTAATATTGGAACGTAGGAGCTTCATGAACTTGAGGGTACTCCTTTAAGATTTTTGATTGCAATAAAGAGAGTAAGATTGTTAAAAAAGAGATATAAAGAAGAATATGAGATTGATAAAAAAACTACTAGAAGAAGATATTAAAGAACATCAAATCACGTAAATGTACTTTGTTTGATTTGTCCATTTTCAATTTTATTATGTATATTTTGATTTCATGTATATCATGCTTGTGTTTCATGATGTTCTGAGCAAATAGAAGAAAGTTTTGAATTGCAATACGAAGTTAATATAGATGCTACTAGGGGTGTGTGCACTTGAGAGAGTAGGATCAGATACCTTATAGCCATTATGAAGACCTAGATAGATCACTCTTACTTGAAGGTCTTAGTAGAAAGAAGAACTTGTTTTATATAGGTATGCTATGTGATGTTTTGGAAACATTTAGAAAGTGAAATCTTGAATTTTCTTAGTGCATGTCTCTAGATCCTCAACTTTGATTAGGGGTCAGCCCTTTCTCCTAAAAATAAAAAAGTAGTACATTAATGGTTGTCGCAAAGAGAAAAAGAACAAAAAAAAAAAATAAAAGAAAAACAAAAAGATAAAAATAGTTTTCATGACTTAAATGTGGTCTCAAAACCACTTCTCAGACTTATATGTGGGGTATATGACGTGGAGCTATGCAATAGTGGAGCTAGCTATATTTCTTGATAGGCATATAGGAACAAAACATGAGAACATTTATATAAAATGACGACCGACATTGAAATGATTTGATACGAAAGACTGTTACTAGAAAGTCTAAGTAATTTCTATAGGTATGGTTGAGTTATTTTTTAAGATAGTCTGCTGACGAAACAGGTTTTCTGGTCATGAATTACGTATTTTTAAATCATCTTTATTTTTCTTAGAATTTTCATTTTCATAAGAAAATAATGTTTCAAGTTCCAAAATAAAAAAATTAAAATAAAAACTAAAAGGAGTTTCAAAAGAATCTTGTAGGTTGGCCCATCCAGACGATGTGCATATTTAGTGGGCGAGGATGTTGAGATGAGATTCATCTCGGATTGTGTGCAATATTTTTTTTCAAACTTTTCTCTTTTATGTTCGTCATGATCTGATGAGTTGTTTGGAGGAAGACAAAAAGAGTTGTGTTGATCGATTTTTTGATTGAATGTTGGATAAGAAACTTTTCATTTGTGCATTAAACGTGTATGTTTACTTGTATAAAGTCCATTAACCCATTAAAAGCCCAAACCCTAGTCGTATTTTTAAACCAAAACCCATTAGAAAACCCCATGCATTATATCAAAAGAAGCATCAAAGACCCATGTATATGTAAAACCCCAAAAAAAACATGATAATTTTAGCCTGATAAACCTCAAAAGCCTTGACACCCTAGCTCAAAAAACCTTAAAAGCTAAGTTTTAAACGCTAGAGACTTTCTTTGAACCCTTATAAATCCATGGATTTAACCCTATTGTTGAGATATCAAGCTCAACATGTGATGATCCAGGATGACACGTACCAGTTTATCGTTTCTCTGACATGTATAGTGGTCACACCGGTTTATGTCAGGGATACTTCATTGAGATTTATTAGATTTATCTACGAGTGATGGCACATTTGTTTCTTGCCAGCTCACTCATTCGCGGACATTAGATTTTTTCTTATGTACTGGTCTTTATATATTGCACTTGTTGTATTCTTGTTTTTAGGTCATTCTTGTACATTCCTTTTATGTAATAGAAGAAGAAGAAGATCATTCTTCCCTATCTCAATTTGTGTGTGTGCTTCTCCTTGAGAGTGAGAGTGTGTGTGTGAGCTCTCTTCCTTATCTCCTTCCTCGTGACATGGTATCAGAGCCAGCGTGGCTGTAGAGAGCTCGTGGAGAAGGCGACAGTGAAGTTTCGGAGTTTCGGAGCCATCTCGACCTCCATTTCGGAGCCCGCAAGGTGGGGCCATAGAAAAACCAGGTCAGTTTCAGAAACTGTAACTTGCATTGTGTTCGGCCACACTCATATATTCTAGATCCAAAATTTCAAGCGATTTCGTGTATTGTTGATACACGAAAACTGTGTTTTTTTGAGATCGAACTGTCACATCATAGTGCAACAGTGTTCAAGAAGAAGTGCTGCTTGTAGTGTGTTGCGGTGTTGAGAATTGTTGCAGAAATGGCAAACGCAGATGGAATGAGTCAGCTTATGAGCGATAAGCTGGACAAGAACAACTTCCATGCTTGGAGATTCAGAATGACGAATTTCCTGATGGGAAAAGGTTACTGGAAGTACATCGAAGGAGAGAATGAAAATGCTCCACAATTACCAGAAAGGAATCGGACTGCAGAACAGTTAAGAGCATATGAGGAATGGAATCAAGGAGCATGAAAGGTAATGTATTAGCTATCTGTTAGCATACAGGATAGCATGATTGGACACATATAGGATGCCAAGACTCCAAAAGAGGCTTGGAACAGTTTGGTCACTTTGTACGAGACCAATACAAAGGCACGGAAATTGCAACTCAAGAACGAGCTGCATACATTGGAGAAAAAGAGCATGTCAGCAAGTGATTACACTCTAAAAATCAAAAGCATATGTGAGTTACTTGCATCTATTGGCGTGAATGTAGATGATGATGATAAGGTGGAAGTGTGCCTTCGTGGTTTAGGAGCTGCATATAAGCAGTTTAGAACTTCTATACAGACTAGGGAAAATATTCCGAATTTTGCTGATTTGGTATCTATGCTGATTATTGAAGATAAGAATCTTGGGGAGGATTCAAACTCCCAAGGAAAGCCCAGTTCTGAGCAGGTATTCTACTCTGGCAGAGGAAGAGGCAGAGGTAGAGGTTTTGGAAGTGGAAGAGGAAACAATAACCAAGAGCAAGGTCAACAACAGAATCATGCAGGAGGAAGAGGACAGTTTCGAGGCAGGGGGAGTCAAAGAGGTCACAGAAATTTCCAAAGAAATGATTCAGGTAATGATAGTAAAGGATGCTAGAATTGTGGTAAACCTGGACACTTTGAACGTGATTGCAGGTTGAAGAATCAAAATAACAGAAGGCAGCAAAACAACTATGCATCCACAAGTGCAGATGATTCTGAGAAGCTGTTTATGGTTCAACATCACATGATGAATACGATGTCTGCTGGTGTTTCAAAATCGAATGATAATGTCTGGTATGTTGTTTCAGGTGCTTCAAATCACATGACCAGTCATGCAGAATGGTTTAGTAGTTTGCAGAAAATGTCAGTTCCTGGATATGTTGAAACAGGTTATGATACATCGCATCCTATTGAGCATACAGGAAACATAGCATTGTCTATGGAGGACGGAAAGGTAAAACATCTCGCTGATGTGCTGCATGTTCCAAATATAACAAAGAATCTGGTTTCTGTTGGACAAATGGTTGACCAGGGATTACAAGTCAGGTTCAATGCTGATGGATTATATGTAGAAGAGTACAAGCAGGATGGACGATTGGTTGCCAAAGGAAACAAAGTGGGTAGGATGTTCACCTTCAATGTGAAGATTCCTGAAATGAATGTAGCCATGTTTGCAAAAGGTGCAGGAGTTATTGCAGATATAGAGATATGGCACAAACAGATTGGACATGCAAACTTGCAAAGGCTGAAACTAATGCAGTCAAAGGAGATTGTCCATGGACTACCAAATTTCAAAGTTGCAAAAATGCAAAAGGTATGTGCAGCATGTCAATTTGGTAAACAGTCAAGAGCATCATTTCCACATGACAAGCATGTTAGTGAGAATGTACTAGAAGTAGTACATACAGATGTTTGGGGTCCAGCAAAGACCACATCTATGGGTGGTTGGAGGTTTTATGTTACTTTCATTGATGACCATACACGCAAAGTATGGGTATATTTCATGAAAGAGAAAAGCAAGGTGTTTACTCACTTCCAGAATTTCAAAGTTATGGTGGAAAAGCAGACAGGAAGTACATTCAGACATTAAGATCTAATAGAGGAGGTGAATACATGTCAAATGAGTTCAGCAGTTTTCTAAAAAATCATGGAATTCGGCGTCAGTTTTCATGCAGGTGCACACCACAATAGAATGGTGTTGCTGAACGCAAAAACAGACATATTGCAGAAATAGCAAGAGCCTTAATGGCTGAGAAGAATATGCCTCATTGTTATTGGGCAGAAGCTGTGCATACTATTGTATACATCATGAACAGAACTTCGACTGCTGCTGTACATAAAGTTACACCTAAAGAGAAGTTTACAGGTAAAAAGCCAAACTTATCACATCTAAAAGTTTTTGGTTGTATTGCATATGTACATGTCCCAGATGAATTGAGAATGAAGCTTGATCCAAAAGCAGAAAAGTGTGTCTTCATTGGATACTCCCTTGATCTAAAGGGATATAAATGTTATAACCCACTCACACAACAGGTAAAGGTGAGCAGAGATGTGGTATTTGATGAAATGTCAAGCTTCTATGGAGATGCCAAAGAAGGACTGAGTCTTGAACCAAATGACAAAGAACATGCTGAAAAATCAAGTGCAGAATCTCAGGTTTTGAGTGGACCGAATGCATCACCAAGCAATAGTTCCAACTCAAATCCATGGAGTGGAAGATTACGTGGGAATTTCATTCCAGAAAATTCATCAAATACATCCAAGAAAGGTAAAGAAAAGCTCTTTGTTGGTCATAAAACATGTGTAGGTTTTGAAGACGTTGATGGAGATTCAATCGGTTCAGAAAAGAGTCTTGATGAGGAACTTGGATTGCCCTCTGTGAAGACTCTAGGAGTAAGAAGGGCACATGCAAATGATACAAGGAGAAGTGACCCAGGACCAAGAAGATCTGGGAGGATGCGTAATTCAGTGCAACGATTGACATATGATAGTTACATGGCTCGCCATTGTGCCTACATGACAAAGGTAATACAAGATGCTGAACCTTCTTGTTTTGAAGATGCAATTGGTAATGCAGATTGGGAAAAAGCTATGGATGAGGAGATGGCTGCACTTTATGGAAATGATACTTGGAAGCTGGTTCCATTGCCACAAGGGAAGAAACCCATAGGCTGTAAATGGGTTTACAAGGTAAAGCATAATGCTGATGGTAGCATAAGCAGGTATAAAGCACGATTGGTAGCTAAAGGATATGCACAGACATATGGCATTGATTATGAGGAAACATTCAGCCCTATAGCTAAAATGTCTACTGTTAGGACACTTGTTGCATTAGCTACAGCAAAAGGATGGACTTTGCATCAGATGGATGTGAAGAATGCTTTCCTACATGGTGAGTTACAGGAAGAAGTATATATGGGCCAGCCACAAGGATATGAAGATTCAAAGCATCCACAATATGTTTGCATGTTGCAAAAGGCTTTGTATGGGTTGAAGCAGGCCCCGCGTGCATGGCATGCAAGGATTGCTGATTACTTAACCAACATTGGGTTTTCTATGTGTGATGCAGATCACTCACTATATGCAAGGAAGGTTGATGATGGCATCACTATTGTGGCTATTTATGTTGATGACCTGATTGTAGGTGGTGATAATGAAGAAAGCATCAAAGAGGTAAAGAAACTTCTTATGCAGGAATTCGACATGAAAGATCTTGGTGTGCTGCGCTATTTCTTGGGCATTGAGTTTATACATATAGAAACAGGTATATGGATGTTGCAAAGGCAATATGCCTTGAATATGCTGCAAAAGTATGGTATGGCTGATTGTAAGCAAATTTCTATGCCTTTAGATCAGAATTTGAAATTGGATACTACATCAGGTGAAGCGTTGGAAAATGCTACTATGTACAGAAAAATTGTGGGAAGTCTTATATATCTTACAATTACAAGGCCTGATTTAAGCTACACTATTGCACTTGAAAGTCAGTTTATGCAGGTTCCCAAGAAGCCACATTTGGATGCCCTGAGGCGCACTCTACGTTATGTGAGTGCTACTTTGGATTATGCATTGTTTTATGAAGCTGGTGTAGATTTGCAGGTTCATGGATACACTGATTCAGATTGGGCTGGTAGTACTCCAGATAGAAGATCTACCAGTGGTTTTCTTTTCTCACTTGGAGATGCAGCTATTACATGGAGCAATAGAAGCAACCCACTGTTGCTTTGTCGAGTACAGAGGCTGAGTATAGAGGTGCGGCAATGGCAGCATGTGAGGCATCATGGCTGGAGATGTTACTTGCAGATTTAGGTGTGGAAGTGCAAAAGCCTATCACTATCTATTGTGATAATCTTAGCAGCATACAGTTAGCACGGAACCTTGTTTTCCATGCTAGAACAAAGCATATCGAGGTACATTATCACTTCATCAGAGAGAAGGTATTAGTAGGTGATATTGATCTTGTTTATGTGAGAACAGATGAGCAGGTTGCTGATATTTTCACCAAAGCACTTGGAGCTGAGAAGTTGAAGAATTTTCGGAGGATGCTTGGATTACAGGATATGGCGTTGAGCTTCAGGGGGAGTGTTGAGATATCAAGCTCAACATGTGATGATCCAGGATGACACGTACCAGTTTTTCGTTTCTCTAACATGTATAGTGGTCACGCCGGTATATGTCAGGGATACTTCATTGAGCTTTATTAGATTTATCTACCGAGAGTGATGGCACATTTGTTTCTTGCCAGCTCACTCATTCGCGGACATTAGGTTTTTTCTTATGTACTGGTCTTTATATATTGCACTTGTTGTATTCTTGTTTTTAGGTCATTCTTGTACATTCCTTTTACGTAATAGAAGAAGAAGAAGAAGATCATTCTTCCCTGTCTCAATTTGTGTGTGTGCTTCTTTTTGCGAGTGAGAGTGTGTGTGTGAGCTCTCTTCCTTATCTCCTTCCTCGTGACACCTATGTGCATAGATTTAACTAACGATTGGATGTTGCTAACCTAACCATAATAAACCCTAAGTTTTCCCAATTAAAAACCATAGTTAGGAACTTTAGAAACCATTTTCCAATACTAACCCTTAATTTAATTAAATTCTCTATCCATATGTGTGAAATAGAATAAAAGCTTAATCAAAAGAACAATATGTTGGAGTTAGATGTCGCAAGCGTGCGAACAACATGGGGAAGAAGAAGAAGTTTGGAGCAAATCACACAATACTGAATGTATTGACACTAGAATGTACAAAGATAAGTAACCCCTTAGGGAAATAGGTATATATACAGGTCCGGGGAAAAAGCCTCCTAAAGAGGGAACAAGGTTCTTGGGGTTAAAACAAGGAAACAGGATCTCTCTGGGAACTCAGGACAGGCGAGACGATACCAGATTTTCACGATACGATACCTTTGTCTTACACTATACCACCTTAGACGATACGATACTGAAAGTGGTCACGATACGATACCAAGGTGTCAAACGATAAAATACCAAAAATTTACACGATACGATACCAGTTTGCAAGCGATACGATACTGCTCAATAGATGATACGATACCTTCCAAGAGATACGATACCACTTGACCTCGCGATACGATGCCAAAATTTGCACGATACGATACTGACTCTTGGAACGATACGATACCAAAACAGGAGGCGATACGATACCAAGTTGGCGATACGATACCACTGTCACGCGCGATACGATACCAGAATAAGAGACGATATGATACTAAGATAGGAGGCGATACGATACTGCACGGTCAACGATACGATACCAAGACCGACACGATACGATACCAAGTGGACCACGATACGATACCATCGGGGCGACCGCGATACCAGCACTTGACGACACGATACCAGAATGGTATCACGATACCTCAAGTGGGCATGCACGATACGATACCTCGACAAGTATCGCGATACACGGGAGTTCTGGTATCGCGATACCAAAACTCAACCGGACACGATACTTGGAGATTCTCACACCCAAATTCAAAAATTTTTGTAGATATGTGTACCTTGTGTCCTCCTTGTCAGTTCTATCAGCCTGTAGATGCAAAATCTATCTCCAAACTGGCGATACCACCTGCGCGATACCAGACGCTGTTCTTGTCCCTCCGCAATACTGAATCAGATTTCTGAAGTTTTGAGAGGTTTTCAAGCACGTTTCTTCAGCGCTTCTTCTCTGAGCACCCTCTGCACTTATTCCTCACAGCCGCAAGTGAAGTACGAAGTGAATGTACACTCGAAAATGAAAAAAATCAGAGAAGATGAAGGTGGGAGAAGATGGTGATGATGATGAAGATGAAGAAGGAGAAAAATTGAGGAACTGAACTGAAAAATGGTGATTTTTTTTACCTTCCAACGTTGCTACTCTACGTCTTACCGTCACACGCTCGTCCTCCAAGCTCTCTCCCCGGCAACGGCGCCAAATTTGGTGTCACTCAAGCACAATTGTGAGTACCAACATGAGGAGATACACCTCATAAATGTCAATCCGTGGAGACGTGAGGACCAGTATGAAGACCACAAGCAAGTGATGGCACAAGTGCATGAGTGAAAGCACACAAGCATGCACACACATACACACACACACACGCACAGGGTAAGAGCAAAGAGTGGAACAATGGAAAGCTTCGATTACAAAAGAAATCTCTTACAAAGCTCAAAACTACAACAAGCTAACCTCAAAAATGAGCTCTCCAGCCCTTTTTATAGTTTTTTGAGTGGTTTTGGCCCTGTCCAGACCTAGTGTCCGACCTAGTTAAAAAATAGGTTCCAAGGCTTATTTGGGGGCTCAAACAGAGTCTAAAAATTATGAAAATTGGTAGGATGGTAGTTCTAATACTCCTCAAGCTCGAGGACTCATCGGCTTGAACAAAATGGAGTTACAAAAAATGGAAAATGGTATTTACAATGGTTTTTAGTGATGAAAATCACTATATTTATAAGGATTTCTTTTGAAAATTTGACAGGTGCCTCTTGGAGCTCCCTATTAGCTCCTTCTTCTTGTGTGTCCACTTCTTTGATGTGCTTTCATGCTTTATCCTTGACCTTGAGCTTCAACAGGTATATTTTGATTTCACCTTCACGATTATGCTTGCAAGTGTGTTTTTTTCAATTAACTTTAGTGTGAGGCTTAGAGTGAGTTATGCCCATTCTCTGGATGTTTCTTTTTAACACAAAGATGTGTGTGCATAAACACATACAAGGAGTAAGTCTGTAGTTTTGGTTCATTGTAGAGAAAAATTGATGGTAGTTGTGCTTCTTTTCTTTTGTTTGAATGGAGAGCCTCATTCATTCTAAGTGATGTGAGGTTGTTCCTAGAGGAATGAATCCTATTCTTTGGTATCCCCTATTGAATTCCATCGATGATATTGTATGGGCAGCATTCTATCTGCTAGAGAGAGAGAGAGAGAGACTCTTAGAATTAGTGGTCTCTGCTATGTGTCACATAAAGCAAGATAAAGAGGGAGGGAGGGAGGGACAGAGAGAGAGAGAGAGATGTTGGAGGAGATGTGGATAGTCTTTAAAGATGAAGTGATGTTGCTTAACCCGCTTCACACCAGCTAAGAACAAGTGTTGGAACGTGTAGCAGGCCTCTTTATCTTTCTATTGATCATAAATAACCACCCATGTTGTTTGGAACGCGATCCACTAATCAATGGATGAAAACAGTTAGATAGGAAATTAATCCAAGATCATAGACTTGCTATTTTTGTCTCTATACCTGTTCAGTATATTGAATAATGCTCTGAGCACAAGAGCAATTAGCCTAATTCTTTTTGGTGATGTCTAACTAACTTAGATAGCTAACAATCATGAGTTATTTCAATAAAAATGATGAACTACACGTTGAGTATGATGTTTAGCAAATTATACGAGTGTCTCGACATTTTCGGGATGCATCAGTCAACAAACTAGAGAGCAACTAAGTGAATATATCTCATGATTCAGAGAAGCAATGATAATGAGAATTTGTAGCTATAAAGTAGACACTATATTCAATCTATGATGCTTTAAATCATGGAAAATGGTCATTCGTACACTGAGAACAAGCTCCAAGGATATCACTATATTGAAGTAGTCATGGCAAAGAAGTGAAGTGAAGATGTAATGAAAATGTATGTATTTGATCATATACAAATACAATGTCATATGCAACAATCTATTGCACAATGTGAGATGAATGATTGAGCTATGGAGTGACCTCTAAAATCACAATGGATCTCCTCCAAAATTATCTCTTCAAGTCGGGATATCACATGGGTCTTTTGATTCTCTTTTTATAGTTGAGTTTGGAGCCAATCATTTGAATTGAAATTCAAAAATCCACCTAAAAGTAAATCCTGAACTATAGGATGTATTCTCTCATCAATCAACTACCAAATGAATCGAGATTTTAATGCTTCCCAACTTCCTCGTGGAAGTAAGATTCTTTTACAAGGATAAATATAATTGATTTTACAAGGGATTGATCATATAAGGCTCCATGAGAAATATGGTAATCATCCAAGTATGTCGGCTTGGAGTTTACTCCACCAAAAGCTCCCCCTCAAGACTAACATGCTTCATCTTCATTCCTCCTTGATTTCTTGCAAACAAATCATGAATTTGAACCTGTTCATCTTAATTCCATCCAAGGACTCCATGAGTATATCTGCACATTGTAATTGAGTTGATACATAGGACAATTGAATGTCCATGCTGAGTAATTTCGCCCTTACATAATGATAGTGCACTTCAATGTGCTTAGTCCTTGCATGATATACATGATTAGTAGCCAAGTAAAGTGAGCTAGTGTTTTCTCCAAAAATTATTGGAGTATAAGAGTGCAATCCCAAATCTGTGCAGAGTTTCTTGAGCAACATAGCCTCTTGGGTCTCATTTGCTAGGCCTCTATACTCTGCCTCTATAGATGACAATGCCATAGTTGGTTGCTTCTTAGATGACCATGATATAAGCTTTGAACGTGCAAAAGACAAGTATCTTGAGGTGCTCCTCCTATCATCCTTGGAGCCACCCCAATTTGCATCAGAATACATTTTTATGTCCAAGTGAGAAGTGAAAGGGTAAAACAACCCTTTATTTATGGTACCCTTTAGATACTTTAGCACCCTCCTAGCAGCTTCCATGTGAGGATTTCTTGGTGCATGCATAAACTGGCTTAATTTACTTACTCCATAAGCAGTGTCCACTCTTGTTAGGGTTGCATAGCTGAGACTCCCAACAAGTCTTTGGTAACATCCTCAGGAAGTTCTCCTTCATGAGAACTAAGCTTATGATTGAGTTCCATGGGTGTACGTGCAATTTTGGTGCTTTCCATCTTGAACTTTACCAACATATCATGAATTTACTTTCTTTGAGTAATAAAAAATCTGTATACACAAGTTCTAGACTAGGGAAGTATGTTAACAAACCAAGATCATGGATTTTAAATTCTTCCATTAGTTGAACTTTAACCTGCTTGATGCCATTAGGATCATTTCTTGTAATCATAATGACATCCACATAGAAACATAAGTAGATAACTTCTGAGTTGGTCTTCTTTATAATTCAAGAATGAGCTTGCTTTAGGCCATAAAGTGCCTTCCTTAGCTTGGACACATAACCTGGTTTATCCTTATCTTCATACACTAGTGGTTGTGCCATACACATTTCATTTGAGATCCATCCATTTAGGAATGCATTCTTCAAATCTAACTGATATAGCTTCCAATTCTTGGAAGCAGCAATACTTACCAAAACCCTAAGTTTTGGCATCTTAGCTGTAAGTGAAAAGGTTTCTTCATAGTCCACTCCATGGGTTTGAGCAAACCCCTTTGCCATTAACCTTGCCTTGTACCTGTTTATAGAACCATCTGAATTTTTCTTAATTTTATATATCCATCTAGATCTTATTACTTTCATGCTTGGCTTCCTGGGAACAAGATCCCAAGTATTGTTCTCCTGAAGTGCTTCAACTTCTTTGCATGGCTTCTCTCCATTCTTCCTTTTTATTGGCCTCTTCATATGAAGAAGGTTCTTTTGTCATAGAGTCTTTAGTGATATACACAGAATGCTTGTACTAATGATGTGTCATAGCCATACCTTATGGGCTTTTTACTCTCCCTTTGAGATCTCCTCAGTGCTTGTTGGAGGACCCTAAAATGTCTTCCAATTGCTTGAACTTAGTCTTGCCTCTTTATTTCCAAGCCTTGAAGTCAATCTACTCTTCATCCTCTGAATTGGTATCTTCTGGTAATTGTTGGTCTTCTTGAGTGAGTGTTGGAAAGTCATTTTCCAAATCATTAGGTAACTTTACCTTCCTGCAATCATCTTCAAACCATGAATTATTTTCATCAAATACTACATACCTACTAACTATAAATCCTTTGTTATTGGGATTATATAGCCTATAAGCCTTCTGGTTTTGGTCATAGCCAATAAATATATATTTTTCAGCTTTAGGGTCAAGCTTCCCTCTAATCTCTGAGGGTATATGTGCATAAGCTATGCACCCAAAGATTTTGTAATGATCCAATGAGGGTCTTCTGCAATTCCATGCTTCATTGGGTGCCATTCCATCCAAGGATTTCGATGGGAGCCTGTTAACCAAATATGTGGCTATGGAAACAGCCTCTTCCCATAGGTAATTGGGTAGTTTCTTCTCATTCAACATTGACTTGCAGCTTCTACTATCAACTTGTTCCTTGTCTCTACCACTCCATTTAGTTCAAGAGTGTATCTTGTTGTGACTTCTCTCTTTATACCTCTATCTTGTAAGAATGAATCAAATTCAGGTGAAAAATACTCACCACCTCCATCAGATCTGATCCTCTTCAAGCTTCTACCTGTTTGGTTCTCAAACAATGCCAAATACTTTTTGAAACATGTAGATACTTCATCCTGATGCTTGATGAAATAGAGAATTGTCCATCTACTATAATCATCTATAAATGAAACATAGTACCTTGAACGTGAGATTGATGGATCTTTGTTAGGACCCCACACATCAGTGTGCACAAGCTCCAAGTAGTCTTCATACATGTACCCCTTTCTATTGAATCGTTGTCTATAAGCTTTTCCAAATTGGCATGCTCCACACTTGTATATCATGTGTTGCTTGGACACATTTGGAATGCCAAGCACACTAATCCTTGCATATTTGCTTGAGTGTTCTTTCTCTTATATGACCCAGCCTTTTGTGTCATATCTCTAGTTCAGATAAAGTTTGATATTTGTAATTGAAGGATACTATGTTTCTAGTGTCTTCAATCTCAAATGTAAAGAGTCTACCAGACTTCTCACCTTTTGCAATCCTCTTGAAAGCCTTCTTGAGGGTCTTCCACATATGCTCCATGCCTTGTGATTCTGACCTATAAGCCTTTTTCAACAATTTTTCCAAAACTTATTAGGTTTCTTTGTTATGGTTGGTATATGTAAGACCTTACTTAAGAGGTTCATATTACCATAAGAAGCTTTGAAATTTCCAATTTTCTTGATAGAGTGTTTAGTGTCATCACCTTTCATGCTTCTCTTTGGGTTCTTCAAGATCATATAGCAATGCCACATTTCCAGCCACATGATTGGAACAACCAGAATCAATATAGAAAAGATGCTCATCATCTTTACCTTGCTTGGATGTCATGTTAATGATGAGTAGAGAATCCTCTTGGTCTTCTATGTAGTTGTTATAATCTCTTCTACCTGTGAAACTTCCTCGATAATTGTTGTTGTTGTTGTTGTTGTTGTTGTTGTTGTTGCTAGTTGTGGTTGTAATTGTTTCCTCCATTGTTGAATCTACCTCTAGATTGTCCATAGCTCCCTCTATGGAAGCCTCTTCCCCTTTGATTCTTTGTGTTCTTGAAGCATTCTTCTGTGGTGTGATTGGTAAGACCACATATATTGCAAGGTGGAATATTGTAGGATCTCCCCCTGCCTTTCTTTCCTCCTCTGCCCCTTCCTCTAGTACCTCTTCTTCTACCTGTGTAGTTACCTTGAGAGATACTAACCTCTTCTTCATTCTTTCTGCTTTTACATTTATCCTTACTTTTATTCTTATCTGTATAAAGGGCACAAGATTGGTTACCTCTAGATTTGTCACCATTCTTGTTGATCTTTGTCTCATGGGTGAAGAGTTGCCCGATCAAGGTGTTGGACCTGCTTTGATGACAGTGAGAGAGAAGACATGTTGATGGTAGCATATAAACAATATGGAGAAAGAGACAATGAGTGGTGTGTGTGTGTGTGAGAGAGAGAGAGAGATATAGAGAGATAGAGAGAGAGAGAGACACAGAGATGGTTGTCAAAGATTAGAGCAAACCAAGATTGCAGAGGAGAGAACATGGAGAGAATTCAAGAGAGACAAGCGTAGAAGAGGGAGGGAGGAGAGAGAGAGAGAGAGAGAGAGAGAGAGAGAGAGAGAGAGAGAGAGAGAGAGAGAGAGAGAGAGAGAGAGAGAGAGAGAGGTAGAATTGGCTTCTTTGTGGCTCAAAAACATAGAGAGAGAATTTTCATAGCACATAGTTGATTTGAGAGAGAGAGAGAGAAAGATAGAGAGAGAGGGGGAGAGAGAGAGGGATGGAAGAGAGAGAGAGAGGATTCGGGAAAGCTATGCATGCCTTCTATGCTGATGATGAAGACAATGAAGCACATAGATTTTGTAGTGGAGAAATTTATGAGAGAAGGAGAGTGCTTGGAGAGATAGAGCAAGAGAGAAACAAAAATTAGCAAAAATTGGCTTCTGTATAGTTTGAAAGCTTAGAGAGAGAATTTTCATAGCAGATATTTGATATGAGAGAGAGAGAGAGATGAAAGGGATTCTGCAAAGCTATGCATGTTATCTATGTTGATAATGAAGATGATGAAGCACAGACAACAGTAAAGAAGTTTATGAGAGAGGGAGAGGAATTAGAGGGAGACAGATGGAGGGGGTGCACGGGAGCCATAGGTTGCTTAGAGGGTTTATAGCAGTAAGTCCGTAGACGGTTAATATCAGTAACTTACCAGAGGATGGATCATAGTAAGCCGATGCATTGGAGTGAGTAGATTTGTACTACAAAAATTAGTAAATAGCGATGAGGAGAGTTAAGCACCATTGATAGAACAATCTTCGCTAAAGGAGGAGATATGATCATAGAGAAGTATGAAGTGGTAGAAAGAAATGGAAAGAGAAAGGTGCAGATTAAAAATAATGAAGATGACATAGAATTGAGGAAAATTCTTGCAAGAGAGAGGAGAGAGGGAAAGAGGGGGAGGGAGGGAGAGGGAGAGAGAGAGAGAGAGAGAGAGAGAGAGAGAGAGAGAGAGAGAGAGAGAGAGAGAGAGAGAGAGAGAGAGAGAGAGAGAGAGAGAGAGAGAGAGAGAAAGAGAGAGAGAGAGAGGAAGTGATGCAAGGGTTGTGCCCTAATATGGCCACGATAGAGATAGGGGGAGAGGCATCTCTAGCAAATCAAGTACTATATAGAGGTGTTGAGAGAGAGGATAAAAGATGGAGAGACAAGAGAAATGGAGGCTTCTTCAGCTATCAAAGGATTTTCATATCAATGCTAGATAGGACATGCTTTTGAACTTCGACAAGGACACATAAAGTTTAGCAATTGAGAATGCCATACAAGGGGATATATATATATATATATATATATATATATATATATATATATATATATATATATATATATATATATATATATATATATATATATATATATATATATATATATATATATATATATATATATATATATATATATATATAGAGAGAGAGAGAGAGAGAGAGAGAGAGAGAGAGAGAGAGAGAGAGATGAAGGCAGTAGGGATGTGCTACGCAAATGGAGTTCGGTGCAAACATAGAGGGGGAGAGAGACACACACACAAAGAGAGAGAGAGAGAGAGAGGGAGGGAGGGGAGAGAGAGAGAGAGAGAGGGAGGGAGAGAGAAAGAGAGAGAGAGAGAGAGAGAGAGAGAGAGAGAGAGAGAGAGAGAGAGAGAGAGAGAGAGAGAGAGAGGGAGAGAGAGAGAAAGAGAAGAAGAAGAAGAAGAAGAAAGAGAGAGGGGGGGTTCAATATGATTTCACATTTTTTAAGTTTATTGAATTGTTGTAAATTAGTTTTATAATGTATAGTTAATTAGTTAAGGTTCTAATTTAATGAATACAGTTTGTCTGCACGCGTTAGCTAGGATGGTTGGGCATTCCGCCTCTTTAGGCAGGGGTGAAGGTTCAATCCCCACTAATGGCAAGATAGTGTGGGCCTAAGGCCAATGTAAAACCATATTATTTGAGTGCAAACGAGTCCCCTCTTGTGTCACTTTTGGGTTGACTAACCCTTGCTTTGTGGGATACTCGGAGGTCCCATAGGTACTATGCCCGTTCACTTGTATAGTTGCAATTTCAAAGTTAAAGCTCAGGGGAGTAGGCTTTGGCTGAACCTCATTTAGAAGAAAATAAAATTAAGTTAATTAAATGTAGTATTAGAAATCTAAGTAAAATAAAAAGAAAATAGATAAAAATAGAAAAAACAAAAAATGGAAAAATTAAATATAGGAAAAATATAAAAGGAAATGAATAAAAAGAAAAAAGCTATTAAAAGTGATTCAAAGTAAGGGAACAAATTTTTTTTTGAGTGTGTTTTTCCTTATACAACTTCAAATGAGCTAAAATTTATTTTCCCATGAATTTTCTTTTGAAAACCCAAAGAATTTGAAGTGAAGTGAAGAAGATCCCTTTTTGGCACTATAGTAGGAATAGAGAGAATTTATCGATTCCTATCTACATTGGAGTGTATCTGATTGCGAGAGTTGTATTTTTTATTGTCACTTGGTGACATTCACTTTGTATATTGATCTCATGAATGATCCGTTCGCGATCAGCCATGATATATTAGTCCTTTTGTTAACATTGATCTAATGTTGATGATTATGATGTTTTTTATTTGAGTTATTTATTTCCCTTCCATTATGATTCATCCTCAATGACTGACTCCCATGATCGCATGCAAGGTGTTTCCCTCCCTCTTGAAGTGCAAAAGACAAGCCATCCATCATACTATTCCCCAAGCCTAGGTTGCATTATTTGTTATTCGACAATTTGCTTATTCGTGAATAATTATAGAATTTTATGGCAACCCTCCATTATTCATTATTTGGTGCCATGTCAGCTTATTCCGACATGAGTGAATACTTTTTGCATGGTATTTCAATAATTTTTTATCGAACGCGCTTTCGATCAAAAATGTTTTCGATAAAAAAATTTATTGGTCGAAAAGTCTTCGATCAAATTTGGTTTAGATGGAAACAAATTCGCTCGAATAATTTTTTATAAAAGAATACAAGTAGACTCATTCTTCATAAGAGTTACTTTGTTTCTTACAAACTTGCAGTGTCATAGAAAAAATAAAGTTTAAACTCTTGCTATAAATATTTACTTTCATACTTAAATCATAAAGAAAAATATATTTGTTTGTGAATTAAAAACTATTGTGATTGTTTGACTCAACATTGATTCTTACTTCACAATAGTATATGTATGTGTGTGTATGATTATGAGTAAACATGTATTGTGATTGTTCGGATCAATATTGATTCATATTCACAGTAGTATATGTATGTGTATTGGAGTGTATAATTGTGAATGAAATCTATTGTGATTGTTTGATTGAACATTGATTCTTACCTCACAATAGTAGATGTTTGTGTGTGTATAATTGTGAATAAAAATGTATTGTGATTGTTTGAATCAATATTGATTCTTACTTCACAATAGTATGTCTGTGTATGTGTACGTGTGTGTATGTTATATGGTTGTAAGTGAAAATATAATATGATTGTGTATGTTCATGTATATGTGTGTGTATGATTGTGTATCAAAAACTATTGCAATTGTTGGACAAGATTTTATGTTTTTCTTATAATTCAAGGGTTGAAAAGGTATTAATAAGTGAAGATCAAAGGCATCCAAGGCAACATATCAGCCAAGAGAAGGTTCTTATTGTATACAATGTAAATCAGCTAGCAGAAGGTTTGTGTTGTATTAATACAATATAGCTTCACAAATCCATAGATCTTCTTTAGGAAGTTGTATTGTATTGATACAACATGAACCTTCTGTTAGCTGAGATATTGGCATCAAGACAGTCACATCAAAAGGGACTTGTTGGGAGGAAATAAATTCACTTATTGAGATAATAGCATCAAGAGGGACTTGTTATGGCAAAGTTTTGATAGAAATCCACTTATGCACTCGAACTTTTGATACTTACGACAAAAGAGATGTAAACAGGTAATAAAAGATTTTACCTTTTATGATATAGTTTAATATCTTTTCAAGCACATAATAATGAATTTTTACTTTTTTATATTTTTATAGGTTATTTTGAAAGTTGATTGATTTTGAGCTGAGTATGAAGGTAGAAATTTCCCATTAAAAAGGGATCATTATCGATCATTAACTTGAATCATTTAAATTTTTAACTTCGCTTTTTTCTTAGTCTCAAGTTGATTTATTGTCTGTATATGCTTGTATTTATGTATATATAAATATGCATGTGTGTATGTATGTATACATATGAAGCTTTGTACTTCCTTAGGAGTCCGTGGAATGGGCATGGAAAGGATAGCAGTGACCTTTGCTAGATCTACAGTTATCCCATTTGCACACACGATGTGACAAAGGAGAGTGCCTTTAGTGACCAAAAAAATGACATTTAGAAGGATTCAACTTCAAACCTGTTTTGAGACACTGCTCAAAGATTTCCTTCAGATTTTCCAAGTGATCGTGAAAATCTTGGACTACTTCTCTTCTATCTATGCCTGAGAACACTGAAAAGTCATCCATAAAAATGCGCAGAAAAGTTGTCAACCATTTCCCCAGTATCAAATACATTGTTCTATTAAATGAAGCACATGCATTTCACAACCCAAAAGCCATGCGTGTGTACACATAAGTGCCCCATGAAGTGACAAAGGCAGTTTTGTCTCTATCATCAAGATGAATTAATATTTGGTTGTAGCCACTAAAACCATCAAGAAAAGTGTACAAAGTGTGACCGGCTACTTCTTCTAATACTTGTTCTGTGAAAGGTTGAGGGAAGCCATCTTGAACAGTTACCTTATTTAAAGCACAAAAATGAACGCATATTCTTATTTTTTCGCTATTTTTCTTGCGTACAATAACCATAGATGAAAGCCACCTTGAATGTTCTACTAGAACAATAATACCTGCTTCCTCAAGTTTTGTGATTTTGAGTTTTACTACCTCTGCATATTTTGGATTGAGTCGGTATGGCCTACTTCTTGTAGGTGCAACTCTCTCTATTAAGGGTATTCGATGTAATCCAAGCTCCTCTGGAATCCCTATTAGATCCTTGTAGGACCATGCAAAGACATTTTTATAGGAGAAAAGGAGAGAAGTTACCCTATGCTGTAAAAGGGATAGTGCCACAACCAGGAGGCTAAGTGGACTATTTGAGGATTTCCTTCATCTCCTAGGTTCACTTCTTGAACTAGCATCTCATGACTCATCTCTCTTGAAAAAGCATTTGCACTATGAGCAAAGGTGGAATTCACCTTATGTTCCACTATATGTTGCTTGATCCATCCTTGAGGAATTTCTGAAAACGGAAGGTCTTTTCTGCTCTCAGGCTCAAAATTAGGCCCTTGCTACTCAAAATTAGCCTCCTCCAAGGCTTCTTCAATTTTGTCATTTTAAGGCTTTTCGAGCCTTTTGTAGAACTCTGTATTGGTGAATCCTCACAAAATTGGCCCATTTGGATCGAATGTGCCAATTTGGTCCGATGGTCCAATTTGACTATTTGGGTTGCCCGAAGATACTAACTCACTTTCTGCTACTTTTTGACCACCAAGACCATTTTGTGAAAAATGCCCAAATTTGATCTCCAAAGGCTCTTTAATTTGGTCCGATGGCCCAATTTGACTATTTGGGCCCGCCGAAGATACTAACTCACTTTTTGCTACTTTTTGACCACCAAGATCATTTTGTGAAACATGCCCAAATTTGATCTCCAAAGGCTCTTTAATTTGGTCCGATGGCCCAATTTGACTATTTCGGCCCCCCGAAGATACTAACTCACTTTCTGCTACTTTTTTACCACCAAGAGTGTTGGCAGCAGTCAAAGCACCCAAGGACTCACAAGACAAGGAAGCCAAAGAAGGGAGCCAGAGTGGAGAGAAGGCACAAGCAGACAAAGTAGTCAACAAAGGTCTGGCAAGTAGGCCATTCAAATTTTTCCAAATCAACATCTTCATAACAGTGATTCTCATCACTAAAAATCATTGTAAATACCAGTTCACCTTTTTGTAACTGCATTTTGTACAAGCTGATGAGTCCTCGAGCTTTAGGAGTATTAGAAGTATCATTGTATCAATTTTCATGATTTTTAGACTTCGTTTGAGCCCTCAAATAGGCCCTAGAACCTAATTTTTAACTAGGCCGGACACTAGGTCTGGACATGGCCAAACACTAGTCAAAAACTATAAAAAGAGCTAGAGAGCTCATTTTTGAGGTTAGCTTATTGTAGAATTGAACTTGTAAGAGCACTTTTGAGTAATCTAAAAGATTTCCATTGTCTCTCTCTTTGCTCTTGCCTTGTGTGTGCGTGTGTGTATGTGTGTGCATGTTGGTGTGCTTCTCACTCACACATTTGTGCCTTCACTTGCTCGAGGTCTTCATACCATCCTCACATCTTCCCAGATTGACATTAAAGGAGGTGCTACTCATCTCTGAGCTACACCAAATTTTGGCGCTGTTGTCGGGGATCGAGCTTTGAGGACGAGCGTGTGATGCAAAGATGTAGAGTTGAGACGTTGGAGTCATAGGTATTTTCTTCACTTTGATCTATTTTCCTTTATCTTCTTCACCATCCTCGTCATCATCACCATCTCCCACACCCATCTCCATCATCGTGAAAATTTCAGTTTTTTGGTCATATCACCATTCCCACACCATTTCCCCTCATTTCACTTGCGAGAGAGAGCGAGAGAGCGTTTGCATGTTTGTGCTATTGTGTGTTTTCTGAGATTTTTGCAGGAATCGGCATCCCCAGTAGCTGTACCAGCTCTAGCAGGTAAAAAATTTTACTTTGTAGGTCTCGAGGCGTTGACCTCTGTCAATCGCGATCGACAAAAAAGTTGACTTTTTTGCAAAGCAAAGTGCATAACCATGATGTGTAGGCCTAGGGCATCCTAAATAAGTGTTTGAAATTTTAAAATTCTTCTGTTTTTTGTCAATCGCAATCGACAAACGACAATGGACACTTGCCGACGGACCTGTCAATCACGACCGACACGTCAATCGCGACCGATGGAGTCAACGACCGACTGACCATGATGGACAGAATTTACGCACACCACGTGTCAATCGCGATCGAGCCATCAATCACAATCGACCCATCAATCGCGATTGATAGCCCCGACGGACCTGTCAATCCCGACTGACCTAGTCAACGACTGTTTGACCACGACCGATAGAACCCTCGCGACAGACCTGTCAATCGCGATCGACCCGTCAATCATGACCGACAGAGTCAACGACCCTTTGACCACGATCGACTCACATGTCAATCGCGACCGACACGTCGATCGTGACTGACATATCAATCGCGATTGACAGACCACCCAAACGCGATTGACGGGCAATTTCGGCCATTTTTGTTAGGGCAAAGATAGTTGGTCAATTTTTGGCAATTATTTGGGAAACATTAAAGTATATTAGAGCATTGTGATGCCACTACACAAGTAATTCGAGAAATCCTGTTTGCCTAATTAGCCTGTTTGAACCCTGTTTTAGCCCCAGAACCCTGAACTGGCATAACTTTCTCATACGAAATCTGTTTGCTGAGGTTTTTGTTTTGTTGGAAAGCTCGTGGGGAGTACAACCAAATCTTCCACTGGTTACGATAAAATTAATATCAAGTTTATTAGATATAATATTTTGAGGTGACCATATCCAGGGGAAAGAAAATTGAGGGATCTTTGGGATTGTTTTTCATAAAGCCAAAGAACAATCTGATCTTTGAATTGCATGAATGAACATGGTTTGTTGTGTCAATTGAATTCAGACCTTGAGCTAACTTTGGGAGTTTTACATGTCCATTGAGAGCACTGAAGGGCATTTTAAGCAGAGTAAGTGCAAGCTTGGGAACACGCTTCCTAGGCACACAAGGGAAACCAAGGAGAGAAACCAAAGGTTGGAAATTCTCAACACCCTCTCTCAATTCCTAGCATAGGCTAAGCACGGATAGAGGTTTTGATCAATTAGTGTTACGTTAAGCACGATCAAGTTCAAGAATTCTAATCACTCAAGTGCAAGTACACAGAAATTTCAATTGTTAAACAACCTAAGGGAAAAGAATTTAAATCAAGTGACCAAACTCAAGTACGATAAAACCTAAGTGTTCCTCATGACAAAGATTGATTGGACAAGAAGTGACATCCTAAGGAGAAGTAAAAAGAACAAGTGATTAATATAAAAGAAATCAGCAACGAGGTTGTACTTGGAAATTTGGGCATATGAACCTTAGATCAGGATGACACCTAGGAAAAGATAGACAGAGTCTTAGGTCTTCAGAGGCTAGTGTCAATCATACTGCTGGGTCTTGGGCCCAACAGTTGAGCCATCATTCGTACTACCCTAGCTCTGAGGCTAGTGAGTCAGAGATGTCTCAAGGTATGGAGAGACCCACAGGAAGTTCAGGTGTGCCATATTACAAAGGGTACAAGGCCCTTACAAGACTCAACTGGAATACCTTAGGACCAACCGATTAGGTGCTTGCATCTATGAGGATGGCCTAGGAAGGTCCGTGGTCCAAATTAAAAATCCTGACCAACCCATTGGACTCGAACATCCAGCAGTCAAGTTTCAAAATGGTGCATACCTCGACAAAGGAGGAACCATATACGTAGTTACCAGCCACCCAGATAGGACATACGAATTCGGGAATGTGATCCAAGAGATGGACATAGGTGACTTAGAGCAAGGAAACATAGGTGGAGAGCCTAAAATGCCTCGAGGCAAATCTGTTCTTACTAGAGTTATCACACTAGAGTGGATTCCCCAGGACAACAAGAGCATAGATTTACTCTTGAACCGAGAGACTGATGAAGCCTTTTGGAGATATAAGCCGAATCAGCCGAATGAGGTAGGAACACTCACAATCTATGAACTCAAAGATCCTGATAGCCCAAGAAAAGTGACCTATTTAGACAATACTTCAGAGAGGATCTTTGTGGTCTCAGAACATGGTAGACATGCCTACACTAGGAAGGGTGAATTCATTTTTCCCCAACCAAGATCTAATGTCTCTTTTGGCCACCCAGGAGCCGGAACATCCCAATCTCATGGAGCTCAAAGGGACAGAAGTAGAGATAGACCAGAAGTGAGTTTTGCTAACCCATTGGGAAGAGAAAGGATGAGAACAGAGACAGATAGAGAAGAAACTGAGAGACCAATAACCCCGAGGAACCTAAGAAATGTTGATGAATTCCCTCTACCAAGACCTAGAGAGCACACGAGGACTATGAGACCTACACAGCTGGTTAAATCCATGAAGAACTACTTCGATGGCACAGGAGACCCACATGACCATGTGGCCGAGTTTAGGCAACTCTTGAGAGCTGAACAAGTGGAGGACCTATTCACGCAGTACAATGCCTTTGGTCTAACCCTTAGGAACACCGCTCTTACGTGGTTTCAACCACTAAATGAGAGACACTTTGGGAACATAGACCAAATTCTAGAGGCTTTCATTATTGAATTCTCGAAGAGTGGCATAAGGCATAATACTTCCTCACTAATTCATAGCTTCATGCAAACCCTTCAAGAGAAGGTTAGACTGGCAGGAAGACGGTTTAGGCAATATCTAGAGAGATGTCCTGTTTCTGAGTTACCCACACCAGCCAAACAAGTGGCTTTATTCCTAGATGGACTGCTAAGTACAAAGTTGAGATCATGTGTGTACTTGAAAGAGGCTAGGACCATAGAAGAATGTGTACGCATGTGCATAGACATTGAGGATAATCTAGGAGAGGAGCTGGAACTTTCAAAAATATACAAGGATTCAGATAGCTATAGTAGCCTCACTTCCGGTCAATCCACATCTATTGAGGAGCTTGCAGAGAAGGTAACTCAAAAACTAGGTGTCTGTAGCAAACAAATACCAAGATTTGTCCCAGCTAAGAGATGCTATACTTGTGGTGGTGACCATATGGCGAACGTATGTCCCATCATGGCTCAACCCCAAGTGAATCCCAGTAGCCAATATTGCACCATAGAACAGAGATACACAAATCACATAGCACAAGATTGCCCATACAATAAGCAAGCGGTTAGGCAAACCTACCCTCAGCCCTATCCACAACAAGGAAGATACCAGAACCAGTACCCACCACAACAGTATACTAGGCCTCAAAAAACCTACCAACCACAATATCAGGCCCAGCAGAGACCTCAACCAGTGCTACTCCAACAACCTCCTGCTCGAGCCAATGTGATTCCCATAAAGTATGCAGTTGCAGAAGAAAATTTGAATAGAGCTATAGTCCCAGTAACTCCATTACTTTCGAAAAGTGACCCTAGCGACCATAGCTTTGATTCTACACATATTGATAGCCCCCAGGCTTACTACATGCAGTCACCTGAGCATAACGAGTCATATTACTCTGAAGAGCCAAGTGAACCTAGTTGGGAGCCAGTGTATGCAAATGTAATGTACACAAACCCCAACTCTAGACCTCAACCTAGGCAAGTATGACCGCCATTCCCTAGAGGACCATGCTTTAGATGTCAGGGGGATCACCTCATTCGTGATTGCCCCATGCTTGCACCTACAGAAACCCAATCAGTGACAATTCAAGGCTTTTGTCGAGATCGCGGAAAGGAGCATCTCTTACGAGATTGCCCAAAGAATCCCAATAATATGCCGAAAATCACTCCTATTAATGTTATTGGGTTAGTAGTAGACTCTACAAGAAGTGTAACTTCCACTGCACCAGTGCAAGTGGTCACCAGAACTTAGGCTTTGCAGTAGAACCAAGGTGTAAGCCAAGAAAAGAGTGCCGAGGTTAGTGAAACTGAGAGTGTAGTCAAGAAACGAATGAGAGCCTGGAAAGATAGCCAAGAAAGGATGAAAAGGCAATGGTCTAAGAAGATGAGTGAATTAGAGGAAAGCATACGAGAAACCAAAGCCAAAATTGTTGAACTCACCTCTCAACCAAACTCTCACATGCCACCACCACCTCCATCCCTATCACCTTCTCCATCACCCTCCATCCCACCTCATCATACCATTCCACCACCCCCTAGAGTAGGATCAGCTCTAGTTGAACCCACTCCTGAAGACATAGACATGATGCTTAAGGCATATCAGGCCAGAATCCAAGAAGGGCCAAATGTGACAGATCATGACAAGTGCTACCCTAGAGCTGACCTAGAGATAGAAAGAACCAAGCTTTGTGCTAAGATGGTGGAATTGGCTCAAACCATGTTTGAGGCCAGTCGCCTCTTTAACATCTCTAGTTCAGCTAAGACGCAGCTGCACTTTGATGGACCACTAGAGAGATTGGAGAGGCTAATTGCACAATCAGAAAAGGAACCCGCCCCTCCAAATAAGGGCAAGGCAAGTGAAAGAGTGAGCCTTCTTGCCTAGGAAGCTTATGTGCCTAATGCCACTGAACCAGACACCTCTTCTTATAATATCTATGAATAGATATTCACGGGAGTTTCTGCGAGAGATTCAAGAAGAGAAATGGGCTAAAGAAAGTGAAGTCCCTCCTCCCATTGAACTTGTGGATGACGAGCATGATCAATTCCCACAAGACATTCCATCCATTTATGGAGAGTTTGAGAGCACCCAAGCTCAGGAAAGATTAGACTTTGAGTCTAATTCCTTACAGGAGTTACCCCACTTCACATGCCCATGGGAAGCTTAGTCGACTTGCATGAGAGCACCCACGGTCATGGTAAGAAATGAAGACTCAGTCATCCCTAGAAACACGAAGGTCGTAAAGAATACTAAAGTGCAGTGCGATCTCACTTTAGAAGAGCTACTCAAGGTTAGGCCGGAACTATGGGAACATGTAGCCAATCAAGTGCCAGAAGTAGCTAAACCTTGTTCCCAGGTAGGATCTCATAAAACAGTGCTAGAAATACCCTTGGACAAGATAGGAGACATGAGTGAAGGAGAAGAAGGGAACACCTATCTGCCCATTACTCATCAAGGATATACAACCAAGGCCATTCTAGACTCAGGTGCAGGTGTTGCAATTGCTACCACTTCCCTATGGAAGCGATGGGGCAAGCCATCACTCAGGCCCATGAGAATGAAGTTGCAAATGGCTGACGGTCACATAGAGAGACCCTTAGGGCTGTTAGAAGGAATAACTCTCACTACTTGTGGTGTAGAGTTTGAGCACACATTTGCTATCTATGACTTTTGCAAGAACCAGGTCTATGAGATGATTTTGGGAAGAACCTTTATGCGACAGTTGCAAGTGGTACAGGATTGGGGAACCAACTCTTTATACTTGCAACACTTAGGTGTCACGACCAAAGTTAATCTCAGGGATTACTCTCATCGAGATGTACCTCCCATCCAATGGAACCCCATCCATAGAGCCAAAGATGATACTGATTTGGTGCATTCCATAGGATCAGGATCCTCACGGATGCATGAAGACACCCACTTATGGATGTGCAAAGTTGTAGTAGAAGAAGAGAAGAGAGAAAAAGCCACAGAGATAGGTGTGAAGGAAACACATAGATCAATTCAAGACCCAGCCTATGCACCTGTAGTATTTCCTGACGAAGAGTTCGAACCTCATGGCTTGGTAGAAATTTTAGCAACAATGGACGTAGCCATCAATAAAGAACAATGGACACCTCAGTGTGATGAGGATGGCTATGATATTTCAGTCTTTTCCATAGAGCCAATCATGGGAGATTCGGTTCTAGAAGAATGTGAACCTAGCACTGATGCATTCGAGGATGCAAGTGACTCTGATCTCGAGTCAATCATTATGGACCCACCATTTGCATCAGATGAAGAATACTTCTACGAAGTAGAAGTTCATCCTCAAAGGCATGAAGAGCTCACGAATGACATGAGGTTAACCACCCAAGTGTCTACCAAGAGCGAAGATGAGAAGAGGAAGAAGAGAGCAGTCACACCAGAAGAGGAAGGATCTTTGTTTGAGGTCCCTGAAAATTTTAAGAAGTATGAAATAGATGATATAAGAGTTATGATAAGAATGCCTAAACGTGAGGCGCAATCAGGGGAGGCCTATGATAACAAAGAAACCACCAAGAAAATAGTGGTAGCCATAGAAGAAGGAGAAGAGAGATGCACTTACATAGGACATGACCTGATGGAAGAAGAAGAGCAAGAGTTGGTAGCCTTGCTAAGAGAGTATCGAGATGTATCTGCTTGGAGCTACAAGGACTTGAAAGGTGTAGACCATGACATATGCTCACACACTATCCCCATGACCTCAGGCCAAACCCTCTAAGCAAAGGCCATACAAATATAATGATAATTATGCTGCCAAGATCAAAGAAGAGATAGATTGCTTTGTTGAAGCTGGATTCATCTATGAAATTGAGCACAATGAGTGGGTATCCCCCATTGTAGTGGTGCCCAAAAAGAAATGGGAAGCTATGTGTGTGCATTAACCTGAAGAAGGTTAATGTAGCCACTATTCGAGATAACTATCCGCTTCCTATCACTGAGCATCTATTAGAAAGAGTAGCAGGCAAGGAAGTGTACAGCTTCCTTGATGGATTCTCTGGCTACAATCAGGTAGCCATTGCTCCAGAAGATCAGCACAAGACGGCTTTTGCCACAGAGTGGGGCATATTTGCCTTTAGAGTAATGCCATTTGGGCTTACCAATGCACCCACCACCTTTCAAAGGCTGATGTGCCATGTGTTTAAAGAGTTCCTGAGGAAGAATTTAGAGTTCTATGTTGATGATCTCTGTGCTCATTCCAACGTTAGACGAACACATATACCTGAACTCAGATAAATCTTTGACAAATGTCGAGAATATCAAGTCTGCATGAACCCAGAAAAGTGTGTTTTTATGGTCAGGCAAGGCAAGATTCTAGGACACATAGTGTCAAAGAATGGCATATCCACAGATGAGGAGAAAGTGAGGGCCATCGCAAAACTGCCTCGGCCAAAGAATGTCAAGGAAGTACATTGAGCTTTCATGGGGCATTGTGGTTATTACCGACGCTTTATACACATGTACACCATCATTGCAAAGCCTCTGTACGGACTTTTGACTAACTTTGAGTGGAATGATGAATGTGAAAACTCTTTCAACAAGCTTAAACGACGATTATGTTCAGCGCCAATCTTGACTACACCAGATTGGAATAAGCCCTTCCATGTGCATGTCGATGCATCCAATTATGCCATTGGATGTGTGCTTGCGCAACCTACGCGTGAAGGTAATATGGATCTTCCAATTGCCTATGCTAGTAGACAGTTGAATGCAGCTTAGCGAAACTATACCACCACTAAACGAGAAGGATTAGGCATGGTATATGCAGTCAAAAAATTTAGACACTATTTGCTTGCAAATAAGTTTAAAATTTTTACTGATCATCAGGCATTGTTGTACTTGGTAAACAAACCATGCAATATAGGTAGATTAGTAAGATGGTTCCTCCTACTTATGGAATATGATTTTGAGGTTGTGGTGAGGAGAGACAAAACTCACTTGAGAGTAGACCATCTCTCTCGGCTCACATCTAGAGAGGCCCCACAAGGAGTATCTGATGACCTTCCTGATGCTTACTTGTTTAATTTGGAAGTTGTACCTCAGTGGGCTAAGCCAATAGTGCCAGTATTGACATACGGGCCTAACCACCCAGTAATAAACACACAAGATAGGGAGGTAATAAAAGCCCAAAAGTACCATATCATGGCAGGAAGTATGTACAAGCATACACATCAAGGGATATTAGCCTGTTGAGTGGAAGGGGATGAGTACGCAAAATGGTTGCAATTAGCACATGTAGGTGCATTAGAGCAGCATTACTCAAGGCAACAAACCTTACAGTCTCTAAGGAGACTCGGAGTGCATTGGTCGGCTATGGAGGCTGATGTCCATGAGTTGTGCAAGGAATGCCCGATTTGTTGCACTAAACCACCGGTGGAACATGCCACGCTTTATCAAGTGTCCATAGTGCCAGATTGGAGTGAATCACTAGTAGCCTTCCTGAGAATGAAAACCTTCCCTCAAGATATGATGCTAGCTAGGAGAAGAAGTTTGGAACAAGAAGCCCTAGACTACTCGCTCATTGGAGATAACTTATACAAGCGTGGTAAGGATGGTTACCTAAGATTGTGTGTCCATGAGAGTGAATACCTGAAGATCTTGGAAGCTGCTCAACAAGGTGTAGCAGGAGGACACTTTGGACCAGATCAGGTGATCAAGGAAATACTATTTGCGGGCTTCTGGTGGCCAACCCTTCATTTGGATGCACATACCTATGTGAAAAGGTGTGATGTTTGTCAGCAAACTCAGTATCCTATACGCAAAGATGAGATGCCACTGAAACCTATGATGGGTGGACATGCATTCTCTAAGTGGGGAATAGACTTTGTAGGTCCTATTAATCCCCCAGCTAAGGGTTCACATGCTGAATATATAATTGTGGCCACAGACTATTTAACCAAGTGGGTAGAAGTGAAAGCCACAACGAAGAACGATGCCCAAATGACAGCTAAGTTCTTATTTGAGAATGTGTTCACCAGATACGGGCTACCTATAGAGTTAGTGAGTGATAGAGGCACTCACTTCTTGAATGATGTCATTGAAAATCTTCTTCAAGAGTTCTTGGTGATACACAAGAAGTCTGCCCCCTATCATTCGCAAGCTAATGGGCAAGCCGAAAGCACAAATAAAATTCTATGCAATGTGCTGACTAAATTGGTGAATAATAAACGCTCTGATTGGGACAAACAACTACATCATTTTGTTTGGGCATACCGAGTTGCCTATAAAACAGTACTCCAAGCCACTCCCTTTCAGATGGTGTTTGGCCAGAATGTTGTGCTACCATTGGACTTCTTGATACCTACATTGAAAGTAGCACAAGAGCATGAGTGGACAGGGCATGACCTCTCCTCTAGAATCTTTGATATTGAATGATTGGGTGAAACACGATTGAGAGCTGCAGTAGGAATTTATGCAGCCAAGAAAAGATAAAAAGCATATTTTGACGCACACGTGAAGGATAAGGGCTTAAAAGCAGGAGACCTAGTCCTATTCTACACCTTGAAAAAACATGCACGAAAGTTAGAGAAGAGAGGCTATGGACCTATGATCATTAATAGGATCTCAACTAGTGGAGCAGTCCAATTAGCTACACTGGAAGGTGATGTTCTTCCTAGTTACATCAGCGGATGCAGAGTCAAATTATACCAAGAACTACTCACGGAGGAGATGTTAAATCGACTCAATACTGCAAAGAAACGTAAAGAAGAGGAAAAGCAAATTTGAGAAGAGGCATAGACAGAAGCATTGGAATGCATCAGAAGAATGAAATTGAGAAGACAGGGCAGAGAGCAGCCTAGGACAGATGCCTATGCAGACCCAGGATATCATATGGCCATGTGTGAAGTTTCAGGTATTAGCTCTCATAGAATAATTGATCGACGTCCTTTTGTAACCTTAGAAATAGGACAAGGAAAGAGTGCAAGGACTGTAAGGGCCTTGATTGACTCAGGTGCAGCCACTAGTGCTATTAAATTTTCTTAGTGTCAAAAGTTGAAATTAAGTGTCAATCCTATAGAAGCATATCTTATAGGATTGGGAGGCGTGGAAACCCCTTGCATGGGCGAGGTGGAACTTCCCCTCTACATTCAAGATGTTTTAATGAGAGTTAAAGTACTAATGTGTCAAGATGAGGATCTCACTAAACCTCTTGTCTTGGGTCAAGACTGGATCTATGATCATGTAGTCAACCTAAACCTAAGAAGTGGGCTTCTTCAGGTCTGGGTAGATCAGAACCGCATTACAGTTGAGTTAGAAAATGAGGCACTCAAGGAACTAGGAAAGGCACAAACTCCTGGTCCTTCCAGGGGTGCACATGAAGATGACCATGCTATTCTTGTCCAAAACTATGTGATGCAGAGGGATGATTATATCAACAAAGAAGTCAAGGATGCGACGAAACTCCCTTCTTTTCCAAAATCCACAGGGATGCAGCAACCAAAGATGGATCACGTGCAGAAGAAGCAGATAACCTATGCTCAAAGCCAAAAGGAAGTACGAAGCAAGGTGTCTCAGCCACCAAAACAAGTTTGGGTGTGGAAAGGGGAGCATCCTGTTGCTGTCCAGTCACAACCATGGGCTAAACTTCATATTAGTGAGCAATGACAGGACACTAATAAGAAGTCCTTCAAAAATTCCTCCACTAAAGTGAAGTCTATCTAGGTACCCAAGAAGTCGATGAAGGCTAGCCCACAATTAAGACAAATTTGGGTGCCTAAGGCTTGCTTGCAGGCTCAACTAGTCACACACAGACCACACCATGTACAAAATGGTTCCCTCACTCAAACAGCTGATACCTACTCTTATTCAACATGCACGAACACATATTTGCCCATGAGCACCAGCAGAATCACTTGTAAATGGTTCCCTAAAAAGCCTCATTTCCAAGCAGTCACTCTTATAAAACCCTCCAAAGTCTCCACAAAACCAAAACCGAAAGCCATCCACTGCGTTTGACAGCCCAAAGCTTATAATAAACCCCCCGACCCCATTTGTAAATTCATCCCCACCTACTAACTGCATCAGTCTCACATTGCATCTTTTCACTTAGCTCATAGGACTACTTGTTCACTAACAACACACATAATCATCGAGCACTCAGTGACCTGTCGATTACAATGTTAACGCATGATTCTATATTCTCACAGAACTAGCAAACAAGTCCCCTAGCACATCAACGATGGAATAAGAAACAGAAGAACGTGCTTCATGGGTGTTGTGTGCTGATAAAAATAATTTAGAGGTGCTTAGCTTATGAGGTGCCCATTCAAAGAGCACTAGTGTGGTCCAGAGCTCAGGAGTTCCTGAGATGACTATCCACAATGGGTCCTCCATCGAAGAAAATGAGAGGTACAGTCCAATTACCGTGTGCCCAAGCAAGGGGAGCCACCACCAAACCAGAGGTGACCCCTCCACAAACGCGACGTATTCGTCCGTTTACAATTCTCTTGCCTAGAAAGAGTGCACAAGGACCTAATCTAGTTTTCCCTCCAATCCCTTTTGACCTGGAGTTTCCACAACGCTACACCCTGAATGATCTCACTGATGAAGAAATCGCTAGGCTGATCAATGAATCTAACCTCGAGACGGAAGCAGAGCAAACCCAAGGACCACAAACCACTACAATAACTTCAGCCCCGCCCCAACCAGAAGTAGTAGAAGTAGAAGAGGATGAAGAAGAGACTGAAGAAGAAGAAGCACGCGAGGAGCATGATCAAGAATATGAAGAAACTTTAGAACTAGCGAGTGCCCCAGCATATTCGGCACAAATAAAAAGATTATATGAAACCATGAAGCGAGTCCAGGAATAGCACAAACTGTCCCTCAAAATAGGGAAGGTGCTAATGAGCCAAATGTTAGGAGAGGAAGGCGTGGATGAAATGTTTATTCAATCCATGAACCTGCATGCGGATGCAGTGGGCTTGGACGAAGCCATTCATTCAGCTATGGCTTATATTCATCGCTTTGAGAAACAGGTGCCTACCCGTCCCATGCGCTCCGACAAGCAGATTCACATGGATGTATCGGCACCAAGAGGCACCGCCATCACCACCCTCACCACCTCTCACTACACATTTCACATCACCACACGACACTATCACCCCAACTTCAACACTCGCCACAAATGTTATGGGGATTCCATCCACCCCACCCACAGCTCCCATCTACACATTTACACACACTTTTGACACCATGGAAACATCACCAGCCACAGCACCACTCCCTCCCCCCTCTCTACCACTATCTCCTATACCCCCTCCACCCACATCACCTCTTATGTCCACTTCATTCACTATCCCTTTCCCCCTCCCCATTCCCCCTGTATCCTCAACCTCCCCTGCATTCATAAATGTAAATAACATGTTTTCTACATTACAATAGTGTGTACATCAGTTGCAGATAGAATACCAAACCTTGGAAGATCGGCATCACCAAATAACTATGGATCATGAGCAACTACAGAAGAGGCTTGCAGCTTTGGAAGCAGAAAATACTGACCTAAATCAATGCTACACTACGCCGAAGCATGCTCACTAGACCCTTTTGGAAGCTCCCAGCCATACGAATCCTCTGAGGTTAAAAAGCTAACAGCTCTACTAGAACTTTATCAGTCAGAACATGTTAAAAGTCGTGGCAACCTAACCTTAGTCAAAAAGCACATGGCCACTGCCCTCGAAGAGAACAAGCGCTTGCAAAGGTAGAACGAAGAAAATTTAGAGGCATCCATGGAGGGTTCTCCTTAGGAGATCGACCCGAAAAGATTCAAAGCGGTTCCATCCGACACTATGAAGACAATTCTAGAAAGTTATGCGGATCTATTGGAAGTGCATGATGAGTTGGGCAAAGAACGAGATACTCTCCGTCAACAGCTAACGATGCAGGAAGCCCAACCGAAGATCACCGATTCTACCACCACTACAGGAGAGGTAAATGCACTGAGAGAATAGGTTGTGGAGTTGCAAAGTAAGTTACTCCAATATGAAAGACAACCCTCCCTAGTCATGGAGCCAGAACCAGAAGAATTGGTACCCATTGAAGTGGATGAGTCCTATGAAGAGCCATATGTTCCTATGCTAATGCCGGGTGGTCAACAAACCGCACTAGAGGTAGAAGCCCCAGAATGGATGCAGAAACTCGAAAAAACAGCCAATACATATGATGATCGAGTAGCGGTCTAGATTGAATCCATGAGTAAGATTGAGGATATCATTATCAAATCAGAATATTTCCGAAGTATGTCTCATCAGAGATGGATAGGCACCAACGATGATCAGTATGTGCCGTATTGTGTACTCTTGGCAGATTACAACGCAGAGATTCAACGACGATGTGGCAAGGCTCCAACCTTTGCCACACAATTCGGCCCTGATGATATCCCTGAGAGTGCTAAAAAAGGATCCTGGTGGCTACGACTCTTAGAAACTTACCCTGAGATGGTTCGAACTTGGAATAACATGCCACTATTCATTAAGTATAATCCGTGTTATGCTCCCATACTCAGAAGACCCACATGGCCTGAGTTTGCCATCGTTGTGAAGGAGGTCAAAGGTTGTGCAAAGTGGCTCAATTACGTATACCTGGCACCGCCACGAGGACAAGCTACGGTGGGCTACATGCTCTCTACCATCTGCCACTAGGGAGTCAGAATGTGAAACATCCCAGATGTAATGGCTCAGATGTGCATGAAGATATTCGAGTTGATGCTGGTAACCTTCAGAACCTTCAAAAATATTAAAGATCCACATTTCTCAGGACTTGGATTCATAGCAAGTAAGCTTGACTTGTTATACGATATAAGTACAACCCCCTCCATCCAGGTGATCTATGCATGGCACACACGAATTAAATACCTCCCCGCTTGCTACAAGCAAACATTTGAAGAGGTGTTCATCACGGGGTTCTGGGAATATCACTCTGAAGTCTTTGTTCCCAGACCCTCCCATCTACTCCAGCTCTTTGCAATGGAGCAAACACTACATTCAGAACAACTGTGTGTACCACATCTAGACGTCCCAGGTCCAGTGGATTGGGATGCCCTCCTAACAGACTTAGCACGAGGGCTGCGGCTCGAAGAACACCACCTAGCTTCAGACATGGTTGAATTCTATGTCAAACGCTCAGCCAAACAAGGGTCTATCAGAGACGACAGACGCGAGAGAGGGGGGGTGTTGGCAGCAGTCAAAGCACCCAAGGACTCACAAGACAAGAAAGCCAAAGAGGGGAGCCATAGCGAAGAGAAGGCACAAGTAGACAAAGTAGTCAACGAAGATCTGGCAAGTAGGCCATTCAAATTTTTCCAAATCAACATCTTCATAACAGTGATTCTCATCACTAAAAATCATTGTAAATACCAGTTCACCTTTTTGTAACTCCATTCTGTACAAGCCCAGGAGTCCTCGAGCTTGAGGAGTATTAGAAGTATCATCGTATCAATTTTCATGATTTTTAGACTTCATTTGAGCCCTCCAATAGGCCCTAGAACCTAATTTTTAACTAGGCCGGACACTAGATCTGGACATGGCCAAACACTAGTCAAAAACTATAAAAAGAGCTAGAGAGCTCATTTTTGAGGTTAGCTTGTTGTAGAATTGAACTTGCAAGAGCAATTTTGAGTAATCTAAAAGATTTCCATTGTCTCTCTCTTTGCTCTTGCCTTGTGTGCGTGTGTGTGTGTGTATGTGTGTGCATGTTGGTGTGCTTCTCACTCACACATTTGTGCCTTCACTTGCTCGAGGTCTTCATACCATACTCACGTCTTCCCAGATTGACATTAAAGGAGGTGCTACTCATCTCTAACCTACAAAGACCATTTTGTGAAAAATGCCCAAATTTGATCTCCAAAGGCTCTTTAATTTGGTTTGATGGACCAATTCGACTATTTGTGCCCCCTGAAGATACTAACTCACTTTCTGCTACTTTTTGACCACCAAGACCATTTTGTGAAAAATGGCCAAATTTGATCTCCAAAGGCTCTTTCTTGACCTCGGTCTCTGTTTTCATGCAAGGACTCATTTTTTCTCCTTTGTGAGTGATTGAGCCTAAATTTCCATTTTTCGACACTTTTTCCCTTCCCTGGGCTTCTTTTGCAAGCTCTTCATTTATTTCAATTATCTCAATAGTGCAACACTCTGCATCACCTATCATCCAATTTAACAAATTCTCTTCTTCTTGGGGTACAGAAGGCATTACCTGAGTATCTACCTATCCAATTTTCTTGGCGGAGTTGCATCCTTCTTCTAAGTGTACTTGTAAGTGGTTATTAGCCTTCGAGTAGATCCACATCTAGTTTCTTCCCCAATCTGGTAGTGCTTTTGCTTGCCTTAACCAAGGCCTTCCCAAAAGCACAGGATAAGAGCTTTCCTGTGGCAGGGAAATCACAACAAAATCCAAGAGGAATTGACAACCTTGTACTGACATGTGTACCTTCTCGATGATGCCAAGGGGCATAACACGATGCTGATCTATTAATGTGACAGTGAAGGGTCCTGCCTTGGTGAGGTTCAGTTTGAGTTTCTTCATTGTAAAATCAGGCATTAGATTGATGCTAGAGCCTCCATCTATGATGACACCCGTCAGACCTTCATCGTTTATGAAAACAGATAGCCTTAAGCTTTGATAGTCTACCAAGGGTGCAGGTGGAAAGTCAACCATGAAACCATCTATACTCGGTGGTGGGCTTAAGTAGGCTGAGTGTATAACTTTCAATAAATCACTTCTTACTTTCGAATCCATTTTTATGAGTTGGTACAAACTAACCTTGTGATGAATACCTTTCACGATTTCCTCAATCTTAACCTCTTGTGTGTATTCCTGAGAGCTTGCAGGTTGGTCCTTAAGGGAAGTAGTCACCATATCATAAGCTCCTTCAATGTCTGCTTGGCCCTTCCAGCCAGCCTTCTTTTCCTCATCTCTATTTTTGAGTCCCTGTTGTTCCTCTCTAAAGGTTGCTGCCGCTTGCCTGGCTCTGGTCATTATGGAAACGGAAGAAGATGAAATAGCATAAGACTGAGTGGTCATATCTTCTACTTATGGAGAGACTGCAATCATGTGACTTAGAGCAGGGCGGCTTCTTGGGCAATCTGTGGTATAGTGATCCTTGGCATCTGGACAATGCTGACAGGGAGGTGCACCTTCTGGTAGAGAACACATGTTCTGCATATGGCCATACTCACCATAACGATAACACATCAGTGGCCTATTATATCTCGGCCGAGTTAGATGGCTCTCTTCTCTATTAGGTGCATTTGAAGTACTAGCATAATACGAATCAAGAACAGGAGGGTTACCATGTTGTTGTACTCCCTTGAGGTAGTAACAGTCACTTGCTTCATGACCATCCTTGCCACATAATTGACAGCTCACCTTGTTAGGACAATTAACATTTGAATGTCCATTTTTTCTACATATTGTACACCAAACCTACCTTCGTATGTCTTGTGTAGTGCGCAAATCTTCTAACTCACGATGAAGTTGACCTACTTCATCAACATTGTGGCGCAGTGGTGGTGGTATGACCTTCTCTTCTTGTTGACTTTGTTGCATTCTTAAGGCTTCCAACTCCTTCCTGAGTTGCACAATAGGATCTAAGTGTGATGCATAATTTGGTTGAGTATCTCCTTCAAAATGTAGCCTAGCTTCCTCAATGCATGATGCAGCTGCAAAAAAATCATCGAGTGTTGCATCCAATCTAAGAGATTCGTGAAGCTTTTACTGAGATGACTTGGGCAAAGCTTTCTCTATCCATTTTTAACCAGGAAATCAACTAGAGCATGTGGCAGACGTGAAACAAGTGCATTTGTCCTAGTGTGAAGTTCGTGAAAGGATTCACCTGGTTTGAGCTTTAAATTCTCTATTTTATCTAGAGCTCTTTCAGAGGAGTCACTTGGTCTGAATGTCTGTGAGAATGTTGTCTTCAATACCTCCCACATATTGAAGTGGTCGTCTGCATATTGACTATACCATTTGTCGGCAAGGCCTTCCAATGTAGATGGGAAGAGTACCAGCATTGCATCCTCTCCATTCTGCAGACCTTGTCCACGGCATAAGGAAACGAATCCCTCACATGATCATGTACATCCTCATAAGCCAACCCCTTAAAAGTAGGGAACTTGATATTCAACCTAGAGAGTAAATGAGAAAGATCCTCCATTAGCACTGGTGCTTCTTCTGAAGTATGTGAGGAAAAATCTAATGTCCTCCTCAGCTTCTCTTTTGAGAGTGGAGTTGAAGCCAATTCAATGGACAAATTTAAGGGTAGTGGGGTACTCGTCAAGGGTAGAGCTGACTTCTTGATGCTCCTTTCTACACAAAGAGGTTCTCTATCTACTCGAGTGTGGGTCATATACCCACTCAGAGGATGCAAAAAAAAATAAGAAACAATGTGACACAACTCTATACTGCATTAATTAGCTCACACAAAAATGGAAGTGTCCCACCGAGCATGCCAAACTATAGAGGGGGTAACCGGGTCTATACTTCCAGTATTCCTTCTACTCAAAGGGAGGTTCTCCGCAGGGAAGTATACCCTGTCACATCATTGTGTGAGGTACTACTTGAAACAATAAACCAAGAAACAGTCAGAGTGTTACAAAGATGCTGAAAAGGCCAATTCCACCAAGATTAAAAAAAAAATTGCGCTAGTCACAAAAGATAAAATTGTTAACAGTACAAAAGGTTTGATCACTTGAAAGATGAACTAGGACATCTCAACATAGACAAATTAATGCAAACGCAGAGAAGGTAAACAAGTTTAGTATACAATGCTATGAAGTCCAGCTTACAAGTGACTATCCTAGTATATCCAATCTCATTGTCATGCCGACTGCCCCCAACACTGAAGCTCTCACTCTTTATATTCTCCAACAGAGAACCTTCTTCTACAGTGGGCAAAATGACATCAGTGAGCAGAGAATAATCAAGGAGAAGCCTGATTAGAACACTCTCAAAATACCACAATAACACAAGTAGACCCAAATTTGACAAAAGCTAGAATCCCAGAGAGACGACAATGAGTGTATCCCTCAGCTTCCTAAATCTCTGTATATCCTTCTGAATGGACCCTTGACTAACATATATCTCTGATCGTCTGTATGTACCTCCAAATGAGTGCAAACTACTTCTTATATAGATCTTGAGGCCAAGAGAGTGACTTTCGCCGTATTCCATCAATTAAGGCACCATCACTGTTCACTGCACGGCCAAGAGAGTGGCTTCCATTGGATCCCATCATTTACTGCACTGTACGCTGCACACGCGCCGAACTAGTCTGACAAAAGTGGAGGGAGAGTTGGCTAATTTTGGGTAGGTGGTCTAATTTTGGTATTGACAGCCAACTGACTTAAAAGCCCCTAAAGACTTCGGAATATGACCTTGAATGTGAGACTCTTTCTTATCATGAATCAACACTTCATCACAAATCTGATAGCCAATTGACTTGATTCAGGCACCGAGGACGATTTTTGAAGGATGAATTTTGAAGGACAATTTTGAGGGACAAATTTTGAAGGACAAATTTTGAGGGACAATTTTTGAGGGACAAATTTTGAAGGACAAATTTTGAGGGAGAAATTTTGAGGGATAAATTTTGAGGGACAAATTTTGAAGGACAAATTTTGACGGACAAATTTTGAAGGAAAACTTTTGAGGGACAAATTTTGACGGAGAAATTTTGAGGAACAAATTTTGAGGGACAAATTTTGAAGGAAAAATTTTGAGGGACAAATTTTGAGGGATAAATTTTGAAGGACAAATTTTGAGGGACAAATTTTGAGGGACAAATTTTGAAGGACAAATTTTGAGGGACAAACTTTGAGGGACAAATTTTCAAGGACAAATTTTGAGGGACAAATTTTGAAGGAAGGATAAATTTTGAGGGACAAATTTTGAAGGAAAAATTTTGAGGCTGAATTTTTTTCCGACCCGACAAAGATGAAATGAGGGGAATCTTGAGCGGTGAACTCTCAAGGACGAAAAGAAATGGTGCTAGGACATGTTTTTTTTTTGGGTGCTGGCATACAATCAGATGAAATCTTGCTCGATTACACTTTCTAAAAGATTTTATCACTCGAATGGGCTTATATCAAACGTATAATATGAGCTAGTATCTAAGCTAATGGAAAATTCTTGAAAATGACCAAGAATTAGAAGAAGAATAAATTCCCCATCAGGTGGGAGATTTACTATAGATCCCCAATCATAAATCAACATGACGCTTGAATAAGTATGAAAGAATGTCTTCTACAAAAGAAATCATATCACGATGATGAAAACGCACTACTTCATGGAAATGTAGAGGAAGAACTTCAGTCTACACCAAAACTAGACCACTAGGATGTTACAAAATAGGAGACCCCTTACACATACTAAATTGAATCGGTGAAGCTACTTGAATGTTGTCGCTCATGAATTTTCATTAGTTAAATAAGGTACATTTGGTTCTCATATTATAGAATTAAACCAAAACATGGATGATATGATATTAGGATGAGATGTAAATAAAACTTTCATGTAGGAGGAAACCAATAAAACAAGATACTAATCTAGAAGGAAATATGGAAGATCTAAATGCTATAAATTTATTGAGAAATTTATGGATTTATGGATGAGACACAAATGACTTATATTCTTGTACTTCAAGAAATTTAGAGATTTACTTGAAAAATATGTGGTAGATATATAAAGTGTTTGATGTTAAATGGAGAAGGATATTACTGCTTTTATGAGGTCTCTCAATTCCTCCAAACCAATGGCATTAAGATTAAAACTACATGTAGGTATAAACCCCACAAAAATGGGGAGGTAGAAAAAAAGAAGAGGTATAGAGTAGAACGTTAAAAGGCTATGATGAACGACATGGGAATGCCTATATCATATTGGGAAAGTGATTCGCCTACAAGGGAGTTCCACATTATGAGTAGCACATCCACATCATGTATACATTACTCCACATCATACGAAGCTTGATCTCAAAGGAAGTAGATATTTCTTATTTAAAAGTATTTGGGTGGACATGCTATGTAGTAGTTACAAGTAAAACTAGAAGTAATTTGGATTATAATGTAGAGAAATGTGTATTAATGGGACGTGCATGTGGAGAAAAGGGATACAAGTACGGAAATCCAATTACCAAAGATGTAAAGGTATCAAGAGGTTCCATATTTGATGCATTTTTATGGTGCTAGTCTTCATATGTATCGATGCAAGATAGTGAAGGTGAAGAGGTGGAAAATATAATGATGATGAACAGCGATTGAGCATGGATATCATTTCAACAAAAGGATCAAGATTGATTCAATATTGAGCATGGAGAGGATATTCTTCTATGCTAATGAAAAGAACACAATTATAGAGCTAGAATATAAAAATATGATGCCAAAAGTTAGCTCTTCTAAGGATGAAAAACAACTATCAAACACTTTTTTTTGTTTGACATTTATTTGTAAGTGCTTTATTGCTTGCGAGGAACTAGTTTGTGCTATTGGATATCAAATTAAAATCTTAGGATGTGGAGTTATTTTGATCAACTATGTATAGATGTATGCATGTTATTAAGACGATTCTAGCATCCTGGATCATAAGATCTTTTTTCTTTATTTTGCATAGTTGGAATGCTCTATAATTTTTTATACTAATCACATTTTATTTTTCTCTCAAACAATTTGAAGATCTCACTGTAGCTACAAAAAAAAGGGAGTTAAAAGATTTTTTTAATGTATGTATCTGTATGTGAGTATATGAGTTTATGTGTAAGTGTGTGTAAATGTGTACCTATGTGGGTTCCTAAAATAATGTGCCTACATGTTTATATGACTATGAGATGTGTGACTGTATATCCTTATACATACATACATACATATATACATGCATACATACATACATACACATCATATATATATATATATATATATATATATATATATATATATATATATATATATATATATATATATATATATATATATATATATATATATATATATATATATATATATATATATATATATATATATATGCTTATTCATGTATGTGTTTGGGCATATCTCTATGTGTGAGTGCCACTAACCCTATGTAACTATGTGCAGTCATGTGTCCAAATGCATGTGTAAAAATTAGCATGAGAATTGAACTCATGACCTACCAGCTACGAGTATGATGGGCAAAGCACTTGCCCCAAAAGCCATGGTTGAGGATTACTTCTTAATCCTCCCTCCTAGGGTGTGGTTCAACCATCTCCTACGGTCTATCATGTCTTGAGTCTAGCACTCTCTTTCCCTTCTAGATATCATTGTCCTCAATGATAAATCCTTGATCTGCCCTTGAATTGATGTCCTCACCCATGCACAGTCTATTCAACCTTCTTGTTCTCAACCTTGTTTTCTTGAACCTTGCCTTTTCGCTTCTTGGCCACCTGCCTAAAGACTTGCTTGCTCTCAACCTTGGTGTCTTGAGCCTTGCCTTAACTTTTCTTGGCAACTTGCCTATGGACCTGCCTTGATCTCAAGCTTGGTATCTTGAACCTAGCATTTTTGCTTCTTGGCGACTAGCCTATGGACCTACCTTGGTCTCTTGAAACTCGCCTTTCCACTTCTTGGCCACTTGCCTATGGACTTGACTTTCTCTAAACCTTTGTGTCTGACTTTCTGCTTATTGGCCACTTGCCTATGGACTTGCCTTCCTCTCTACCTTCCTATCTTGAACCTTGCCTTTCAACTTCTTGGTCACAAGCCTACAAACCGGCCTTGTTCTCAACCTTGGTCCCTTGAAACTAATTCCCACCCATGTAAGGTATCTTGGATCCTAAATCTAGTGCCTCCATTGGAAGGTTCGTTCCAAGAGCTAACGATATCTGATATGTCTAAATATGGTGTTGGGAAGTATTCGATGCTCCATTGTTGGATCAAGACAATCGCCAAGTCCTACGGTGCACACCGGGTGCTTGGAGCAATCTTAGGTGGAGTGAAGACTCAAAGAGTTTATTAGTTATTCAATTCAATCTTTGACTCAAATAAGCTAATTACTCTCAGAAAGATTTATTAGCTCAATTGCAAAATCATATCCTCTCATCAAAACTGTAGAAACAATTCATCATAATGATTCACCCATCATGTTCATCATTTGTAGAATAAAACTTGTCACAAATTAATTTAACTTCTTCCCGAAAAATTTTATGATTTAAAAAATTGGACATTCACAAGTATTTTGTTACTTGTTAACTTTAGATGTGTTCATTAATAATGCAAGGTATAGATCAAGCTTGGATTTCTTGACCTAGGAGATTGATATTTGAAATCATAGTCAATATTGACAAATAATGAATAGAAAGCATACCAACAAAAAATGTAAGTCATGGTTATTCTTTAGCATAAAGAATAATGCATCCTTTAAGAAAATCTCACAGCATTTTTTTAGTTCATTCAATATTCCGTTTGAGTTTCTATGATGGTCAAATTAGCGTGAGAAAAGTTAACAGCAATTAATATGCTATATCATTGAAATGATCAGAAACAGGTCCGGAGCTTAAATTCAACAGAACAACTAAAATAACATACGAAAATCAATGGTTTTTCATCGTAGATTATCATTAGTTTTTACAGAGTGTACGTATATCAACACCTCTTTTTACCAAAGTAATACTTTTGTTACATACGTTTCATCAACAATAATATTATGCAGTTCATAATCAGATTTATGTTTGTGAACATTGCAATTATTCAACCGCCACAAATGGGTTGTCATTCTCAATCACATATATGCATGCATCATGTGCTTCTACACATTCGAACCTTGGCTAAGTAGGTAGAACGGCTAGAGAAAAAACATATTTGAGTAATACAAAAGTTGTTGATTACTTGTTACCTGTCGCATAAATATGAATACCTGGAAGACCATAATCTATTATCAGATATCCGGATATATTCATACACAAGCATGCACAAATCTGTTCATGCCAGGAGCACATTACATGAATTATGTTTCATCCAAGTTGTTATAAAAAGATTCATAATCTATCAGTGATTATCTTTCATTTAACTCTCAGCGCTATTCTTTCAAACACATTAATACGTTGAGGTTCAAAATCATTTACTTGTTACGTTGGAGCTCAATAATCTTCATACCATATTCCACATATAGAGTCAGTCTATTCATCGTGATCAGAGATCTGTTTTTTCACACGCATGCTTGTCTGTGTCAACTTGTGCATATAAGAGGGAAAATTGTACCTGTTATGGAGGCAGATAGCGTTATAATCAAGGACAATTTGATGTGCATTTTTGCTTACTTGTCATATGATAAACATGTTCAAGTCATTTCCCAACTACCGCTGTTATTCGGTTTCCTTCATCACATCCAAATCTTCAAATTATATCATCAATGTTCAAATCAAATATTGAGTGATGATTTTCTCCCGTTGTCTTGTATTGTCCACGCCAGATAAAGATTTGAGGTGAGCTTCAATAACTTTATGCCTTGTAAGAAAACTGTGCACCTTCTAAATGGTCAGAAGGTTTCGTATCAATTCTGAGTCCTTTACGCGCCACAGAGTAGCTTCTTCAGATTGATGTTCAACGAAGTCATCAAAAGAACATATGAAATAGTGAGATGATGTTGAAGACATGTCAGATCAGAGCTGAAGCATCATCAGAGCTTCGACAAATGTTAGAATTCAGAAACAAAAGAGGGTAGAGAACAAATCTGATGTAGCAGATAAGAGCATTGCAAAAAAAAAAAAAAACATGTCATTGTCCTCCTGCAGCAGACTAGATGAATTGCCCGAGAAAGTACGTAAAATTTGGCCTCCTCTCCCCTCAGTCCTCGAAGCAAGACGATGATCCTTCTCCTAGAAAAACTCATTGTTGTGCCTTCAGCGCTAATCTTCTCTCTGTTCTCCGATGGAGTAGAGGCCTCTCCCGAGTACTTATCTCCCCTCTCTCTGTCTCGGTAGTTTCTCTTTATATTTTTAGCAAATGCACTGTCCGTCTAAGCTTTTTGGAGTTTGCAGACTATTATCGCCATCTTTTTTTTAACCAGATGCGGGCATAATCATTGTCTTCCTTTTTTTAGTGTCTGAAAAGCATGGTCCGAATCAAAAGTCTCTGGCTACTATTATTAGCATTGTTTGGCCATTCCGAAAAACAATTCTTCACGCAATTGCTGGTTTTTTATTATATGTGCCATTCAATTTGTTAATTTGTCCCTTCAAAATTGCACAACTACTCATTGGGTGCGTGTTATGTGATACAGTACAATGATACAATGTTTTCCTAGTCATTAGAGAGGCACTACACATACACTTCATGCTAGTCTCAAAAACAATTTGATGAGCGATTGTAGGATTAATGAAGGAAGAATATCCTTCTTCTAATACACCACTTTTACGATAAAATGGACCTAATACACTGTATTGCTTCTCTTGCATGCCATTGACATGCTCAAATATGTGACTTAAATCCATTCTACCTGAGCTCAAATGGAAAGGCATTGACTACCTGACCCTCATATTGGCAATAGTTGAGTCTTCCTTCCCACAGTTTTCGACATATCCTTCAGAGCATCTCTCTACCTGCAAGTAAGAACCATGAAAGAATTCTGCGCAGTAATTAGAACATTGGATATTGAGTCCATCTAATACTCAAACATCTTGTTCTACTGCAGCATCATTGTCAGATGGCAACATACATAGTGAATCATCTACTTTCTTTATCTCCTTGTCTTCCATTTCAAGGATACCAATTGAACATGCATCAATCTTCTTAGCCACTGAAGGATTATGCACAAGTACCAAAAAACATGCACACATGTCAAGAACTGAATCCATGTTATGAACAAAACATACTTTTTCTAATTCTTCATTCTACAACTGCTTTATAAGCCATTGTAGTTTATTCGGCTTGTTGAATAGGTAACTCATGTTCCCACCATAAGAACTCCTCGAATGCATAGCTTCATTTCATTTAAAGTCAAGTTATCTTTCATAATTTCTTCAACTGATTGAGGAGAGAGAAATATCTCCGACATTCACCCCCAGCAAACCTGCAGAACATCCTCGATGGGCCAAATAACCTGTGGCTTTAAAATTCAATTCATTTCACATATTTAGTACTTATTTTCTTTTAAAATACATGCGATCAAAGATATGTGTCTATGCAAGGCCTTATAATGTAGTCTTGTTGGATGCATACTTTGAAATGGATGGAGATACAAATATGGTGCAATCATTTAGGGTAAAATCTTCTGATGGTGAGGCTTGTGCACTCACTCACACAAATAGCAATGTGAATATACATTCATCCTTACAAAATCACTCATAGTGCATAGGTAAGAAAAAGCATTGTGCCTTGATGCAAGGTCATGAAATGTGACCCTATCACATGCATACTTTATGTGCATTTTCAAATAAATATGGTACATAAGGGGTAAGAGAGCATCTCATGAAGAGGTTTAGTCGCCCAAAATCACACTTTGCTTCATGACTTCATTATGCATTATAATTTAAATTGGTGCAAATGGACGTGCAAGTAAGGGAAAATCTCAACATGTGTTTGTACATAATTTGATGCGTACTTTAAATGCAAGACTAAATAAAATGGTGCAAAAATGAAAGTAAAAAGTTATTCATGATCTATTTTTGAAGAAAAACTTGGTTTGTCAATAAACTCTCATTCTTCATCCTAAACCTAAAAAATATTTCATCTTGAAACACTTGTGAGAAACATTGCTATTAATAAATTTATATCAGATATAGAAATCCAAGATAAGACTTCTCGATAATCCAACTATAATGAGAAAGGCAAGATTAAGTCAAATTTTATGGATTTCATAATATTCCATTGAAACATCAAATCATCCATTCTTGCTTGACCTATATCCAACCACTCAAAAACTTGATTACAAAAAGCAGTATTAGCATCATTAATATGTATAAAATTAAGACAAAGCAAGTGTTCATTCATATCGAAACCCTTAAGTTCATATTTTCTAAATGCATAAGTATCAATATTTATAATGTTCTCATCTTATTCTTCCTTATATGGAGAATCAATGAGAGTAATCATTTTAGGAGAAGCTATTGTGATGAGTGGGATCTCTTTAGCACTTGCATCACTCAGTTCTTTCATGATTAATTTAGGAAGACTTTTGTAAGAATCAGGCAAAGGTTTCTCATGATCACACTTATGTTTGCTTATTGTTTTGTGTTTTTTAATTGTAATTTTGTTTTCATCATTTGTCTTTTGATTAGTACAATTCAATTCATTGTTTTTGGAAAGAGGAAAATATTTGAGTTGTTGACATTCATATCTAAGAGTAAGCGAGTAAACTTACGTTCGCACAATTTTCCAATCATTGGTCAAGCCGTTTAACGTATTATGTTCTTCTACAAGAGGCTCTAAGTCTTTCCGAATCAAGTACTCAAGGGTGGTTAAAAAATCCATAACTTTATAAGGCTCAAGATAGGTTTGTTCTTGCTCAGGTAAGTCGCTAAGCTAAAGTGTTCTTCAAGTCTTGGAAACTCTCCATTAAGTTTTCGTACAATTTCTTTTTGTTGAATCCTCAAAAAAGAATTCTTATAGAAATTGGTTCTTAAAAACATCCCAAGCTATAGTGGATGATCCCAACCGTAGGTATATTCTATCTCGGATATCTCCATTGGATATACACCTAAAGGTTGAAACCCAACTTTCCCTAGATATGCCATATTGATAAGCTAAATTTTGATACTCCTTGATATAGCTAGTGATATCTTTACCATAAAACTCTTTATTATCTATTTTTAGGTCATCTATCAATTTCTAGAGTCTTTCTTCTATGAGGTATGGATCCACTATGAAATCTCTTTCCACTTATGACTCAAAACCTTATCACAAGGTAGATCTGATACACACATGTTCTTGATTTTATTTTAAAGAAGAATTTTTTAGATGTGATTTTATGTTCCTATGCATAAGTAAGGACATACAAGTATAAATACCTGGAATTTCTTCATGTCATATGGACCTGAGTTGCCATGCCGATTCTTCACATCGGGTTCCAAGATGTTGGGAAGTATTGGACGCTCGGTTGCTTGATTAAGACAATCGCCAAGTCCTATGATGCATGTCGGGTGCTTGGAGCAATCTCATACGGAGTGAAAACTCAAATAGTTTATTAATAATTTAATTAAAACTTTGAGTCAAATAAGCTATTTACTCTCGAAAGATTTATTAGCTCAATTGCAAAATCATATCCTCTCATCAAAACTGTAGAAACAATTCATCGTAATCGTTCACCCACCATGTTCATCATTTATAGAATAAAACTTTTCACAAAATTTAACTTCTTCCCAAAAAAAATTATGATTAAAAAAATTGGACATTCACGGGTAAGTATGTTTACTTGTTAACTTTAGATGTGTTCATTAATAATGCAAGGTATAGATCAAGCTTGGAATTTCTTGACCTAAGAGATTGATATTTGAAATCATAGTCAATATTGACAAATAATGAATAGCAAGCATATCAACAAAAAATGTAAGTCATGGTTATTCTTTAGCATAAAAAATAATGAATCCTTCAAAAAAAGTCACAGCATTTTTTTTAGTTCATTCAGTATTCCGTTCGAGTTTCTATGATGGTCAAATTAGCGTGAGAAAAATTAACAGCAGTTAATATGCTATATCATTGAAATGATCAGAAACAGGTCCGGAGCTTAAATTCAACAGAACAACTAAAATAACATACGAAAATCAATGGTTTCTCATCATAGATTATCATTAGTTTGTACAGAGTGTACGTATATCAAAACCTCTTTTTACCCAAGTAATACTTTTGTTAAATACGTTTCATCAACAATAATATTATGCAATTCATAATCAGATTTATGTTTGTGGACATTGCAATTGTTCAACCGCCACAAAAGGGTTGTCACTCTCAGTCACATATATGCATGCATCATGTGCTTATACACGTTCGAAACTTGGCTAAGTAGGCAGAATGCCTAGGGAACAAATATATTTGAGTAATACAAAAGTTGTTGATTACTTGTTACGTGTCGCATCAATATAACTCGAAGACCATAATCTATTATCAAATATCCGGATATATTCATACACATGCATGCGCAAATCTGTTTGCTAGGAGCACATTACATGAATTATGTTTCATCGAACTTGTTGCAAAAAGATTCATAATCTATCAGTGATTATCTTTCATTTAACTCTGCGCGCTCTTCTTTCAAACATTTTAATACGTTGAAGTTTAAAATCATTTACTTGTTACGTTGGAGCTCTGTAATCTTCATACCATATTCCACATAGAGTCAGTCTACTCATCGTGATCAGAGATCTGTTTTTTCACGCACATGCTTGTCTGTGTCAACTTGTGCATATAAGAGATAAAATTGTACCTGTTATGGAGGCAGATAGCATTATAATCAAGGACAATATAAGAGATAAAATGGTACCTGTTATGGAGGCAGATAGCATTATAATCAAGGACAATTTGATGTGCGTTTCTACTCACTTGTCATATGAAAAAGATGTTCAAGTCGTTTCCCAACTACTACTCTTATTTGGCTTCCTCCATCGCATCCAAATCTTCAAATTATATCGTCAATGTGAAAATCAAATATTGAGCGATGGTTTTCTCCCGTTGTCTCCTATTGTCCATGCCAAATAAAGATCGGAGGTGAGCTTCAATAACTTTACGCCTTGTAACGAAATTGTGCGCCATCTAAATGGTCAGAAGGTTTCGTATCAATTTTGAGTCCTTCTTTATGTGCCACAGAGCAGCGTCTTCAGATTGATCTTCAACATAGTCATCAAAAGAACATATGAAATAGTGAGAGCATGTTGAGGACGTGTCAGATTAGAGCTCAAGCATCATCAGAGCTTCGACGAATCTCAGAATTCAGAAAGAGAAGACGATAGAGAATGAATCTGATGTAGTAGATAAGAGCATCACAAAAAAAAAACATGTCATTGTCCTCCTTCTGCAGTAGACTAGATGAATTGCCCGAGTAAATACATAAAATTTGGCCTCCTCTCCCCTCAGTCCTTGAAGCAAGACGATGATCCTTCTCCTCGAAAAGCTCCCTATTACCTCCCTTGTGCTGATTGTTGCGCCTTCAGCGCTGATCTTCTCTCTGTTCTCCAGTAAAGGCCTCTCCCGAGTACTTTTCTCCCCTCTCTCTCGGGGCAGATTTTCTTTTTATTTTTAGCAAATGCACTGCCCGTCTGAGATTTTTGAAGTTTGTAGACTATTACCACCATCCTTTTTTTACGAGATGCACGCATAATCATTGTATTCCTTTCTTTAGAGTCTTAAAAGCATGGTCCGAATCAAAAGTCACGAGCTACTATTATTAGCATTGTTTAACCGTTCGAGAAAACAATTCTTCACATAATTGTTGGTTTCTTATTGTATGTGCCATTCGATTTGTTAATTTGTCCCTTCGAAATCGCACCCTCACAACTACTCATTGGGTGCATGTTATTTGATACAGTACAATGATGCAATGCTTTCCTAGTCATTACAGAGGCATTGCACATACACTTCATTCTAGTCTCAATAACAATTTGATGAGTGATTATAGGATTAGTGAAGGGTCAATATCCTTCTCTTGATACACCACTTTTACGATAAGATGGACCTAACACACTGTATTGCTTCTCTTGCATGCCATCGACATGCTCAAATATGTGACTTAAATCCGTTTTACCTGAGCTCAAATGGAAAGGCATTGACTCCCTTACCCTTACATCGCAATAGTTGAGTCTTCCTTCCCACAGTTTCCGACAAAACATTCAGCACATCTCTCTACTTGCAAGTAAGAACCATGGAAGAATTATGTGCAGTAATTAGAACATTGCATATTGATTCCATCTAGTACTCAAACATCTTGTTCTACTACAACATCACTGTCAGATGGCAACATACATAGTAAATCGTCTACTTTCTTTATCTCCTTGTCTTCCATTTCAGGGATACCAATTAAACATGCATCAATCTTTTTAGCCACTAAAGGGTTGTTCACAGGTACTAAAGAACATGCACCCATGTCAAGAACTGAATCCATGTTACGAGCACAACATACTTTTTGTGATTCTTCATCGTGCAACTGCTTTATAAGGCATTGTAGTTTATTCCGCTTCTTAAATAGGTAACTGATGTCCCTTCCATAATTACTCATCGAATGCATAGATTCATTTCATTGCAAGTCAAGTTATCTTTCATGATTTCTTCAACTGATTGAGGAAAGAGAAATCTCTCCGACACCGGCCTATGGATTTCAAGATAGACTATAATCTATTATAGACTCATCTTTGAAACTGACATGCTTGCCTTCCATTGATATTGCCCAGGCCTACTTCCTAGGCTCTCATACCAATTCAAAAGTTGAACTCATGACCTACAAACCTGGAGTATGATGGGCTAACCACTTGCCCCAAAAGACATGATTGAGGACTACTTCCTAATGCTCCTTGTTAGGGTGCGGTTAAAACATCTCTTACCTCTCATTTCTTGAGTCTAACAATGAATGAATGATTGTGAATATGGTGTCTATAGGTGTATCCATGTGTATGGTTGTGACAAATTACATAAATGTGTATAGCTTTATGCGTATATTTTTTAGTTTCTATTTATTTTTTATGATTTTTATAGTCTATATATACAAGTGCATTAACTTATTTTCGCAAATCAATTAAAAGTTATACCTAAGAAACAAGAAAAAAAAATATTAATCATATAAAAAGTAATAAAAATTAATGTTCCCATTCCAAATCCTCCTAAGAGCTTTTACAAGGCCTCTTGTTTACAATGGCTTGAGTCCTAAATGGAGTGTAAATGTAGGAAGACTTATAAATTCCTATGGTAGGTGATGTGACAAAAGGAATATGGATACAGCACATGACATTGAGCTTGAGGGGGAATGCTAAGATATCAAGCTCAACATGTGATCATCGAGGATGATACCTACCACTTTTCATTTCTCGAACATGTATAGTGGTTACATTGATGTATGTAAGGGATAATTTAGTGATCTCTACAAGATTCATGTAGCAAGAGTGATTGCACATTTGTTTCTTGCTAGCTCACACATTCGCAAACATTAGGATTTTTTTATTTATTATTATTTTATATATTGTACTCGTTGCATTGTTGTATTAGGTCATTCTTGTATATTCTCTTAATGTAATAGAATAACTAGAAGAATATTATTCTTCATTGCCTCAATCTGTGTGTTTTTATCTCTTCTTGAGTGAAATGTCTCTCCCTTATCTCCTTTATCTTGGATAAATGTACCTTCTTTAACTCATGAAAATGATGAGCCACAACACTAGATTAAGATTCAGAGATCTAGTTTCCATTTTTAAGATAATGATCTCTTGATTTTTAAATTCTTGGTGGACTATCTATGGTGTAGACAAAGGTTCTTCCTCTTGCATTTCATCACGTAGTGGATTATCCACATCTACATATGAATATTTTTCTAGAAAAAAAATTTTATACTTACCCAAGTCTCACAATATTGATCCATGATTTTCTTTACAATGTTTTCTTACACACAAATCACATATATACACACAAAAAAACACACACACATACATACATACAACATTCATGCGCACAGACATATAGAAACATACATACACATACACATAGACATACCCACATATGCACAAAAATACATATGCATACACATACATACAAACACACATAAATATGCACACATGTGTATACATACACATACATTCATACACATAAACACTCAAACACATACATACATATATACACATATGCTCATGCTTAGTTACCTATTTACATAAAAGGATACATACTTATTTACACACTTCCATACACATATATACATACATACATACGTGTTACATACATACATGTTACATACATACATACATACATACATACATACATACATACATACATAAATACATACATACATAATTACATACATACATACATACATACATAAATACATACATACATAATTACATACATACATACATACATACATACATACATACATACATACATACATACATACATGCATACATACATACATATGCGCATACATACATACATACAAACAAACATCTATACATGAATACATACATGCATATATACATACATGCATACATACATACATGCATACATACATACATACATATGTACATACATACATATGTACATACATACATACTTACTTACCTACTTCCTTACTCACTTACTTACATGCACAAACACATATGTACCTACGTACATGCATACACACATATTTACATACATGCATACATACATACATACATACATTTTACAAAGATACATACTAACTTACTTACTTACTTAGCTACTTACTTTCTTTCTTACTTATTTACTTACTTACTTACATGTTTACTTACTTATTTACTTAAATACAAACCTACATACATAAATACATACATACATACATGCATGCATACATGCATACATACATACATACATACATACATACATACATACATACATACATACATACATAAATGCATGCATATATAAATACATAACTACATACTTACATACAAATACATTGCACATACACGTCTAAGTTCAAGCTCCAACTTTAGGAGCTCAGAGACCCCTTGGATGGATGACACTTGAAGTAATGTGCAAGAAGAAGTTAAGCAAGAGAAGATGCACTTAACTTTGAACTTGAAATCTACCCCATAATAGTCAGCCACCACCTATCGCACTTAGGTGTGATAAAGCCTACACTTAAGGAAAAGGGTTCCCTTCATCAAGGGAAGACTTTCAAAGTGTTATATACAAACAATGTACTTTGAATTTGGATGATCCCACATGTGCTATCTCTCATAGAATTTTAATAAGCTAGTAGACCCCTTGCTAAGAAACCCTCGTACTTCCTTGCATATTTATACTAGAAATTGATTTGCCATATATCTCTTACAAATTTCTTTGTGTAGGAGCTAGTTAGGTCTAAAGGATGAGTAGATATTCCTTACCAACTTGTATCCATTTCTTGTAGCCTTAGAAAGATATTATTATTTTTTAAAGTTGGCCTGAAGCTCAAGCATAAACTTTTCATATTTTGAGAGAAGTTGATTTGGAGTCAATAGGTGTCTTTGTGTTCATGCCTAGCGAAGGAAAAGAAAAATAGTATGCTTGTGAGGCATTAGTTCACAGAGTAGCTAGCAAGCATTTTGAGTGAGGTAAGTTGCATTATAAGGGTATGATTGTTTCGTTTGAGTGTGCAAAATTTCTCTTGTTCAATCTTCAAGAGTTATAGAGAACCATCACTTCGATTGAACAAAGGTATGTGCGAGTATACCTATGAGGTCATCTATGCTTCAAGGCTACAAAGGGAAGGTATAAATTCTTCCATCTGTGGTATCAATGGATTTTGACATACAGGGACATTCAAAGAGGACTAGAACAAGTCATTGAAGAAGATATTGATGCATTTCACTCTTCTTGCACCAAGGGCTCTAGGGGGCATGCATTAGAGAACATCATGTCGGACTATAGCACTCATATTGTGAAAGTAGACAAAAGCAATTATGAGTCATGGAGGTTTAGAATCTCTCTCTTCCTTATGGGAGAACATCTACGGGGTCTTATTAGTGGTATATATGCTACACTTATATTGGGTGAGAATTCAACTCGATCACTTAAGGAGCTTCACAGAGTTGAATGAGAGAGACAAGAGAGTTATGTTCACCTTATCCCAATATATTATCAATGCAATGATGGGGCATATACAAGATCTACATACTTCCATGAAATTATGGAAAACCCTAGAAAGACTATGCTCCACGTCAACCAAATCTAGGATTATTCAATTGAAGAATGAACTTATTAACTTGAGAAAATACCTACTAGAAATATCAATGACTATATTTTGAAGACTACAGATGTAAGTGATGCATTGAGATCCATAGCTCATCACATAGATTATGATGACCTTGTTGCATACACTTTGAATAGGTTAAGGGATGATGAGAAGAAGAAGGCTTTTACCACTTTTGTATATGTGAGAGATACTGTTCCCAACGTTGAGAAATTGATGGCCTTGATGGTCACTGAGAAGATGAATATTGGAGTCTCAAAGACAAAGGGCAGTGATCCTAATCATTTTATGAAGGTAAAGGAAGACGTAGACGAAGAAATCAAGGCACAAATAGAGGAATACAAGGGAGCATGTTAAACCGAGATCCTGGTCAACATCAAGGATGCAAATTATCTCATGAAGAGGCAATGACTAGTTCATAGAAATAGGAGGAAGGTACAACGAGCATCCAAAAAATAATAACTTGGAAGGATGCTTTATATGTGGCAAGTATGGCCACTATGCAAGAGATTTCTATCAAAGGAAGACCAAATCTTACTTTCGTAATCCTTATTTACCTGCATAGAATCATTTGAAAAATACCAAGGCGAAATTCTATCAAACCTAACATCCCTTGATACTTTTAGATCATTTGTTGTGGGGTTATATCATCTTTAACCATTTTTTTCACCTATATACCATATGAAAACTCATCTCTTTGATCTATTATCAAGTTTTCTTCTTAATTCTCTTGGAATCAACACATATCAAGTATATCCAAACACTCACAAGTGTGATACAATTGGTTTTCTAATGTAATAAGCTTCATAGGTGTTGTAACATGTATATGTGATTTGGGAGCTCTAATCATGACATATATTGCAATCCTTGTGGCATCAGCCCAAGAGCAATTAGGCATTTCCATTTCTTTCATTATAAGCCTAGCACATTCTACAATGTACCGATTCTTTCTTTTATAAACCATTTTGTTGTGGTGTGTATAAGCATTAAATCTCAATAATTAGAGAATTCATGGGAGAAGTATTCTCCCCCTCCATCTGACCTTAAACATTTGATATACCTCTCATATCTCTTCTCTACAATAGCTTTGAACAACTTGAACTAATAAAAGACCATCTAACTTATACATCAAAGAAAATTCATCCTTTTACAATCATCAATGAAAGTTACAGAGTACCTATCACCCCCAATTGAGTTCTCCGTTGTTCCTCCCCAAACATTTCTATGAACTAGGTCAAGTGGATGATACTCACATAATTGCTCTTCTTGAAAGGTAGCCTAGTCTAATTAACCAATTGACAAGATTCACAAAAATTCTTAAGATTTTGATTATAAAGATTTGGTAAACCTAGCAGCATCCTCTTCCTTTCCATATCATTCAATCTCATAGTATTGAGATGCCCGTACCCTTTGTGCCATATTTCCAATTTTGCTACCTTTCTACTTCCATATAGGAAGAAGGTAGTGTGGTTGAAATTTGGCTTCACATACAATGTGAATAGCCTTCCCTCTTTTGTGCATTTTCCTTATCATTTTCCACAATCATCCGTTTTGATTGAACTTGATCTGCAATCCTCTCTGAACCATTTGATCCACAAAATCAAGATTATTTGTGATTATGGGAACATAAAGAACATACTTCAAGCAGTAAGCTTTGTGAGATCCATCCAACATAACATCACCTATGTATGTGATAGTATGAGGGGTATCATTACGTGTGTCCACATGCTCTTTGGTTGATGGCATGTGCATGTTTGAAAAGAAATCCTTGTTGTAGCGTATGTGATCGGTTCATCCACTATCAATGTACCATGTGCTTGACCGTTGTGTCTTGTAGTCAGGTTCAAAAGGTGAAAACTTAAAGGGAGGCCTGAAGCTATCAAGAAGATCAAAAGGAACTTCATTTGAAGTAAAGGTACACTTATTCCTCATAAAGCTTGAAGAGTTTTATAAACAGGTTAAGAAAGGATGGGAGATTCCCTTCAGATAGAGAAACGGGATAGAGAAACTGGATAGAGAAAACTATCCAACTTGGTCAATGAGGATGGAAGCTCATCTCATGAGCAAAGACTTGATAGGTTATATCACAGGTGAAGAAGAAAAACCATAATTCAGAGATCCTAGTGTTCCAACTAGGGATGAACTCTCATATTTGAAGACTTGGATGAAGCAGGATGCTCAAGCAAGGAGCATTATCTACATGGGAGTCAATGATTACTTGCTACCTCATATTAGAGGACTTGAAAGTGCAAGTGACATATGGAATGATTTGGAGGAGAATTTCCAAGATACTACAAATTCAAGGAAGGCATCTTTGTGGGAAGAGTTTACCACATTCAAGAAGAAGGCATCTCAATCCATTTCTGATTATGTAACAAGGATGAAGGACATTGCAGATGCATTAGGAGCAGTTGATGAAGATATTGAGGAAGATAAATTTGTAAGGCAAATCCTCATAGGTTTGAGAGGAGATGAGAAATGGAAGCCATTCATTTTGTCTATTGAATTGTCACTAGATCATTTTACTCCTGATTTAAATTAGTTGCTAGGACATATGCTAACTTTGGAGCAGGATGTCAAAGGTGATGTTGATAAGAGTACAGGCTAAGCAATGTATTCAAAGGACAAGAAGAAGAATAGCAAAGGTAAGCAACAATTAAATGAAGAAGAAGGTACAACTCGCCAAGCCAACTTCCGAAGAGGAAGAGGAGGTGGCAAAGGTAGAGGAAGAGGCAGAAGCAATAAAGATGGAGCCAAAGCTTGCTAGATTTGTGGTAAGAAAATTCATTTAGCTCATGATTGTTGGCACAATAATGAGAGTAATGGAGGACATAGTCAAAACTTTAATTCAAGAGGAAGAGGTGGTAGAAACCAAAGAGGTAATTTCAGATGAAGAGGTAATAGAGGATACTTTGGAAGAAATGCAGGTAGAGGATTCCAAAGTCAATCGGACAACAATACCTACTACAATTATACTTCATATCAAAAGGAGGATTCAACTTCGATTATGAATGCAACTTGTGAAAGGAAAAGTGAAAACCGAAGAGTCTTCTACATTCACTCAGGTTGTAGCAATCACCTGAGTGGTAATATAGCCTTGATGACTGATTTGGAGAATAAGGTAACTAATCATGTAGTTCAAATAGGTGATAATACAAAGCACAATGTGAAGTCACTTGGATCAGTGAAGCCCAAGGATGGAAGTACTCTTCTGAGTAAGGTCTTGTATGTTCCTACAATTCCAAAGAATCTGATAAGTGTAGGGAAAATTGTTGAAAAAGGTTATGAAGTAAGGTTCACTAATGATGGAGTTTTTGTGGAAGTCCCTAGCAATGGTTATAAATAAACTGTTTCAGGAAAGAAAGAAGCAAGACTCTTCACATTGAAGATTCAAGGTAATTTTGGTCACAAATGATGGAGTTTTTGTGGAAGACCCTAGCAATGGGTATAAATAAATTGTTTCAGGAAAGAAAGAAGGAAGACTCTTCACATTGTTAGATCTTTGGCATAAAAGACTTGGACATTTCAATGAAAGAGGTATTAAGGATATGTTTAACAATGGTTCAATGCTTGGATTGCCTAATGTTGCAGGTCAACACATGACACAGAGATGTGAGGCATGTCAATTAGGTAAGGCTCATAAGAAATCATATTCTAAGCATGGTTTCATGTATTTAGAGAAGCTTGAATTGGTAGACACAGATGTGTGGGGACCATCAAAGGATTTGAGTATTAATGGTTCAAGATACTATGTGATTTATGTTGATGATGCTACAAGATGGATCACTATATATGTGATTAAAGATAAATTAGAGGTATTCAATACATTTAAACATCATCATATGTATGCAGAAAGAATAAGAGGTCAAAAGTCCAAAAGACTAATGTCGAATGGAGGGGGAAAGTATTTCTCTAATGAGTTCAGTGATTACTTATGGAATGCAGGTATAAAAAGGTAAGTTACTTGCAGGTACACTCCTCAACAAAATGGTGTAGCAGAAAGGAGAAATAGAACTCTTGTTGAGTTTGCAAGATCAATGATGAAGGAGAAAAATTGTCCAAATTACTTGCGGGCTGAGGCTGTAAATACAGCTGCGTACTTGGTTAATAGGTTATCATGTAAATCTTTGCAGGGTATGACACCATATGAAGAGATCTACCTTAGATCATTGCAATGTGTTTGGATGTTTGGCTTATGCATATGTGCCATCTCAGTTGAGGCATAAATTGGAACCTAAAGCTGAAAAGTATGTGTTCATATAAGCAGATGGGTTATAGGCCTTGGAGTTCATCCACAAAGCAATTCCTTGTATCAAAGGATGTTACATTTGATGAGCAAAGTACTTGGTATACAGGTACAATCAATAATCATGCAGGTGATGAAGAAGTTTTGAATCAGAAGAAAGCTAAATCAAAGGTTCATATATTTGATGAAGAAGAGAACAATGAAGTACAAGTTGAAGTTGAAGAAGTACCAAGGTTTGATCGAGAATGTGATGAACAAGAAACCTCAAGAAGTGGAGAACTCAGAAGGTCATCAAGAGACAAATGGCAACCTACAAGGTATAGCTATGACACTTCTTTTTTTACTACTAAAGATTATTCTTACATGGTGAAAGCAAATGAAGACCCTTCTACATATGAAGAGACAAAAGGTAAGGAAAATTGGGAGAAAGCTATGCACAAAGAGTATGATGCATTGATGGAGAATAAAACATGGGATTTGGTTCGTAAACCAAATAGTCAAAGATTATTGGATGCAAATGGGTCAACAAGACAAAGAGGTATGCAGACGAAAGTGTGTCTAGGTATAAAGCTAGACTTGTTGTGAAAGGGTATGCTCAGACATATGGTATAGATTATGATGAGACCTATAGTCCTATGGCAAAGATGACAACCATCAGGACACTCATAGCCATTGGTGCATGTAAAGGTTGGAGATTATGTCAATTAGATGTGAAGAATGCTTTTTTTAATGGTTATATTTCAGATGATGTTTTCATGGAGCAACCACAAGGGTTCATAGATAAAATGTATTCAGAAAATGTATGTAATCTCAAGAGAGCTTTGTATGGTTTGAAGCAGCCCCAATGGCATGGAATTATAGACTTGTCATATTTCTTGGGCATGGAGATCTCATATACTCAACATGTAGTATATGTAACTCAAGAAAGGTACTGAAGAACTTGTTGATTAAGTTTAAAATGGAAGATTGCAGGGTAGCACCTACTCCAATGGAGGTGAATCACAAATTGAGCTGATATGGACGAGAAGAATTCAAAGATATGAAGCTATATCAAAGTCTGGTTGGTAGTCTAATCTATGCTACATTAACTAGGCCTGATTTGTCATATGCAGTTGGAGTGTTATCTCAATTCATGCATTGTCCTAGGGAAGAACATTGGGTTGCAGGACAAAGAGTGGTGAGATACATTAAGGGTACACTCAAGGAAGGTTTCTATTATGGTTTTACATCAGATACAAACATCAAGATATATAGTGATACAGATTGGGCAGGTAATCCTGATGATAGGAGATCAACATATGGATACTTGTCTTATGTGGGAGATAAGTTAACCTCTTGGTGTTCTAAGAAGCAACATACAGTTGCTTTATCATCTACAAAGGTAGAGTATAAAGGTATGGTTGAAGCTGCAAAGGAAGTCATATGGTTGAAGACTCTCATGAAGAGTTTTTGACATCATTCAGAGTACACCCACTATTCATGGAGATAATATGAGTTCGTTGTATCTAGCTCCTAACCTTGTTTTTCATGCCAGGACTAAACACATTGAGATTCAGTATCACTTCTTAAGAGAGAAGGTGATTGATAAGGAGATTGAATTCATACATACTCCAACAAAAGATCGGATTGTAGATATGCTAAGCAAAAGCTTGGATGGACCAAAGCTACAGAGATTTAAAGACATGGCAGGTATAAAGAAGATAGGGAAAACCTCAATTGATGATTGAGGGGCAGCTGTTGGTGCATGACAACCATCAATTGATGTTTTGGATGAAGGATTGAAGTCAAAGATTGAAGAAAAGATTAGCCTATGAAGTTTGAAGATAGTGCACATTCAGGAAATGAAGACTTGTATACATATGTACATTAAACTTGTAGTTAGCTCACATATACCTTTATTATGGTCATGAGCTTGTACATATATGCCTATATATACAAGTAAAAATTCAAGCAAAATAAGAGAGAGCATGATATGATAAGAATTAGAAGTTGTGAGAGTCATTAGACACTTTAGAAGTAAAGAAGATCGCTCTCATCATTTAGATGTAAAGTTTTTTGAGAAGAAGAAAAAGTTGCGCCCGATATTTTGCTGTGTTCTCCTTATGTGTTTGATTATTTCAAGAATTCTTTTGTAGATGTCTAATTCCATAGTTAATGCTTCTATGGTTAAGATTTTAGAGAAAAATTGTAAACAAGCTGAGAGAATTATGTGTAGGAACATTTGTATGTGAAGAAGTGATGAGTGTCTTTTGAAACAGGTGCAATCTAGATGGTCAAAAAATTGATCAGATCTCAGTGCATAGTGTAAAGTTTTACAAAAATGAGGATTCAAAATCTTAGTTCGAAGGTAAGCCATCTATGGCTAAAATCATTTGATTAAACGGGTTGTTGTTTGGGAGAACCATGTATTAGAAGTTGCAGGTATCAAAGTCAACTATACAGGAGAATAGTTTTAGACATAGGTGGATTCTTTGGATCATTTCTCAAGATCTATTGAATCTTTTGAGATTATTTAACTTGAACAAGGTGCAAAATCTTTACCCAGAACCTTATACAAAGTTTCATTAGAAACTTTACACATTTGATCAGTCAATTAATGAGTTAAGTGCAGTAGACTTTTCTCAGTAGTGACTCTCTTCACAATTAGTGCAAAGCTTGATAGTTTGGCATTGATCTTCCAAAATTGATCAAGATTTTGAGTTATTCTTGATATAGAAGTGTTCTAACATCAAGGATAGCTTGTTCTTTTGGAGATTAACACTCTCGATCACTAATTGCATGACAACCATCCAATTTTCTGAATTTTCTACTTCATCAAAAGAAAAAAGCTCATTCTCATCACAAATACTAGCAACAGCCATAGCATACACATCTGATGCAAAAGAAGCACAATGAACCTAAATGAGTACAATATGATAGAGATGCATCTAATTTTCTATCTTGAAAAGTTTGCATTAGCCATTTAGGCATAAATTTTTCCTGCTCTATATCAGACCTCTCATTAACAAGTGCATCTTGTAAATCTAAATCAGAAATTTAATGATCTGCATCATCATGTGAAACTTGTAAAGGCTGAGAAATCGCCTCATTTGGACCAACACTTGATTTTCCACCTGTAAAAAGGGGCATCAAAGTGTCATACACATTTTTGGAGCCAACTAATGTCCCTTTAGTACATGAAAGTAATGGTTGAATTGCATCTTCTACAAAACAAACATCATGAATAACCAAAATGATTTTAGTATGTGGATGATATAGATGATAGCCTTTGCTTGCAGAACTATACCCAACAAAAATATATTTTACTGCTCTATCATCTAGTTTTCTGTGTTGTTGTTTCAGCACTAGTGCATATTCCAAGCAACCGAAGACATGCGAATGAGCAAAAGATGGCTTGCAACCATGTCAAGGCTCATATGGAGTGATATACTATAGTGCTTTGGTGGGACACCTATTGAGTACATATATGGCGCACATAGCTAGAAGTTATGTGGTAAAGCCTGACTTTTGACCGTACACATTACCATCTCCATGAGAGACACGTTCTTTCTTTTAGCAACTTCATTAAATTGAGGTGTATATGGCACTATACACTAATGTTTTATCCCATTTTTCGACTAGAAATGCATTAAAATCAGAAGACATATACTCCTCCCCTTGATCATAATGGAAGGTGCCCATTCTACATGTTCACTGATTTTCAACCAAAACCAGAAACTATTTGAAGCACATTAAAACTTACCAATTTTCTTTGAATGGATACACCCATGCATTCTTGGAAAAATCATCAATGAAATTCACGAAGTAAAGATAGCTCCCAAAAGAAGATGTCTGCATAGGACTACAAACATCACTATGTGGAAGCTACAATTTTTTAGTAGCTAGAACTAAACCATCTTTTTGGAAGGAGGAATGTTGCATTTCTCCTGAAACATAGGCTTCACAGACATGTTTACTAGATGCCTCAAGTTTGGGTATAGAGGACATCATTTTAGATATATGAAAGCATAGCAAACTAGCAAAATTCAGATGATTAAAGCATGCATGCCAAAGCTTTGCATCTTACATTGCTTGAGAATCTTGAACTACACATGCTGACTCATTCACAAATTCTACATAATCTATGAGCTTATACAGCCCATGACATAAAATTCTAGAAACAATAATGACATCATCATTTGATAGATCATGAAATGTGCATCTGTCATCAATGAATTTCACAACCAAGTCGATCTTGGCTAATGCTAAAATTGATAACAAATTTTCCTTGATCCCTAGCATGAATAATGCATGTGACAATGTGAAAGAACTACAATTAGTAGTAATGAGAATGATCTTACAAACTCGCAAGAGAGGATAAGAGGAGTTGTTGGCACATGTGATAGTATTCCCTATAGGGGCATGCTCAAGTGAACAAAAGAAACTGTATTGCAAGGTAATATGTTTAGTTGCACCACTATCAGAGTACCAAACATTTGAGTCTACTATAGACATGCACTGCTCATAAGAAGATGGGTTAGAACTGAAAATAGTAGTAAACACCCATTCTTCGTTCTACACAAGATTAGCAGACTGTGTTTAGGTTTAGAGGCCTCTACAACAACCATTATAACCTCTTTTTTCTTTGCCTCTTTTGCATCCAATTTTGGACAACTCTTTATGTCATGATCATTTCCTTTATAGTAGTTGCAAAACAATTTCTACTTTTCTATTGTCTTCCTTTCTTGACTATCCACAATTAGTAGACTTTTTCTTACTAGTAAATGAGTTGCATTAACTTTTCCCCTCTCACCAACTCTAAAAGATTGATCTACAACATGGATAATGAACCTGTTCTACCTACACTAGTCTTCGTGCAACAAAAAAAAAAAAGACAAACTCCTCAAACGTTAAGGCTTTGGGATTGCCTTTCATCATCAATCAAAGGGTATAAGCAAACTTGGATATGAATCTAGAAGACCATTACGAATGGTCTACACAAGTGAACTATCTAGCAAGACTTCATTGATACAAATCAACTGCTCCTTCAAATCTTTGATCTTTGTTAAATAAAATTGTCCATAGAATCCCCTTCATTCGTATGCTCACTCTCCTATTCTTTTAAGAGGTAATCAATAGGAGCCTCATTTCTTGCCTGGTAGAAAGTGATAACTATATCCCAAGCATCCTTTGCTGTTTTGCAAGAGGGAATATGAGGGATAATGGCATGTTTGATAGACAAAGTTATCAATGTATGTGCTTGAGCATCTTTGCCATCCCAACAAATTTTCTTTGTAGTAGGTATAGCTGGAACCACAACACGAACAGGAGTTCAAAGATTTTCATCTTCAATGCCATCTACATCACCATCAATAACTATATTTGCACGTGTAGTAGGTCCTTTTTCAACACCCAACACAATATTATAGAGTCATTTTGCAACGAATCCATGATGCATCACATATGCCCATAATAGGTAATTGGTACCATCCTACTTTTCCTCAATAGCCAACATATGGAATGCATCATTGCTTTCAATCATGACCACTAATTAACATACTCTGATCTAGAACAAGGAATGTATCTCAAAAAGTGGAATAAATATACCCTATTGTGTTTTGCTAAACCTATAGCAGACTTCTAGGCTTGTATTGGTGAGCCCAAACCTCTATATATGTTTGCCAAAAAAGAAAAAATTTCATGCACATGCATTACAATAGTGTGTTGGATCATATCGAGATTTTAGCACTAGACAATAAAGCTATTTTGAAATCCTAATCACCATGCGTATGATCACAAAATATTTTCCAATTTTGAGAGTATGAACCAAGGGGTGATGAAGCCCTAGATGAGGCAATGTCTTGCTCTGATACCAATTGTAGAATTTTAAGGTCTACAGAAGCACGCCAACATGCAAACAACACAAAGAAAAAGAAGAAGCTTTGAGCACAACGCACAATACTAAATGTATTTCCAAGTGAATGTCCAAAGATAAGTGATCCATTAGGGTTATAGGCATATATAAAAATGGGTGGTAAACCTCGTAAAGAGGGAAAAACGTGCCCTCTTGGGCCTAGTGTGTTCACACTCATGAGTATCAAAATATATCAACAAGCCCATCTATGCGACAAAACAATAGTAGGTTGCTTCTTATTGCTCCATATAAGAACTACACTTCCAAGTGAGAATACAAATCCAATATTAGGTCTTCTATCTTGAACACTACCAGCCCCAACCTAGATTCCTGTATCCATGAACATGCAATTCTACATGAGTTTCATAAAACAATGTATAATCCAAAGTAGCACTCACATAATGCAGAGTGTGTCTCAAAGCATCTATATGGGTTTTCTATGAACCTACATACATTGAATTTTAAGTCCTATAGTGTAGCTTATATCAGCCCTTATGATTATAAAATATATGAAACTTCCCACAATTTTCCTCTACATAGTAGCATTTTCCAATGATTCACGTGATCTAGTATCCAACTTCAAATTTTGATCTAATGGCATAGAAATTGGCTCACAATCAGCCACACCATAATTTTGTAACATACTTGAGGCATATTTCCTTTAGGAGAGTCATATACATGTCTTTGTATGTATAAACTGAATGGCCAAAAAATAACACAACACACGAAGATCTTTCATGTAAAATTCCTACATAAGGAGTTGTGTTACCTCTTTAATGCTTTCTTCATTATAACCCCCTACAGTGAAATCATCAAAATAAATACCCACAATCGTGGCATCAGCACCTTCCTTGTGTGTAATCAGTGACTTGCATCACACATAGAAAATCCAATAGAGTTCAAATAATCAACCATCCTTGCATCCCAAGAACGAGGGGCTTCTTCAACACCATATAAAGCCTTTCTCAACCTACAAACATATCATGGACCCTTTAAATCCTCATATCCCTATGGCTAGTCCATATATAACTCTTCTTAGAACTCACTATGTAAGGAATGATTCTTCACATCCACCTGATGCAAAACACATCCTTTTGCTATAGCCAATGCAACAAGTGCTCTAAGAGTAGCCATTTTAGCTACACTACTAAAGGTTTCCTTATAATCAATGCCATGTGTCTAAGCATCTATTTGCTGTCAATCGTGCTTGATACCTATTAATGCTACCATTAGAATTATTCTTTACCTTGTAGACCCACTTGGAGCCTATGGGTTTTTTTCCTTATTGCAATGGAATGATCTTTCATGTTTTCTTCCATTAAGTAAAACTATCTTTTTGTCATGAGGAAGGAGATAAGGAAGAGAGCTCACACACACAATCTCACAATCAAGGAGAAGCGCACACATAGATTGATGCAAGAAAGAATGATCTTCTTCTTCTTCTTCTATTACATAAAAGGAATGTACAAGAATGACCTAAGAATAAGAATACAAGAAATGCAATATATAAAGATCAGTACATAACAAAAAACCGGATGTTTGTGAATGAGTGAGCTAGCGAAAAACAAATGTGCCATCACTCTCGATAGATAAATCTAATAAAGCTCAATGAACTATCCCTGACATATATCGGTGTGACCATTATACATGTCAGAAAAATGAAAAAGTGATACGTGTTATCTTGGATCATCGCATGTTGAGCTTGATATCTCAGCACTCCCCCTCAAGCTCAGCATCATGTCCTCTAATCCAATCATCTTTTGAAACTTCTTTAGCTTTTCTAATACAAGTGCTGTAGTGAAAATATCAACAACCTCCTCATTTTTTCTCACATAAACAAGATCAATATCACCTGCTAATACCTTCTCTCTGATGAAGTGATAATGCACCTCAATATGCTTAGTTCTTGCATGAAAGATAGGGTTATGTGCTAACTGTATGTTGCTAAGAATATCACAATAGATGGTGATAGGCTTTTGCACCTCCACACCTAAATGTGCAAGTAGCATCTCTAGCCATGATGCCTCACATGCTGCCATTGCAACACCTCTATACTCAGCCTGTGTACTTGACAAAGAAACAATTGGTTGCTTCTTATTGCTCCATGTAATAGCTGCACTCCCAAGTGAGAATAGAAAACCACTAGTAGATCTTCTATCTAGAATGTTACTAGCCCAATCTACATCGGCGTATCTATGAAGCTGTAAATCTACACCAGCTTCATAAAACAATGCATAATCCAAAGTAGCACTCACATAATGTGGAGTGCATCTCAAAGCATTTAAATGTGGCTTCTTGCAAACCTGCATAAATTGACTTTCAAGTCCAACAGTGCAGCTTTGATCAGCCCTTGTAATTGTGAGATATATGAAGCTTTCCACAATTTTCTTGTACATAGTAGCATTTCCAATGCTTCACCAGATGTAGTATCCAACTTCAAATTCTGATCTAATGGCATAGAAATTGGCTTGCAATCAACCATACCATAATTTTGCAACATATTCAAGGCATATTGCCTTTGTGACATCCATAAAGCTATTTTTGTATGTATAAAGCCAATGCCCAAGAAATAACGCAGCACACCAAGATCTTTCATGTCAAATTCATGCATAAGAGTACTTTACCTCTTTAATGCTTTCTTCATTATCACCACCTACAACCAAGTCATCAACATAAATAGCCACAATTGTGATGCCATCATCACCCTTCCTTGAATATAGTGAATGATCTGCATCACACATAGAAAATCCAATGGTGGTTAAGTAATTAGCAATCCTTGCATGCCATGCACAAGGAGCTTGCTTCAGCCCATACAAAACCTTTTGGAACCTGCAAACATATTATGTATTCTTTGAATCTTCATATCCTTGTGACTAGTCCATGTATACTTCTTCCTGTAACTCACCGTGTAGGAAAGCATTCTTCACATCCATCTGATGCAAAGCCCATCCTTTTGTTGTAGCTAATGCAACAAGTGTTCTGATAGTAGACATTTTAGCTAGAGGGCTGAATGTTTCCTCATAATCAATTCCATATGTTTGTGCATATCCTTTTGCTACCAATCATGCTTTTTACCTACTTATCTTACCATCAACAGTGTGCTTTACCTTGTAAACCCACTTGCAGCCTATGGGTTTCTTTTCTTGTGGCAATGGAACCAGCTTCCATGTTTTGTTTCCATAAAGTGCAGCCATCACCTCATCCATAGCTTTTTCCCAATCTGCATTTCCAATTGCATTTTCAAAACAAGAGAGTTCAACATCTTGTATTACCTTTGTCATGTAGGCACAATGACGAGCCATGTAACTATCATATATCAATCGTTGCACTGACTTCCGCATCCTCCTAAATCTTCTTGGTCCTAGGTCACTTCTCCTTGTATCATGTGCATGTGCCTTTCTTACTCCTAGAGTCTTCATAGAGGGCAATCCAAGTTCCTCATCAAGAATCTTTTTTGAACCGCTTGAATCTCCATCAACATCTTCAAAACCTGCACATGGTTTACTATCAATAGAAAGCTTTTCTTTACCTTTTGTGAAAATATTTGATGAATTTTCTAGAATGAAATTTCCACACAATCTTCCACTCCATGGATTTGAGTTGGAACATATTGCTCGGTGATTCATCAAGCCCACTCAGAACTTGAGATTTTGGACTTGATTTTTCAGCATTTTCTTTGTCATTTCATCCAAGGTTAAGTCCATCTTTGGCATCTGCATAGAATCTTGACATTTCATCAAATACCCCACATCTTTTCTCACCTTCACCTGACGGCTGAGTAGGTTATAACATTTATATCCTTTTTTCTCAAGAGCCTATCCAATGGAGACACATTTTTCTGCTTTCGGATCAAGCTTTGTCCTCAACTCATCTAGAACATGTACATATGTGACATAGCCAAAACTTTCATATGTGATAAGTTTGGCTTTTTATCTCTGAGCTTCTCTTCAGATGTAACTTGATGTACAATAGAAGTTGGAGTTATGTTCATGATGTATACAGCCATATGCACAGCTTCTTCCTGATAACAATGAGGTATATTCTTCTTAGCCATCAAGGCTCTTGCTTTTTCTGCAATATGTCTATTTTTGCATTCAACAATGCCATTCTGTTGTGGTGTGTACCTACATGAAAATTGATGCCGAATTCCATGATTTTTTAGAAAATTTCTGAACTCATTTGATTCTACACCTTTTGCAAACATGGCTACATTCATTTTGGGAATTTTCACATTTAAGGTGAACATCCTAGCCACTTTGTTTCCTTTGGTAATCAATCTTCCATCCTATTTGTACTCTTCTACATATAACCCATTGGCATTGAACTTGACTTGTAATCCTTGGTCAACCATTTGTCCAACAGAAACTAGATTCTTTGTTATATTTAGAACATGCACCACATCAACAAGGTGTTTTACCTTCCCGTCCTCCATAGACAATGCTATGTTTCCTCTATGCTTGATAGGGTGTAATGTGTCATAAGCTGACTCATTCCATCTACGTTTGCCATTTCTGCAGTTATTCACAACACTACAAGTAGCACTTCTGCTTGAACATTGTCACACTACGATGCGACAATTCCATCTCACTAAAACGCAGTTTCCATGTATCAACAGTATGCAAAAATGCTTAAAACTTTGGATCTGGAATATATGAGTGTTTAAAAACTCAATCCAAGTTACAATTTTGTAAACTCACCTAGTTTTTTGTGGGCTCCACCTTGTAGGCTCAAAACCGAGGTCGAGATGGCTTCGAAACTTTGATTTGACAAAAACGAGTGACCCTAATTGGATAACTCACAAAAATATTTTGAGGTCTTGTACAAGTGCTTAAGATAAAGTTTCAAGATAAGGAAGCCCTTTAGTAACATCTCACGGTTTGAAATTGATATGTTTGGTCAATAAGCCATGTAAGAGGAAACCGAGGGTTGTTCCATGGCTCTAGGGAGTTTCATCAAAGAATAACCTTTATAGATGATATCCAAGATTAATAGTGCAACTATTTTCGATAAATCCTTAGAGGATACATGCCTAAAATAATCACCCACTACATGATCACATTCATGACATTCTAAAACTTTTCTTCGATGATCATTAATTTAGGAAGTTGTTATCGATTGAAAACAATATCGAATGATAATGATTTGTAGTTATCGATTGAAAACAATATTGAATGATAATGATTTCTCATCCAAAGCTACTTCAATTGAAAGCATGTACTCTATACATTCATTATGTTCGATTGAATGGAGATTCAATCGAAACATTTGAAAAATTCCTTGATTTTACTTTTAGTTATATTCCCTTATGCATAGACATGTTAAAAATCAAGTCTCAACCATACAAAAGGACTTCTCCATGAGTTACGCAAGTGGACCAATAGAAAAGGACCCAAAGTCATGGACTCATGTCAGGAGCTCCACCAAATTCAATCAAATTAAAATCTCCTCTATTACCCACTAGAAGTGCACCTACACTGATTTGTGGGTGGTTAGCTAAGTTGTAGGAAACGTAAAAGTTCTATATAAGCACACTTTAATCTTTGTTTATAGAGTTGTATAAGTTCTAGGGGTTTCCCACTTAGTTTAGTGAAGTCTTAAACTCGAGCAAGCAAGCCCCTTGCTTGGATATCTCATTTTATCATGATTTTGCTCCTATCTATTTGTAGACATGGTTAGGCTCTCACAATTTTGTTTGTACCATTGTGGTCATTCTTTTAATTTTAAGACTCATTTTGGTCTCTCATAAAGTTCCCCAAAGTATTCCAAAGTTTCAATTTTTTTAACAAAGTGAATTGTGAGAAAATCAAAAGCACATCATTAGCATGCTTAACATATAAGGTGCTTTCAATTGGACTGTTCTCAAAACCATGTGCAATTAGATAGGCATGTATCTTCTCATACCAAGCACGTGGTGCTTGTTTTAAACCATATAATGCCTTCTTTAACCTGCATACCTGGTTTTCATGCCCTTTCTGCACAAAGCCACGGGGCTGAAAAACATACACTTCTTCATGCAAGTCACCATTCAGAAATGTTGTTTTAATGTCCAACTAATGTACATTCCAACCATGATGGGCTGCAAGTGCACAAATACTATGAACAGTAGTCATACGACATGTAGGTGCAAAGGTCTCATCAAAATCAATGCCTCTTTCTTGCACATAACCCTTTGCAACAAGCCTAGCCTTATACCTGTCAACTGTACCATCAGGTTTACGCTTCAGCTTGTATACCCACTTAGTGCCAATGGCCTTCTTGCCAGGAGGCAAGTCACATAAAGACCAAGTACCATTCTTCATTATTGCATCATATTCAGATTGCATAACAACTATCCAATTTTCTGAATTTTGTGCTTCATCAAACAAAACACGCTCATTCTCATCACAAAGACTAGATGCAGGCATAGCATAGCAATCTGATGCAAAAAAAGAACTATGAGAGCCTGATCGAGTACGATATGACAGAGGTGCATCTAATTTACTGTCACGCAAAGTCTGCACCAGTCATTTTGGCATAGTTCTTGCCTACTCAATATCAGCTCTCTCATCAATAAGTGCATCATGTAGCATCAAAAATGGAATTATCTGCATCATCACATGAAACCTGCAAAGGCTAAGAAGTTACCTCATTGGGACCAGCACTAGACTGTCCACCTATAAAAAGAGGCAGCAAAGTATCATACATGTCTTTGGAGCTAACAGATGTCTCCTTAGTACATGAAAGCAATGGTTGAATAGCATCTTCCACAAAAACAACATCACGGCTAACTAGAATGCATTTAATTTGTGAATGATACAGACGATAGCCTTTACTTTCAGAACTGTACCCAACAAAAATACATTTTACTACTTTATCATCCAATTTTTTGCGATGTTGTTCAGACACTAAATCATATGCCAAACAACCGAAAACACCCAGATGAGCAACAGATGGCTTGCGGTCATGCCAAGCCTCTTATGGAGTGATAGAATGCAGTGCTTTAGTGGGACATCTGCTCAGTACATATGCTGCACACATGACAGCCTCAAGCCAGAACCTATGTTGTAAAGCATGACTCTTGACCATACACCTCGCCATCTCCATGAGTGACCTCTTCTTTCGTTCAGCAACTCCATTCTGTTGAGGTGTATATGGCAGTGTACACTGGAGTTTTATCCCACGTTCAACCAGAAATGCATTAAAATTAGAAGACATATATTCCTCCCTTGAATCAGAACGGAGGGTGCCCATTTTACATGCTGACAGATTTTCAGCCAAAACCAAAAATTGTTTGAAGCACATGAACACTTCGGACTTTGACTAGGTGTCTGCATAGGACCACAGACATCATTATGTACAAGCTGCAATTTTTTAGTAGCCCGAACTGAACCATCTTTTGGAAAGGAGGAACACTGCATTTTGCCCAAAATACAACCTTCACAAACATGTTTTCCAGGTGGCTCAAGTTTGGGCAAAGAGGACACCATTTCAGATTTCTCCAAGCATAGCAAACTAGGAAAATTCAGATGACCAAAGCGTGCATGCCAAAGCTTTGCATCTGACATAGACTGAGAATCATTTACGGCACATGCCAAATCATTTACAGATCTTTCATAGTCTATGAGCTTATACAGCCAATGAAATAAAATGCCAGAAGCAATAATCACATCGCCATTTGACAGATCATGAACTGTACACCTGTCAACAACAAATTACACAACCAAGCCAATCTTGACTAATGCAGAAACTGATAACAGGTTCTTTTTTATCCCTGGCACAAATAAAGCATCTGACAAACTGAAAGAACTACCATTAGCAGTAGTCAAAATGATCTTACCAACTCCCATAACAGGATAAGAGGAGTTGTTGGCGCATGTAACAGTATTCCGTATAGGGGCAGGCTCGAGTGAAGAGAAGAAACTGCACTGCGAGGTAATATGTTTGGTTGTCCCATTGTCAAAATACCAAACATTTGAGTCTACAGTAGACATGCACTCATCATGAGAAGATGGGTCAAAATTGCAGACAGTAGTAAATGCACATTCTTCTTCCCACACAAGATTAGCAAACTCTGTTTTTGGTGTAGAGGCCTCTACAACAACCATTCCAGCCTCTTTCTTCTTTGCCTCTTTAGCAGCCAATTTTGGACAGTTCTTTATGATATGATCATTCCCTTTACAGTACGTACAAAACAATTTCTGCTTTTCTAATTTTTCTCATCTTTGTCTTGGTTCTTCAAATGTGCAGCATTTGCAAATTTTTGCTTACTAGTAGAAGAGCTCCATTTTCCTTTTCCCTTCTGACTAGCCAGGAAAGCTTGATCTGCAACATGCATAATGGACCTCTTCTGCCTGGACTGATCTTCCTGCAACAGAACAGAGACTAACTCCTCAAATGACAAGGCCTTTGGATTGCCTTTCATCATTAACCGAAGAGTAGAAGCAAAACTCTGATATGAATCAGGAAGACCATTCAGAACGGTATGCACAAGTGACCTATCTGGTATAACCTCATCAGCAAAAATCAACTATTCCTTCAAGTCTTTGATCTTTGTTAGGAAATTGTCCATAGAATCACCTTCATTCATGTGCTCACTCTCCAATTGTTTTTGGAGGTAAGCAACATGAGCCTCATTCCTAGCTTGGTACAATGTGGTAAGTGTATTCCAAGCATCCTTAGCTGTTCTACAAGAGCGAATGTGAGGAATAATGGCACGCTTGACGGACAAAGCTATCAATGCATGTGCCTGGGCATCTATGCCATCCCAGCGAATCTGCTCTGCAGTAGGTGCAGCAGAAACAGCAACAAGAACAGGAATCTGCGGAATATCATCTTTGACACCATCTTCATCAGCTCCAGCACTTGTATTTGCAGTACCTGTAGTCAGAGGTGTAATAGGACGTCTTTCAACACCCTGCACAATGTTCCACAATCCTTTTGCAACCAATACATGTCCCATCATATAAGCCCATAATGGGTAGTTGGTACCATCCAACTTATCCTCAACAACCAACATACGGAATATATCACTTCTTTCAGCCATGGCCGGTGACTAAAATACCTTGATGCAGAAAATTGACTGTATCTCAAAAAGTTGAACAGAACTGCCCCAACGAATTCTGTTAGACCTGTAGCAGACTTCGAGACACTTATACTGGCGAATAGAAAATGGTATATACCTTTGGCACAAAAAGACAAAATAGCCTGTGCAAGCACTATGATAGTGCATTCGGAGGCCGAAACAAGCTCAGATTGTGATTTTGGCACCACACAGTAAAGCTATTTTGATCTCGAAAACACCCTGAGTATGCTCACCAAATTTCATGCGATTCTGAGACTGCAAACGAAGGAGTGTCGACGGTGCCCTAGATGAAGCGACGACCTGTTGTGATACCAATTGTTGGAGTTAGATGTCTGCGGAAGCATGCGAACAGCACAAGGAGGAAGAAGAAGCTTGGAGCACAACACACAATACTGAATGTATTACTAGAGAATGTACAAAGATAAGTAGCCCATTAGGGCAATAGGCATATATACAAGCCGGGGGAAAAAAACCTCCTAAAGAGGGAAAAAAGTGCCCCGGCGGTCCTAGTGTGTTCACACACATCACTACCTAAATATATCAACACTCTTAATGGCTTGAGGGAGGATGAAAGTTGGAAAGCATTGACCACATCCATGTATGTGAGGGATTTTCTTCTAGAACTTGATCAATTAGTCACATTGATTCATGGTGATTGAAGAGATGAACCAAAGAAATTCACAATCAAAGGGTAGCCAAGCCCAAGTCTTCTAGTAAGCAAGTAGAGATAAAATGCAAAAGATTTGGACAAAACTCCCAAGCTAGAGGGATAGAAGGTCAAACGCAAGCTCATGCAACCAAGAATGATCGCATGTATGGTTCGAGTGAAAGAGTCCATTCAAATTCTACATTGTACATAGACAAGAGTTGTATCAACCATATGAGCTGCAACAAAAATGTAATTGAAGTTTTATCTCAATTTTTGTAGGCATCAAGAACTCCTCATATTGTTGCACCCAAAAGAGTAATTAGGTACCTCATGTTTGATGCACTTTTGAATTCGGGTTTTCAAATGGAAAAGTTTGTAGCCTTTGAATGCTAAAATTGAAGGGCTAGGATTAAATTGCTTGGCAGTGTCGAGAGAGACACACATGCATGTGCACACGTCTGCACATTTGTGGATGTTAATCCAATGCACAATGCAATCGGGGCTGATCTCCATTTGGATGGGCATCTCAGACGTTAGATAGAGTTGAAATCCAGTGGTTCTAGTCAAAATGTGTATGTTGATCTTGGATCAATTATGAGGAACACCTATGAGCCTTAGGATCCATGTTGGATCCAATGGACATAAAGAAAAGGTGTTGAATTGTAGTTGATGATCATATATACCCTCTGATCTATAGATGAATCTAATGGCTCAGAATGAAAGATACTTTTGGGAGCTCCATCAAATCTCAATCATGCATGTCAAAACAATCCAATGACCTAAATCTAATGGTTCCTTGACTTTGTCATTAAACCTCAAAATTTTGGTCTTTTAGCCAATCCAAGGGTTCTAGTTCATTTCCAAAACTACTAAAATGGACAAATCCACGAGCTCTAAGTGGTTTTTTTTCTCTTCGATGACATGAAAACAAGGGAAGCCTATGTGTAATCTATGTGATTGAGGGACTAGACTATGGCCACCAGCATCTTCTCCTTGGTCCATCATTAATCACTCCTTAAGCTAAAAAACCCATGCAAGTTTCATTTTTTTCTCTAATGAAGAGATGTTTTTGGAAGACAACGAGAATCATATTTACATTTCAATTCTTCATTCTTTAGGACAAAACAAAGCACGTCTTTTCCATAAATGCAAAGCCTTAGATAAAACAAATTCTTCCCAAATAAATGATGAACCAGAGTCTTGGAAATGTCTTTTAAAAGTTCCAGTAGTTTGATAAATAAGCTAAAACTTTGGAAAACACTTTCCAAAGTTGAGGTGCCCCTAATATGGAAAAATCAAAGGTCCAAGTGTTGGAAGGCATACATAAATACATCCAGAATTAAAAATTGAAACGAAATACATGGAAGTACAAGCAAAAAGGATCATTATGGAACATCATGCATTATATCTTATATGATGAAACCTTCATATGATCCATAAAATCATATTCCATGCAATGTCATTTTATCTATACTTTTTACATAGGGATCTAGTAATAATCTTGAATAAACATCATCTAAGAAGGATAAAACGTTAATGGTCATCCTTTGCAAGACTTTTCAAAGATTTTCTTAAGGGATACTTCCAAATTAAATAGTTAATTGTAGCTAGTGCTTTCATATCAATCATAACTACACCGAAAAAAGGTTCAAACGGTGTCCATAAGATTACTTTGGTAAATTAAATATTTGGAAATTAACAAGGTCAGAACCACTTGTAAATTATGGAAACTTTTTCACTTTAAATGGAACCATATTGGTACCATTTGATTGAAATACCCTTGTAGCCAAGCAATAATTATTGAGCCGTACCTTTGAATCAATGGACTAGATTGTTATAATCAATGATAGTTTTCATGGATGAAAATTTTCAAAGGGAGGAAGAAAGGTCTCAAAGTTTCTTTTCTGAGTTGTCAAGGTCCCAATAAAGGAGCTAATCACAACATATTGAGTTTGATCAATTATAAAACTAGCAAAATTTTAGAGGTCTTTGGTCCGATTCTAGTATTCTTTGGTCTAGTGTTTGGTGTCTTCCATACGCATGTCCCATCTTGATGGCCAAAAATTCTATAATCACATGGTCTCCATCAGCTTTGGTGACTCAAGCATTCTGATTTTCGGGCTCAGATGCAATGCACAGTTCGGTTTCAACCGAAGTGCCCATTCTGTGAATTTCAATAATAAGTAACATTGTGATTTACTCATGCGATGTATTTGCAGCTCCTACATTTGATCATGAGAAATCTTTTCTCCAAGGTTATGAGCTCCACGAAAAAAGCACCCTTTGTCAATAGGTTTTCCACCTCTTAATATGAGTTAGGAGAGCTATGAGATTTGAACAACGAGATGTCGAGAAAATGATAAGGAATTCCATGTTGTGAGTCTGCTTGGGAGGCGATTCAAGACATGTGATTGGCAAACACACGATGCCATCCCAATGGTATTTGGATTTCAAAGTAAAATTCTTGGAAGAGCAAGAGCCACTTGCATATTCGTTCAGTAATTTGAGGTTTATTGAGTAAATCCTTTAGGGTCAGGTGACCAGTGATGATTACAAACTTAACACCAACTAAATAGTGCCAAAACTTATCGAATGAAAATACAATCATTAAGGACTTCCTTTCCATAGTAGAGTGGTATATCAGGTGATCTGTATTATCCGGTTCTACTCAGCTCTACATAGTAGTCAACTAGCATTGTATATTATGTGATTTTTATTATCTTTACTATCTGGTTGTGCTAGGATTGCACCAACTTCCTTGAGGCTGGCATCAACATGAATGTGAAATGGTTGGTTGCAGTCAAGCATTTTCAATATGGGAGCCTCAATCAGTCATGTTTTCAGCTTCAAAAAGGTGCTCTTTGGCTTCAGACAACTAAAATGGTGTAGTCGTGCATGTTAGTCGCGACAATGGATTTGTGATATGTGCATACATTCAAATATGTCCTAAGAATTCCCTTCTTTCTTGTAGATGGGTTGTAACATCTTGAGTTCCACCATTACCTTGTCTGCATCTGGTGCCATACATGCAGATAAACCACATGTCCTAGATGCGAGAAGAAGTTTTAACACCATAAAGTCTAAGATGAACTCAGACCCTTATATTGTTAGTTTCATCTTCTCAACAATTCTGATAGGTTTTACCCTGCTTTGATTTGTTATGGTAATCATGAATTGTGCCTCTCTTGATGGTCTGAGTCATACCTACTGCATTATCGATTCAGGAATCTGATTGATACTAAATCCACCATCTATGATCACACTGGAGATTTCTTCCTCAACTATCTTGATTGCTACCTAAGGACTTTAGTAGTCGGTCAAAGGGGCATGTATTAGAAAATAGTTATGGAGACTTTTGCCCATCCAAATTAGTGCTCTCACTAAAGCACTGATGTTGAGCATCTCACTCTGTAATCAAGAATCCATATGCAATAGCTCATATAGACCTACCTATTGGCACATATTCTTTAGAGTTTAACTCATCGAAAAAGGGTTAGTTGGTATATTCATGGTGAGCTTCGCAATATCACCTTTTAATTCATGTTGGGCCATCCACAAAACATCTTCTATTGTTCTCCCCTACTTTTGGTCCTCTTCCTGACCCTTCCAAAATTTTGTGGCCTTGATTCAAGATCCTTTGGGGGCCCCCTTTTAGCTTCAGTAAGAGGTTTTTCCACTAGGATAGGTGCCCTTTCGGCTCCACTAGACTCTTCCTCTAGGTTAGTTTCATTGCTCCTCTTTGGCTCCCCTCTCTTCTACCAGCATGTTGGAGAGGTTCTCTCTAGACTTATTGCTTCTCCAAAATTATTTCTCTGCTACAAGCTAGCTCCCTTGTTCCCCATTACCCTATATTCCTCTCTTGCCACCTATTGAGCCCTAGTATGTACTTTCAGTAGCGAGATCTCTTTTAGTTCCACAATGTTAGCCATTTTTTACCGCAACTGTCTACTTCGAGCAGGGAGTTGTTATACTCAGATATGGAAAACTTCTTTATCTCATTCATGGTAGTTTGGTTCCGGTAATCTTTCCTATAGTGATCTCTCGACTCTTGAAGGTTAGAGTACAGAGGAGCATTTTTTGGTAGGAGACATCAAGCATGCACATGACCGTATTCTCCACATTTGTAACAAATTATGGGTCATCAAGGTGGACTCCTAAATGTTGAGGCCTAATCATTGGGAGTACTCTATATGCTAGCATTAGCAGGAGAAGAATAAAAGGACAAAACACCAAGGGCATTACCAAGGATGGGGCCTAGTGCCACTACCATATGTTGAGTCATAGGAACCAAGTGTTGTGATGACTTAGATGGTTGCCGCCAATACGCAAGTGGTTCTGGTTGTGCCATCCCCTTCAAATAATAAAAATTATAAGCATCGTATCCCCATTTGCTACAAACTTGGCCGAACACCTTGTTAGGGCATTCTACCCACAAGTTCCCTTGTTGGAGGGGAATCTTACAGCAAAGGCTTGCCTTGGTATTCCATTCCCTAAGTTATTCAATTTCTCACTTGAGCCTTGCCACAATATCTTCTTCTTTGCTTGCAAATCATTGTTGCACCATGGTTTTATTCCATCGCTCAATGTGAGAAGTAGAGTTGTGGAAGCAAGCTTGCTCAATCCTTGTAGCCATGGCCATGAAATCTTCTAGTGAACTGCTCGGTGCTAGCAGATCATGAATTTTATGCCTTGTGCTTAACAAAAAATGCTATCTTTAGTCAATGTTTAATCAAAAACTTGCTTGGAGCAATTGGTAGCTTTGCCACAAGTGGCTTGGTCCTCGTCATTAATTTGGGGAATGACTCATCTTTCCTTAAGTGTAGATTTTCTAGTTCGTCTAGCACTTGTTCCATTACATTCCCTCATTGAAAAGTGGATGAGAACTTATTCATCATGGCCTACCATGTCCTAAAATGAACTTCCTTGAACTCATTCAACCATTTATCCACCAATCCATCTAATGTTGCTAGAAAAAGGGCCATGAAAGCATTAATTTGGCCTTCTTAGCCATGACACTTGCATAATGCAAGGAAATTCTTGAATTGATCATCAGGGTATTAATATGGGACATGATTAAAGCTAGATTGCCTTGAGCCAATTCTAGTTCTTTTAAGAGTTGTTGCTTTCCTTGGACTTATCACAAAAAATAATGCCTTGCTCTAGACTCCTAGATGAGGTTGAAAATGAGTTCTAGTCATTAGATAGGCTAGAGATATCTCTAGCTGAGCACATTACGAAGCCCTAGTTCCCATCGCATGGCCCAAAATTGTACATCTCTGTATGCAATTATACAGGGCTGATACTATTTCACTAGTTCTTTCATATTCTAGGGTTGGTGATCTTGATCAATGTTGGACTATGGACAGTGATAATATTGCTATCTAATCTAGAGTAAGACCCTAAAATTTAAGATAATCATCGTGCTCCTTTGATTTCTACATGAGAACATGTTTTTGTGCCTTGTCATTTAACACTAGTTGGAAGGAATACTTTGAACAAATTGAACTTGAAATGTTAAAAAGAAAATAGGAAATAAATAAGATAAGGATGTAGCTATATTACTATAAAATAGAGATTGCATAAATAGAGAACAAAATATCAAATGCTTTTTCCCCCAACTTCTCCAAATGTATTCTAATTACACATTATGGTTGAGAGATACAACTGTTGAAAATCCACCATAGATGTAAGTCATAGATTCACCACTTTCTCTTGGCCTCAATAGGACTGGAAGTGTAGATTCTTGCTAAGCTCTTAATTTTTCTCCATAGTTTTCACTAATTGGTTATTCTACTACAAATGCTTCTCATACCCCATATACACTTTGCCTCTATCGATACCTAGCCAGACTCCAGCATACCGTGCACAATGCTCACCTCTACTAATATGTGAGTGCAATCTCTTCCCAACACATAAGTATGATCACTAAGCATACGGTGCACAATGCTCACCTCTACTAATATGTGAGTGCAATCTCTTCCCAACACATAAGTATGATCACTAATCAAACTTATCTGCACGTGTTTATGCATATCTATCTACATTAATCTATTCCCCTTCTTGTGTCCACGAATTGGTTTCCTGCATGGTCCTCATATAATGTGTTGACTCCCCTTTCGTGCCATAGCATTTCAAGACCCTTTATTTCACCACAATGTTGAATTGTGATTGTTGCAATCGGCCGCTCAAGAGTGTCCCTTTCACACGGGGGAAGATATGATAATATCAGGTTTATCCTTCAAAAAGGGCATTGCCAATGGAGATGTATGTTTAGCAATGTGAAGGATGAAAGGAATTAATGTGATGGAGAATGTTGATATATTTAGGTAGTGATGTGTGTGAACACTCTAGGACCGTCGGGGCACTTTTTTCCCTCTTTAGGAGGTTTTTTTTCCCGGACTTGTATATATGTCTATTGCCCTAATGGGCTACTTATCTTTGTACATTCTAGTGGTAAGACATTCAATATTGTGTGTTGTGCTCCAAGCTTATTGTTCTTCCTTGTGGATTTTGCATACTTTCACATACGTTGCAAAGGGTGAAGTTGATGCACTCAAAGGAGCTTTTCAATGGACTACCAAATTTCAAGGTTGCAAAGGTGTAGAAAGTATGTGAATGTTGATATATTTAGGTAGTGGTGTGTGTGAACACAATAGGACCACTGGGGCACTTTTTTCCCTCTTTAGGAGGTCCCCCCCTTGTATATACGCATATTGCCCTAATGGGCTACTTATCTTTGTACATTCTCTAGTAATACATTCACTATTGTGTGTTGTGCTTTGTTATATGGAGTCAACCCTTTGGGAGAGGTGTGAACCACATCTTAACCCATTTAGATGGGCTCAGACATGAGTGCCATGTGGCATCCATGTGTAGAGCCATAAGGGGACTCATTATTATGGTAAGTGAGAAAACATGGTTGGGCGGCACATCAGATGGAGAGAACTCCGTGACTGAGCGTGTTGGTTGTGTCTTGAAATGCGTGAAAGCTGAGGATGATGAAGGACAAAGTGGGAGGGTCATCAGAGGTACAACGAGGGAGTACAATAGCTGGTATCAGAGCCTTTATGACTAGTGCCTGGAGTACAGAGCGACAGCCAGACCCAATCGACAGCGGGAAAAGCCACGCGATCGTCCAACAGGCCGCCAGCCCACGGAGGGCCTTCCTCCTCTCCTCCCCTCTGAGATGAGAGCCTTTGAAGCCCAACTTTGCTTATATACTCAAAGAAGAGCTTATGTACAAGCACATGTGGGATAAAGGCACTCACGGCGGTCATCTCTGAGATTTGTTCTAAATTACAGTCGACTTTAGTTGCAGATGGGAAAAATTTAGTTGCAAATCTCAAACGTTTTGGTGTTTAGAACCTCCCCGGACCAACTGGACATTTCCAATTTTTGTTTGGGCCTGGCAAGGATTCAAAATCAGCGACCTAAAGCTTCAAGGATCATTTGGATTTCTCTTCCGCAGCTCTATTTTGTAACAGGCAAGTGCTCTTGTGATATATTTCACTTCTTCTTGCATATTTGAGCTTTACTTCCATTCATTTTCATATACTCTAGTTAGCAAATGGGGGAAGGGAAGGAAAACATGGAATCTAAAGGCAAACAAGTAGTTGAACACACTTCTCCATCTAAAGAGCAACTAAAGGATCCTGATTCTAGAATGGAAGAAGTAGAAGTAGGGCAAGAAGTAAAAGAAAACTTAGAAGAGAAAGAGTCTCAACAAGAGGAATATACATATGAGGAAATTTTAGATGAATTTGTCACTCGTGACCAATTCATAGACTTGAAAGAGCAAACCCTTAAGTTAGAGAGAGATCTTGGTAGCATCACATCTCTCATACAACAGCTTAAGTCTCAAATGATCTCACTTGAGACTAGTGTCACCTCTTTCCTAGCTAGGAAGGAGAGAGAGACCCCTCCTATTCCTCTAGAGATTACTAGGAAAGATGCTCCTCTTCCTAGTAAACACAAACAAGACAGCTGTAGGGAAGCTCCCCTCCTGAAAGACTTGAAGCTACCAACCTTAACGAGGGATGACCAAGAGTGGAACAAGGATGCAATCTACACTTTTTTACAAAAGTGGCATGATTTGCATCAATTGAAGGGCACCCCACCAAAGTATCGTGTGCTAGAGGTGAGTCTCTCCCTTGGCCCGCGTTCTTATAAGTGGTGGATGAGTCATAAGGAGGCGAACTCTGTCCCTACTGACTGGACTCACTTTGAGACTCTTTTTCTTAAAGAGTTTCTTCCTTAGAATGAGGAGGAGAGGAATTGGGATGAGTGGGATAGGATTATACAGAGAGGTAGACCTCTTATAGTCTACCTATCCCACTATAGAGAGATCATTTTGAAACTTAAAGGCTTAGATGATTTCTAGAAGACCAGAGGGTTTGTTACGGGCTTAGATAAAGCCATAAATAGGGAAGTCAGAAGGAATTCACCTGAGACGTTTGAGGAGGCGATCAAGTACACACAAATTTATGAGGACCATAACCATCCTCAATATACTCCTATGGAGACGGATCAGCCCCTCAAGCCACTTAGTACGACTAAATTCAAAAAGAAGTTGCATTTTGGGAAAAACAAAGTTTTTATTAAAAAGAAAAGATCACAAGGACCTAGGTTATCCATAGATCAATTTGAGAGGGCCAAAAGAGAGAACCTGTGCTTTAGGTGTTTTTCTCCTAGCCATTCATAGTGGAACTATCCACTCAAGAAGGGGGAAGAAAAGAAGAAGGGACCAGAGTCTAGTACAACCCCCGAAAAGGGCAAAAAGGCGGTCCACCTAGTGTAGACCCGTCCTATTCATGGGAGCTCTAGCTGCAAGGGAGTAGAGATGATGGACGAGGATATAGAGCATACCTGTTGTTTGACTCATTCATTGTGGTCACCACAGTTTGGACCACATGGCCTAGTTAAACTACATGGTAGTGTATACGGGACTAGGGTGCGGGACATGATAGATGACTCTGCCACTCATAATTTTATAAACTATGATTTGGTCAAGAAATTAAAGATTTCCCAGCAGCCTAGTGCACATAAATACATTGTATCTATGATGGAAGGGCAAGATAAGAGGATATGGGATACTATGGTATCCAATTTGGAGGTTAAGATGCAGGACTATACAGATTATATGGACTTCCAAATTATGAATATGGAGAGGACAGACCTAGTCTTAGGAAGAGAGTGGCTATGGGGGTTGGGAGACGCACTTAAACGTAGCTATGAAAACAACACACTCGAATTTGAAAAGAATGGAAGTAAAGTTTGTATTCAGGGAGAGAGAGATGTACCTAGTGCACCTCTCATTTCATCACTAGAGTTGTATAGTCTTTGTTATTCTCAGCATGTACAGGACATGTTTTTATTGTATAGTCATGATATGGAGCATTGTACAGACAGCTCATCTGATGTATTTTCATGCTAGGAATGTAAATATGAACAAGACTTTCTACTATTCTTTTTTGCAAGAGTGTGTGGTTAAAAGTTTTAAGGATCTTATGTTTGAATATAGAGATGTTTTTTCCATTGACTTACCTAGAGGGCTACCACCTGAGAGAGGGGACATTGACCATGCCATTGAGGTTGTTACTAACACTAAACCTATTTGTAGACCACCTTATAGGCTTAGTGTTTCTCAACATGAGGAGGTTAAGAGGCAGTTGTAAGATTATTTAGATAAGGGCTTCATTAAACCTAGTAACTCACCTTGGGCATCACCAATGCTCCTAGTTAGAAAGATGGCTCTATGAGATTATGTATAGACTATAGAGCACTTAATAAGGTAACTATCAAAAATAGGTTTCCAATGCCTAGATTGGAAGATCTCTTTGATCAGTTACATCAAGCTAGGTATTTTACCAAGCTTGATCTTAGATCAGGATATCATCAAATCAGGATTAGGGTAGAGGATGTCCCTAAGACTGCATTTAGGACTAGATATGGGCACTATGAGTTTTTGGTGATGCATTTTGGTCTCACCAATGCTCCTGCCACTTTCATGAAACTCATGAATAATGTTTTACGGCCTTATCTAAGACACTTTGTCGTAGACTTTTTAGATGATATTCTGATCTATAGTGCATCAAAAGAGGAGCATTTAGAACACTTGAGGAAAGTATTTCAAGTGCTAAGGGAAAATTCACTCTTTGCTAAGGAATCAAAGTGTGAATTTTTCAAATTAGAGGTTAGATACCTTGGGCATATAGTCTCCCAAGATGGAATCCAGATGGATCCTGAAAAAGTAAGGGCTATTATGGAATGGCCACATCCAAGGAACCTGGAAGAGTTGTAGATCTTCCTAGGTTTATCAGGTTTCTATCGAAGATTTATTAAGAACTATGCCAAGATTGTTGTCCCGATGATGGAACAGCTTAAATGGAAAGGGAAAGCCTTTCATTTGGGAGACGAACAGAAGCAAAGTATGGAGAAGTTGAAACTAGCAACTGCTACAGCTCCACTTTTACAAATGGTAGATCCCAACAAACCATTTGTGGTTGAGACTGACGCGAGTGATTTTGCCATAGGAGTGGTTTTAGTACAGGATGGTCGACTAGTAGCTTTTGAGAGTAAGAAACTAGAACCGGCTCAGAAGAATTACTCCATCTATGAGAAGGAGTTGTATGCAATTGTCCATGCTTTGAAGAAGTGGTGCCATTATTTATATGGTGCCAAAGTCACGATAGTTTTTTATCAAGGTAGCAGTCAGTGGCTCTCTAATCACTAGTGAGCTACTTGAGTCCCTTAGAGGGAAATGTAGGCTTGATCCTGCATATTCTGAGATTTGGGAAGCCATAGAGAATGGGGATCGTGATGTATGGGTTTTCAGTGAGGATGGAGTATCGATGGGTTCTCAAGAAGGATTCAAGTGGAAGAATTACAGTGTCCATGATGGATATCTGTTATATAAAGGTAAGGTGTGTGTCCCTAGAGATATTGAGATGAGGTGGCATATTTTATATGAGTGTCATGACACACCTAGTGTGGGACACCTAGGAGTTAACAAGACCTATGATCTTGTTAAGAGGCAGTTTTATTGGCCTGGACTTCATAAGGACGTCCTAGAGTATGTGCTTAAGTGCACTAAATGCCAGGTCAACAAAGCTGAGAGATTGAGGATTGGAGGATTACTCCACCAATTGGATATTCCTAATGGGAACTGGGAGAGTATCTCCATGGACTTTATAGGCCGATTACCTAAAACACAGAGAGGGCACGACTTAGTCTGGGTAATTGTGGATACGTTAACCAAAATGGCTAGGTTTATTCTAACACGTAGTACAGTGAAGACACCAGAGTTGGCTAGACTCTTTGTAGAGAACCTATACTGGTTATATAGTCTTCCTTTAGACATAGTTTTCGATCGGGATAGGAAGTTTACTAGCCACTTTTGGAGGGCGGTCTTCAAAATGTTGGATACGAAACTTAGCATTAGTACGGCCAAGCATCCACAGTCGGATGGGCAAACAAGGAGGGTTAACCAGATCCTAGAGGATATATGCTTTGAGCATATGTGAATGAAAGGCAAACTAATTGGGAAGAGTACTTACCTATAGTAGAGTTTGCATATAATAGTGCCAAGCACTCTTCCACTGGGCATAGTCCATTTATGCTTATGTATGGGTTTCAGCCAAGAGCTCCTTATGCAGTAGGCTTGCAAAATTTGAACTTTTCAAGCTGTAAAGGACTTCTTGGAAGAGATGAACGATATGCTTAGGCTTGCTAAGGATAGCATTAGGAGAGCTCAGGATAGAGCTAGAGCCTATGTTGACCCTCAAAGGAGAGACATCAACTTTGAGGTAGGAGAGCAGGTCTATCTTAGAGTTCGATCTAGCTTTGAAACCATGAAGACGGGACCTTGTCCAATACTATCTCCTAGGTATTGTGGACCTTTCCAAATACTTAAGAGAATAGGAAAGATGGCTTACCAGCTCCAACTTCCAGAGAATAGTCAAATCCATCCAGTTTTTCATGTTAGCCGGCTTAAGAAAAGGCTGGGTGAATCTGACAACCTCATTCCAGATAGTGAGGTAGTAGAACCTATTTGTGTTCAATCTATTCCACATGAGCCTGAGAGCATACTAAGCACTCGAGAGAAACAGACAAGAAGTCACTTATATAAAGAGTGTCTAGTAAAGTGGAAAGATAGTTCAAAAGATAGTGCCACATGGGAGCGGGTTAGCACCCTTCAGAGACGGTTTTCCAACTTTAGATTACCTTCCCAAGAGTCTTCTTAAGGGGAAGGATATGGGGAAATAATACGGAGACATGAACATGTATTTTTATACATGGGGATTTAGTGGGAGTACTATTTCATTGATTATCTATTTCTTTAGACCTTCCAGTACCATTTTTTAGGACAAAAATGGAGTTAAGGGGAAGGAAATGTTATATCGAGTCAACCCTTTGGGAGAGGTGTGAACCACCTCTTAACCCATTTAGATGGGCTCACACATGAGTGCCATGTGGCACCCATGTGTAGAGCCATAAGGGGACTCATTATTATGGTAAGTGAGAGAGATAAATTATGTATTTAGTACGTGGCTGGGTGGCACATAAGATAGAGAGAACTTTGTGACTGAGCGCGTCGGTTCTGTCTTGAAATGCGTGAAAGTTGAGGACGACTAAGGACAAATTGGGAGGGTCATGAGAGGTACAATGAGGGAGTACAACATGCTTCAAGCTTCTTCTTCTTCCTTGTGTTGTTTGTGTGCTTCCGTAGACGTCTAACTCCAGCAATTGGTATAAGAGCAAGTCGTTGCTTCATCTAGATCATCATCGACACTCCTCCGGTTGCAGTCTCAAAATCGCACGAATTTTGGTGAGCATACTCGAGATGTTTCAGATATCAAAACAGCTTTGCTATGTGGTCTCAAAATTGCGATCTGAGCTCGTTTCGGCCTCCGAATGCACTATCATAGTGCTTTTGCAGGCTATTTCATCTTTTTGTGCCAAAGATATATACTAGTTTTGGTTCGCCAGTATAAGCATCTCAAAGTTTGCTACAGGTTTAGCAGAATTTGTCTAGGAAGTTCTCTTCAACTTTTTTGAGATACAATCAATTTTTTTTTGCATCAAGGTATTTTAGCCACCGGCCATGGCTGAAAGCGGTGATGTATTGCGTATGTTGGCTGTTGAGGATAAGTTGGATGGTACCAACTACCCGTTATGGGCTTATATGATGATACATGTATTGGTTGCAAAAGGACTATGGAATATTGTACAGGGTGTTGAAAGAAGTCATGTTACACCTGCGAATATAGGTACTATAAATATAGGTGTTGGAGCTTATGTAAATGGTGTCGAAGATGATGATATTCTGCAGACTCTTGTTCGTATTGCAGTTTCTGCTACACTTATTGTAGAGCAGATTCGTTGGGATGGCAGAGATGCTCAGGCACATGCATTGATAGCTTTGTCTATCAAAAATTCCATTATTCCTCACATTCGCTCTTGCAAAATAACTAAGGATGCTTGGGATACACTTACCACATTGTACCAAGCTAGGAATGAGGCTCGTGTTGCTTACCTCTAAAAAGAGTTGGAGAGTGAGCACATGAATGAAGGTGATTCTATCGATGGTTTTCTAACAAAGATCAAAGATGTGAAAGACACATTATTTCTACTGATGAAGTTATACCAGATAGCTCAGTTGTGTACACCGTTCTAAATGGTCTTCCTGCTTCATATCAAAGTTTTTCTTCTACTCTTCGGTTCATGATGAAAGGCAATCCAAATGCCTTGTCATTTGAGGAGTTAGTCTTTGTTCTGTTGCAAGAAGATTAGCCGAGGCAGAATAGGTCCATTCTGCATGTTGCAGAACAAGCTTATGTAGCTAGCCAGAAGGGCAAACGAAAATGGAGCTCTTCAATTAGTAAGTAGAAATCGGCTAATTCTACACATTCGAAGAAGGAAGACAAAGATGAGAAGAAATCACAAAAGCAAAAATTGTTTTGCAAGTATTGTATAGGAAATGATCATATCATAAAGAACTGTCCTAAACTCGTTGCAAAAGAGGCAAAGAAAAAAGTGCCCCAACGGTCCTACTGTGTTGACCGCATCACTCCCAGGGAGGATTTGTTGATATATTTAGGTAGTGATGTGTGTAAATACATTAGGACTGTCGGGGCACTTTTTTCCCTCTTTAGGCTTGTATATATGCCTATTGCCCTAATGGGCTACTTATCTTTGTACATTCTCTAGTAATACATTCAGTATTGTGTGTTGTGCTCCAAGTTTCTTCTTCTTCCTTGTGTTGTTCACGTGCTTCCACAGACATCTAACTCCAACAATGAAGCATGTCAATGAATTCAATTGTCAAGGGCATCATTTTTGCATGACAAGCACATTAGTTGGAATGTGGGAGAAAAAGTACATACAAATATTTTGGGTCCTACAAAACCACATATATGGGATTTTGTAGGTTTTATGTCACTTTTATTGATGAACACACAACAAAATTATGTGTAAACTTCATGAAGGAGAAGAGTGAGTTGTTTACTCACTTCAAAAGTTTGAAAGCTATGGTGGAAAAGTAGAGAGGAAAGTGTATTCAGACTTTAAGATCTAATTCAGGATGTGAAGACATATCAAATATTGAACTCAATAGTTTTCTAAAAATTCATGGAATTTGAAGGTTTTTTTCATGAAGGTACACACCACAATTGTAGGGTATGGCTGAATGATAAAATGTTTTACCTATAGACTTCTCTTCAAGTGTAACTTGATGCACAACAATAGCCAAAGTTCTATTCATGGTGTATGTAGTACTATGCACAACTTCTTCCCAACAACAATGAGACATATTTTTCTCAAGCATCAAGGCCCGTGATATTTCTACCTCATTGTTAATGGGAAAAAGCTATGCACATTACTATATACATCATGAATAGAAATCTGACTATTGTTGTACATCAAGTTACACATGAAGAGAAGTTTACAAGTAACAAAAGAAAATCTTATCACATATGGAAGTTCTTTTTTGTATTGCATATGTACATGTTGCATACGAATTGAGGGCAAAAGCTAATCCAAAAACTAAAAAAATGTACCTTCATTGTGTATTCCCTTGATTGAAGTGGATATAAATGTTAAAACCCACTCACATGATAGATGAAGGTAAGTAGAGATGTGGTGTTTGATGAAATGTCAAGATTCTATGCGAATGCCAAAGAAGAACTTAATCTCGGCTCAAATGAGAAAGGAAATCCCAAAAATCAAGTGTAAAATCTCAAGTTCTGCATTGAACTGATATGTCATCAAGCAATATCTCCAAATCAAACCCATCGAGTGGGCAATTGCATGGATGTTCGAGTCCAACAAATACATTGGCTACATCTAAGAGGTTTCTATCGGTAATAGAGCATCTACGGGTTTTGAAGACATTGATGGAGAATCAAGCAATTTAGAAAAGAGCCTTGAAAGGAACTTGGTTTTCCCTCTATGAAGACTCCAAGGATAAGAAAGGGATAGGTAGATGATACAACAATAATAAGTGAGCCACGCCCAAGAAGATCTCAGTGGATGTGGAATTTAGTGCAATGATTGACATATAATAGCTGCATGGCTCATCATCGTGGCTACATGACCAAGTTTATACAAGATGTAGAACATTCTTGATTTGAAGATGCAATTAGAAATTTCGATTGGGATAGAGCTATGAGTGAAGAGTGTTGAGATATCAAGCTCAAGATCTGATGATCAAGGATAACACATATCACTTTTTCATTTCTCTAACATCTGTAGTGGTAATGCCAATACATGTCAAGGACACTTCATTGAGCTTTATTAGATTTATCTATGGAGAGTGATGGCACATTTGTTTCTTGCCAGCTCACTCATTCGTGGACATCGGGTTTTTCCTTATGTACTGATCTTTATATATCGCACTTGTTGTATTCTTGTTTTCAGATCATTCTTGTACATTCCTTTTATGTAATAAAAGAAGAAGAGGATCATTCTTCCTTGCCTCAATCTGTGTGTGTGCTTCTCCTTGATTGTGAGATTTTGTGTGTGAGCTCTCTTCCTTATCTCCTTCCTCGTGACATGGTATCAAAGCCAGTGTGGATGTAGAGAGCTCGTGGAGAAGGCCGATGGTGAAGAGTACGCAAGAAGGCATGGCGAAAGTGCGATTCACAAATGACCTCAGATTGCCATGAAAATTGGCGTGAAGGTTCGTTGCATATTCTATATAGCTTTGGTGCCTTCATCTAAGTTTCCATTTCTCTAGGGATGGTCTTTGAAAGAAGTACATATTTCTTAATTTCTATATGGGGTCCCATAAGCTACAAAATTTGAGTTTGCATCTCGCCCGTGAAAGTTTTGGTTCTCTCATATGCATTCAAGTTGAGCTAAGGAATGGTCTTTCTACGGAGTCATGGAGGATTAATCTTACGCTAACCATCTTTACATGTTAGGTCTAGATGGATTTTATAATAGAAGAAATATTCCTAATGTCTTCATGAATCCCAATCGTGAGCCTGATGTCTAGTTAGTTTTCATTCCTTTTCTTCCAGGTTGAGATTTGGGTCTATCTACTCTGCTTTAGAAGTTTTGACTTGTGATTATCCTTAGTTCACAGAACCCTTTGAACCCTTTGAGGATATTGAAAGCTTCCTTGAAATGCTTCAAGAGAACCAAAGAAACACTTCAGAGCAATTATACATCACGTAAAGAGTGAGAAAGACTCCAGTCACGGGTCTTCATGGTCCGCTGTGAGGAACTCCATAGAGAACCAAAGAAAGACTTCAGAGCAATTATACATCAAGTAAATGGTGAGAAAAACTCCAGTATACGGGCCTTCATGGTCTCTGTGAAGAAGGACATGCTGTGAGAGAGGAAATGGAATTCCTCTATCAATGCCTACAAACCAGGATACTATAAAGCCTTGCGTTTTACGTCCATTAAAGGGAGAACCTTGCAATCGATGAAAGCAGAAGAAAAGCAAAGGCTTCAATTCAGGTGAACGCAGTTGATAAGATTTTAAGAAACCTGCAGTTCTCCATGAGGAATGAACGCACAAATTGAGTTTCGTACGAAGGCATGAGGGATGAAGGCATGAATTCAGGATTTTGACTGCTTGAAGAATGCCTTTGCTTTGCGTTACTATTTTGTAATGGACACACTCAAGATGTAGAGCGAAAGCTTTAATGTTTTCGAATGTGATTTGTACAAAAATTTGAAACATGCACCCATTCGAGTGCTTCAAGCACTCACAGAGATCTGGCTATGTCCATGCGTCCAAGGTGCAGACAAGATGAAAACTATTACATAAGGGATAAAAACTATTACATAAGGCCTGGCGAATCACGAGCGAGAGGAGAAAACGCCATTACATCACATATCATAGAATGCTAGAAAGCGTGACAGAAGAGAAGACGCATTTACATAAAAGAAGAGAAGTTTAGATATGGGGAAGAGAGGCAGCTAATAACAGAACAGATTCAGATCATTTACTCGACAGCGTCGTCACTTCTTCGCTTACGGCTCTCTTTATTTCGCGTATGCTTTTCGCTATTCTTTCAAACGAGTTGCAACTGTTGCCTCCATTCTGCAAGACGTCCGATGCAGTGATCACATCGTAAATAGCCATACCAGTACCCACAGCGACAGCAGCTCCTGCTGCACCAAGGCTTTTCATCCCCGCCTTAGCCACAGCCCCGGCTCCCGCCGAAACCAGCGCTTCGCTGAGAGCTGCTGTGACTTCTGTAATTGTAGTCAGTAGCGATCCGATGCTCACAGCAATTTCACGGATTCTAGCTGCACTTTCTTTAGCATTTGCCATTTGCTTGAGATTGACACGATCAAGCTCAGAGTGTAACTCTTCCAATATCCCCTTCATTTTTTGAAAGACGCTAGCACGGCTTTCGAGTTTCTCTTTCGCTTCACTTACTCGATGTTGTAGGATTACCTGTTGTGTGAGTTGGCTGCCCGACGAAGTTAGGCCACCCGCTGTCGACGCTACAGCCCCAGCGACCACCAGAGGGGTTAAAGCTCCGAATGTAAAAACGCTTCCAATGAGTCCGGCCGCCATCATAACACCGCCAGCCATGGCGACACTTGACCCTGCCGTTCGTCCACGAAAAGTTGTGTTACGCCGTTGGCAAAGTGCAAAGAAGACCTCTCTCTCTCTCTCTCTCTCTCTCTCTCTCTCTCTCTCTCTCTCTCTCGCACACATACACACACATTCTACCTGTTACCCTGGAGATGGCCACATTTTTATCTAGTTCCTTCATCTCCGCAGCAACCCTGTCCATGCAAACAGCTAAATCTTCCACTTCATTTTCCCAGTTCAGTTGCCCCAGCAGGTTGATAGACTTCAGCTGACATTTCTGTTTCGGTAGGAACGCCGTCCGTATCATTCTCTTCCGAGCACCAGCGTAGCGGTGATCCTAGGTACAGGCTACAGCGATGGATGCAAGGAGAGAGTCGCCGCTGTGTGTGTGCTGGCATCTGCGTGTCCATGAATACATGGGCAAGGGAAGATTCGATGTATGACGAGGTCAAACGCTGTGATGCGCGTGGAAGCACTCGCAGCTTGTCGTCTTTCTGGTACCACTGGCTGGAGTGGATAGGCAAGTGAATGCGCGTTGAGGAATTTGATTATGACTAGGTCAAACGAAGGTTCATTGAGAAACAGTGAAAATTGAGAGGCTCTTAAAAATTTATTTCTTTGGAAAGCAAGAAAACTATTTTCATCGTATTACATCTGTTCTTCGATATCAAGAGGAAAACAAACCGCAATCTACTCAACGCTTCGAAAATAATGATATTAGAACCCAGCTTTTGATACATCAATACAAAAATTCAAAATGCTTATAACCTTCCATTGTAGATGAACTTCAATATTTTTAAATTCAAAATCCTTACAACCTTCCATTATGTCGAGAGTAGGTCGGCGACGGAAGTTCCAAGAAGAAACCAGATTCTTCAAGACATTCAATGTTAGAAAAGAATAAAAATCATCACGACTATTCCTAAAAACATTAAAAACATATTCAAGAGGTATTTAAAAGTTCAAGAATTATTAAAAAAACGTCATAACAGCATCAGCTACAATAAATGAACTCTCTTACGAGGATCCTTAGATTGATAGAAAAATCCATACGCTTTTGACAACTAGTCACTCCATTTATCTCTTCAATCCTACATATGCATAATGTATGTCACGCTTTATTGGAGTAGAACCTTATTTCTTCCTATGTCCGATATAAACATTCATGTCATTTTTTCTTTTAGTAAGAGAAAGTTGGGCCGAAGCCCAGTTTCCCTTGCTTTAAAAGAACAAACTAATACAATGGAGGGGCATAGTGCCCTTGGGATCCAAGTATCCACAAAGCCGGGGTATGATAGCCCAAAAATGCAAACCCAAAAATGGGTAGGGGCATAGTGCCCTTGGGATCCAAGTATCCACATAGCAGGGGTACGATAGCCCAAAAATGCAAAACCAAAAATGGGTATGATTTAGTAGAAAATCTAAGTTTTAGAGAAAACTACGAAGAAGGTTAATGAGCTTTTCATCACCATGACGGGCAGCCCATTTACTTTTGATTTTGTTATTTTCCATATTGAAGATCCTATGGTGTCTAAAGGGAGGGGAATGTTTACAATTGAATATTCTTCTACCAAGCAGGGAAAGGGATTTCTTTATCAACCAATCTATTGGAATGTCGTCTAAATTGGCCACAAATCGTATTTCCAAATCTTTCAAAGTGCCTCCCCTTTGATTGCATTCCATAAGGTAGAGGATTAACCAATCGCTTCACCCCACTAATGCTTGCTTCCAATTGATTCAATCTATAACTCCAAAACCCTAGCAAGAGCTTGGCACACTGAGTGACTTCTAGGCAGGAAAAGAAAAAAGTGATCAACTTCCACTCTACCATAGAGACAATGCTTAGATCATTGGTGGCCCCACACATTTTTTTTATCTTTGAATTTGGTATAAATTCCTTGATGGAGAAACCGCCACTTTAGAACCACATTTTTGTTCTCAATAATGGGATGCCAGATGTCCATGAACTTAAATTGCCATCTAATAATAGGCCACTTGAGACACCATCTTCAATTGAGGGCGACATGCACATCCAAGTGTTTCTTGAGATTCACCACCTTATCCTATTTGTTGCCTTTGATCCATATTAATACTTCAATTTGGTGGTTATCACATCCAAGAATGCGGCTAGTCTTTGGTTCTCTTAGAAATTGATTATGTTCCTTAATAGGCACCAGTCTTTGTAGTCAACTATCCTCGTCAGGTCTATCTCCTCAAATCTAATCCATTGTTTTCTCTCTGGATTCCAAAGATATTTACATATATGAGAACTTTTGTTCCTTAGCTTCTTTGCTCTTGGTATGTTATCAGAGTGAATTTATTTGATTCCCCCTATGGGAAACCATATAGAATCATTTTTTTCTAATCACAACTATTTATGGCTTCATCATGTTCCAAATCTTCCACAAGGACTAGAGCAAATCCGACCCTATGAGAGTCACTAAAGAAGGAGAAAACATCAAAGTGACCCATTCATGTACCTTCTATCTCGAAAGGTGCATGCCCATAAGAGAAGGTTTGTTTTTGAGAATCAATTTGGTTGAGAAAGTCTCCAAGTTGCATGATGCTTTTATCATCCATTCGGAAGCCATGTAATTTGTGATCTCCATACTTTCTAGCATGCAAAAACTACCAGAGTCTTTTCGAGTTTTTAATAAGTGGCTATATGCTTGTGCCTATGCATATGAGATAGCATGTTTATCTCAGAGGAAATGTATGTACTTAAGTGTGTTCAAAGATGCTCCTAATGTTGTTTTTCTGCTTAAATGAATTCATATTTTATAAGAATATGTGTACGTGTGTCTATGTGGTTCTAAGACTTACTCTTTGCGTTGTGGTTATATATATGTGGGTTTATATATGGTACTAGTTAATTTAAGTGAATATGTGGTTCATATTTGATTTAATTAATATAAGTACTAGGTAATATAGTTGATATAAGTATGATTAATAAAAGTCAAACAATTAAATTAATTGACAGATGTGTGTATCTAAAGTGCACACGTGAGTGATTGAGTGATGATATTTATGAATTACGTAAGTGGGCCGTGTGATTCGTGTATATCTAGAATGTGCTTAGAATATATGTACGTGTGTGTATAGAATTAGAGTATGTGTGGTACATGGATGAATGTAAGTGTATGAATGTATGCAAGTAGATATGAAAAAGTATGTGCACATAAGTATATTCATATAAATTTATAATAGTAATCTTTATGCATAGTAATCTTTATGCATAGTAATCTTTATGCATAGAATAAGACTTGAAAGTAATTTATAAAAAAGATGAGTATTTTTTATTCTTTATAAAAAGTACTTACGATTTTTTTGTGACAATCTTTGTGCACAACACTAAAGAGCATTCATATAGATGAGAATTATGAACAGGAAGGTGGAAAGAGCACACAGAAGATCAAAGCTACAATCCTTCAAAACCTTCAATCTTGACTTTTTAAGCAGATGAAGATTAAAGATTTAAAACTTAAGACTCTTGTATTTTCATAAGTTGTATAGGGCTTGTTCTCTTAGTTTCATGTCTCATGAATGTTATTACCTCATAAAAAACAAACTTGAAGAATGTTTTGTAAGCTTACATTTAGAATTACATAAGGTTACTTTGTTATATCTATTTTGGTTTTAATCTCACTTTATTTAAAAAGAAAAATCTTGCACATAATGAAATGATGTTTGACATATGCATAGAACACTAGGATATAAACGAACACCTTCCACAACACTCTTATCATGTCTAAAGTCCTAAAGCACACCAAGAAGCACCTCGCTTGTAGTCACATGATTAGACCATTGTAAAATCGAAACTCATCTGTCTAGTGGTATTCTTGCGTGCCCCGACAATGTCAAGCGAAAATTGGCCGAAAAGCGCAACACCAAATGAAAGAAAGTGATTGGAAGAAGCTATGGCATGGGAAAACACCAGTCCCTTGCATGAAATGACTGTCAATCTTTCACAAACTCCCTTATTGGAGGGAGTTATTGATCAATCATTTGGTAGACTCAATGCATATTTTCAAGAATGTGGCAGAGATGCTCTGGAAGACAATGATCGAAAAGAAGGAAAGCAAAGCACAAAGGGAGGACTGGGAAGAGCGAGGTTGTATGCAAGAGTTGTGGGAAATAACCAAGCCCAAGAGAGTAGTGTTGCTACCAAGAGCTCCTTGGGTGCTTTGCAAGATGGAAGAGCAAGAAATGAAGAAGTTGATTTCAGAGTTTCGGACACCTACTAGGTGCATGAGGTGTCTAAAGACTACCTTCGCATGAAACAATGATCTTAGAGGGCTCAAGTCTCATGGTCGGCACAGGCTTTTACAGTTTGTGCTCCATGTAGCTCTTAAAGATTGGTTTTTGAAGGATGAGAGAACAACAATTTATATAATCATTTCTTTGGTATGATGGATATCTTCTAAAGAGATAAGGAGAGATAGCATAGAGCATGGAAAACTCAATACTATAGAGATGGTCTGCATGGTTGAGAAATAATTTTCCAGAATTATTCTCACAATTTAGCTTCATTTATTGGTTCATGTGATTAATGAAGTTGCAATAGTAGTTGTCCATAGTCAATGGATGTTCTTCTTAGAGCATTTCATGAAGACATTAAAAGGGTTTGTTCATTAGAGAGGATGTCTAGAGGGCAACTTCGCAGAGGGATGGCTTGTACAAGAGTCTCTTGTACTCATAACAAAGTTCCTATGCATTTATGACCTAGAAATACCTCGCTTATGGAGCAATGATCAAGATGTTCATTTCGTAGGTGATGAACCTCAAGGTAAAGGGATGCATAGAAAAATGGATGCACCTTTCAGAGAGAAGGCAATGAAGTTTTGCATCATTAACTCTAAGCCTATGCAGACGTGGTTAGAGAGGTATGAACTTGCCAATGAGACAAATACAAAAGAAAGAGTTCAGTTTTAAAAGAATTGTTCCACTCGCTTTTTGCCTTTCGAAAAGTCTTCAAACTCTTTCATCCTTTCCTACAAGCAAACGGCTATAGAACCATCGCATAAGCAAAGGCAACAGGTGAGGATATCTCTAAAGAAGAGGAGGAACTCTCAAAGGGGTGTGATTTGGAGTATTCTAAATACGGTGCACTATGATCATCTAAATACTCCAAATGACACCCCTTTGAGAGTTCCTCCTCTTCTTTAGAGATATCATCACCTGTTGCCTTTGCTTATGCGATGGTTCTATAGCCATCTACATGTAGGAAAGGATGAAAGAGGTCGAAGACTTTTAGGAAGAGGCAAAAAGCGAGCGGAACAATTCTTTTAAAATTGAACTCTTTCTTTTGTATTTGTCTCTTTGTCAAACTCATAGCTCTCTAACCACTTCTGCATAGGCTTAGAGTTAATGATGCAAAACTTCATTGCCTTCTCTCTGAAAGGTGCATCCATTTTTCTATGACTCACACTATGGAGGAGCAGGTTCTAGAGGTGGATCTATAGGTGGCTCTAGAGGATTTAGATGTTGTGAAGGCAGTGTGAAAGAAGTTGTGTCTCCCACCTTCTCCTAGAGGGAGTACCTCAGATGCACGTACGCCACATAGTACACAACACAGACCTTGGGTTCTCATGACCATGATGACTCCAAGGTGTAACGTATACCTGATGGAGCTCTATTGATGGATGCACTTAGAGAGGCCATGCATCAGTGCATACAGAAGTTTTGCTCCATACAGTTTGGACACGATCTCATGGTAAAATGGAGCGAATACGACAAAGGTTGAAAAAAATTACATCATAGAGTCCATCTATCATGAGTACCGTCTAGCACCTAGGCACCCTATTATGACCTTAGAGTGGATTTAGCACACGATGCATGAGGTGATGTCATATCAAAGATCATAGTATTATGATGCTTTCAAAGCAGGCTTAGCAAAGCTTGTATGGTTACACGTTGAGGAGTGGGATATGATCAGCAATGAGCACTAGCAGACTCCTCACCAATGTTGTCAGCAACGAGATGCGATGGCCACACGTGTAGATACACACAGAGGATCACATTTGGGTAGTGGCATGTACAAAACTATGCGTCATGAGTTTATAAGTGTCATTCTGATGATTGAATTTGCTTGTATTAAGGACATCATGTATGCTCATCTAGCATTTTGCATATTTGTTGTAGGAGTTGGCAGTGGGTCATCGTTCGACACAAGTAGAGGAGGCTTTGGATTAGTTGCACTATTGTAAGACTTGGAGGTACACACTACAGTCATTTCATGGGAGCATGTATGATGAAGTGAGGTTAGAGACTTGGCTTGGTATTTCTTAATTGTTGTTTATAAATATCATGTCAATTTTTCTCATTTCATGAATGTGCTTTGTTGCAGGACTATAGATATTGATGGTTTGATCCCTTTGGGCATGTATATAGCAGTGGTGTGCCATAATTTTGTATTTGGATCATATATGACAATGATGCACCACAATTTTTTATTTGGTTCCTATATGGTAGTTGTTTGCCACATTTTGTATTTTGGCTCATGTAAGGTAGTGGTTTACCACACTCTTGTACATATTTATTTATGGAATATATATCTCTTTTTTACATGCTACATTTATGGAATATCTCATTTGTACATGGTTCATGGTTCATTTTTCGCATCTCTTTTATCTTAATGTGTTTTGCTTTATTGAATCATGTTTTCATTGCAGGTCATGTAAATCCTAAATCGGCAACCACTAGAGTACATGTCACATGTACTCAGTTTTTTTTTTTTTTTGATAGAGTATCTTTTGCTAGACAATAGTTGCATGGTAATGTTGCTACAACAAGAGACAACAGACTCTGCCCAAAAAAATTTGCACATATGGTCATCAGTATAGGCAACAGTATGAGCGTCCGTATGTCGAGGGACATATCGAGGTGTATAGCAATGCTTTTTCGAAGGACTTACCGATGCTATACTGGTGCAAAATTATTGACTCATGTATCAAGACTTATACAAGTGCTATGGGGGACTTACCCATACTTATATTGGTGCTTATAACAATTCTTAGACTGATGCTTAAATCGATGTTTATACTGGTGCTTAAACTAGTGTTTTGGTACCAAGGCCTATGCTGATGCCCAAGCAAAAATACTCCCATGTATTTGCATCACTATAGAGCCTGGTATGCCCCTCATATGTTGTAGTGACTATTACTATCATTATGCACAAAAGCATCCATTACTATCATCATTGTCAAGAGTGAAGAGTTTGATTATAATCGGGTTCTAGATGTGGGGAAATAGCAACCCATGGATCTTCCGAAGATGGGTTTTATGGTTAACCTTGCACCCAAGTCCATCGGTGGCAATAGAAAAGACAAATGGAGCTAGGGGGGACCTATGGATTAAGAGATACACCCAAAACTTTGTTGGTTACAGTTCTGTTTGGGGATTCTTGGACAAGAAGGGATTTGAGTGTTTGTAGGAGAAAGACAAGATGAAAGATACACACTCGAAGCCTCTGTCGATTTATTATAATAAGACAAACACAATGGTGATGCACAATACAATCCAATGCTTCTGTGTAAAATCCCACAGAGTGCACAATTACAAAATACCAAATACCCAAGGTCTTCTTATTGCCGGCCTCCTCTGCACCAGACCTCCACCTTCTCCAAGCCTGCACTTGTGCACACCTTGCACCAAGCTTCCAATAAGGGGGAGGGATTAGACACCTTCTATCGGCATGCGCACACTTCTATCGGAATAGCTTAGCACTTCTCTGCACACTTCTTAGTCATTCTTCATGCACACCTTGCACTTCACTTCTCTATGTCGCACACTGTGTGTCTCTTGCACTTCTCTCTCTTGCCTCCTGAGACTATGCTCTCTCTCTACTTAGTCTTAGAATATTCCAAGAATAATCCTTGCCTTGATTTGAGTGTCGATTCACGTACACTCATAACTGCAAGAGTATCTTGGTGCTCACTTTGATGTCCCAAGATTGTCTCCACAAGTATGCAGCCAACTAATCCCTGTTTTTTCTTGTAGTGACTTTAGACTAAAACAAAAATTTTAATTGGGGGGGCATACTTTCACCTCTACGTACATTGCCGCTTCACATACCTTCACATTTTCCTTTGAAGTCTTCACTTGTGCACCTAAGAGAGGGTTCACCTGAACCTTCCAAAACACTTTTGAACCTTAGGGAAATTACAGAAATACCTCTGCAACCTGCAACCAACTTTTTGCAACTTTACCCTTTGTGGATAATTAATTGTGCATTATCCATGCACCTTGACACCTGCACCTCGAACACTTGACTTTGCCCCTGTTGAATTTGACCTTGACCATGTTCACTTTGACCACTTTGACTTTGACCTTTTGACTTTGACTATAGTTGACTTTGACTATGGTTGACTTTGATCGATATGACTTTTATGGGCTCAATAGTTTCCCACCACCTAATGTGCTCTCTGTCCCAGAGAGCTACAGCCAAAACTCTGAGGATAAAGGACACCATAATACACCATAATACTTGTGCTGCAAGATCATGAAAAAGGATACCTGAACAACTACCAAGTCCATCAGAAAGAGGAGAGGACAAGCACCAGAGAAGAACCAAAAGGGGGATTCTGTCATGGAAAAGCAAAGGAGGGCAATGGGAGGGTAGAAAGGAGGTGGAGGGGAGGTCTGAGGGGCAGAGATGAATAGGGTAGGGAGGGTTAAGGATGTGGCTGGGCAGAAGGGTAAAGGGAGGTTGTGGGAGTAGGATTATGGGGGTATGGAGCGGGTTAAATTGATCAAACAGTGGAGCTACATAGGGTGCATATGGGAAATTATGAAATGTAAGGTAAGACAAAGTGAGAATAGACCATGTGGACAATATGGTGAAATAAAAACATGTGATAAATGTGCTCAAAACATGTGGGTTTTGACCAAAAGTCAGAGTAAAGGTGGGATTTTGGAAAACTTAATGCAAAACATGAATCTATAGGTGCCAAAATACATAAAATTGACCCCAAATTTGAAAATGGCCATCCGAGGCACGATCCAGAGCCAAAAGGGTTGTGCCATGAAAAATAAAAAATATATATTTATATATATATTAAAATATAAAAAAGAAAAATGAAATAAAACGAATTCTTTCTTTTTTCCTGTTAACTCGAACGCATGGCTGGGAAAAATTAAAAATAAAGTAAAATAAATAATAAATAATAAATAAATTAAAACAATATAAAATGAAAAAAACAAATTATATATATATATATATATATATATATATATATATATATATATATATATATATATATATATATATATATATGTATATAATAATAATAAATAAATAATATATAATATAAATGGTAGGGGGGTTTGTCAAAGACTATCGGGGAGAGAGAGAGAGAGAGAGAGAGAGAGAGTGAGAAAGAGAGAGAGAGGATTCTTTTCGAAAAAAATTCCAAGTTTATTTCGGAAAAATTCCCTAGGGGGGATTTTTTTTTGCATGTAAAAATGTCCAAAATTAGAGAAAAATAGAGAAAAATTCCAAAAAATTACCAAAAAAATCCAAAAAAATTCTGAAAAAAAATCTCAAAAATTCTCTAGAGGGTCGAGGGCAATTTCCTCAATCAAAAGCACAGAGAGCTTCCTGTATTCCTCTAATTTGGCAAGAAAATGACTATTGAAAGGGATGAAAAATGCTAGAAAAAATTCTAAAAAATGCTTGAAAAATTCCCAAAAAATCGAAAACATTTCGAAAAATTGTACTTTTGCAGAGGTTATGAAATTCCTTGTAAATTTGCTAAAAACTCAAGGAACAAGCATGAAATGGATAAACAAAACTACTAAAACTTAAGCAAAATGAAATGAGAAGGCTATGTACAACCTTGACAGATTTTGCAGTTCGAGGTGATCCATAATTCTTCAAGTGTGTTGATGGTAGGCCTTGAGCCTTGATGTGTTGACCAATGGCAAGGCCTCTCTTTTTAGTGTTTCTAACTCCATCGCACCCCAATTCAACATTGTTTTAACTCGATAAGGTCCTTCCCAGTGTGGAAGCCATTTTCCTCTCACTTGTGTTTGAAGATGAGGTCTATGGAGAAGAACTAATATGCCTGGCTCTATGTTGTTGTTCCACAAATTTCGATCATGTGCCTCCTTCCTCTTCATTTGAGTCTCTATCAATTGTTTTGTTGCTAGTAGACGTATCTCCTCCACTTTATGTAGTGCTCCAAGCCTCTGAAAGACACCACAATCTTTCTTTCCCTACATGAATGCTACTTTAGGTGATCCATGTAAAAATTCAAAGGGTTCAATTGGCAATATCCCATAAACCAGTTGGAATGGAGAATATCCAGTGGCCTCTTTGTAAGCTAACCTGTATGCCTTTGGATAGTAGGCACAAGATGTCCTCTGTAGAATTCTATACCTGTTGAAAATTTCCTGTAGGACCTTATTCACAAAATGAGTACCCTGGTCTGTACAAATTTCAAGTGGACATCCAAACCTGCAAATGATGCTACTATAAATGAAATCAGCAACAGTTTGGGCAGTGCAGTCAAGGGAGGCCATAGCTTCAACCCACTTTGTCGCATAATCTGTGGTTAACAATAGAGACTTCTCTCTTTTTGGAATCGACGGAGGGTAGATGGGCCCTACAAAATCTAGCCCCCACTTCTCAATGGTTGCCATGAAGTGGAAATAATCAAGGGGTTATGCCTCTGCTTTGTTGGCTTAGGTCCACACCTCTGGCAAACATCACATGCCTTTCCCCCTTCATCTGCATCCTTGAATAATGTAGGCCATCATAAACCAGCATCAAGTATCCTCTAACTCATAATATGTCCTGGAAGGTGCCCACCACCTGTTCCTACATGTGCAGATTGAAGCACTTCCCTCACTTCTTCTTCTTCTTCTTCCATACACTTCCTAAACCTGCTGTCCTTTCCCTGTCTATATAATTTATCTTTAATGAAAGTATAAGGTCTGCTCTTGATTAGCAGTCTCTTTCTTTGCACAACACTAGCCTTCTTTTGATACACTCTAGTTCTAATGAAATTCTTGATATCATAATACCAACCTTGGGCTTCTACAGCAAACAGATTAGCATCTGAAAAATCATCATTGAATCCACTAGTTTGATCCATTATATTGATCTTGGATAGGTGATACGCCATAACATTTTCTTTACTTGGTCTATGGACTAAAGAAAAATCAAACTCATGGAACAAAAGTAGCCATCTCCATATCCTCCTAGTTGCTTGTGGCTAGTTCAATAAATACTTGAGTGGCTGATGATCAGTGATGATGACAAACTTCACACCTAGCAAATAGTGACGAAATTTTTGTACTGCAAAAACCATTGCTAGAGCTTCCCTTTCTGTTGTGCTATAATTCTTTTCAGCTTTATTCAAAATTCTACTAGCATACTGAATAGGCCTATCAAGTTTGAATTCTTCACTATGTTGAGCCAATACTGCACTTGCATCTACATGCGCATGAAAAATTTTTGACCAATCTGGGGTGATAAGAATTGGTGCAGCCACCAATTTGGAGCTTAATGTCTGATAAGCCTTCTCTTCTTCTTCTTCCCACTTAAAGGGCACTTCTTTACCTGTAAGTCTAGCTAGTGGCATGGCTATCTCTGCATACATTTTTATAAACCTTCTGTGGTATCCAGTATGCCCCAAGAAACTCTGAATCTCTTTAGGAGATTTAGGTTTAGGCAGCTTTAATATAGAAATCATTTTATCACGATCTAGGGCCATAACTTTAGTCGAAACCACATGTCCCGAGAGAGTTCCTTCTGTCACAAGGAAATGACATTTGTTTGGGTAGAGCTTTAGCTTAGTCTCCCTGGATCTCTTAAAAACATTTTGCAGCTGTCGCAAGTGATGGTCCAAGCAATCTAAAGGGGTCTCATTGTGAGAACCTGAAGATGAAGAGAAGTCATCCATGAAAATTCTAAGTGTTTCCAGCAATAAGGGACCAAAAATGAGGTTGACAGTTCTGTTAAAGGTGGCTGGAGCATTTCTGAGTCCGAATGGCATTTTTACATACGCATATGTTCCCCAAGGTGTGATAAAAGGAGTCTTTTCACGATCCTCTAGGTGTATTGATATTTGATTATAGCCACTAAAGCCATCCATAAAGCTATATAATGCATGTCCAGCCGCTTCTTCAATGACCTGCTCTGCAAATGGCATTGGGAGTCCATCTGGAATGGTCACCTTGTTGAGTGCCCTAAAGTCAACACAAATTCTGATTTTATTGGTATTCTTCTTTGGTACTATAACCATAGGTGAGAGCCACTCTAAGTGTTCCATAGGAATAATGATTCTTGCATCCTCCATCTTCTGTATTTCCACATAAACAGCTTCACAATATTTTGGGTTAAGTCTATTACTCTTCCCTTGTATTGGTTTGGCTCCCTCAACCAGAGGGATTCTATGCTCTCCATAATTGGCAGGCACTCCTTCTAAGTATTTATAATGCCATGCAAAAACATCTGTATAGTGGGTCAAGAAGGATTTTACCTTTTTGAGGAGTCCTAGGTGGGCCACAACCAAGTGGCCACCAAAACTAGCTCATTATTGTCCTGAGTGCCTAATTGTATTTCTTGGACAGGGTTTCTCTCTACCATATTATCTTTCTGCTCATATCCAACCTTATTTTCTTCCATTAGCTTTTCCTGCATTGTTTCATAAGCAGGGTTATTTTGGAACTCAATGCATTCCTCCTTATTCTGCATCCATCCTGCAGGGATTTCTTGAATTGGGAAAGAGCATTCTTCACTAGTATGTTTTACCTTGTCTTTAGCTTTAGTAACTTCCTTCTCTATTGTTGTTACATCCTCCTCCAAGTTGTATTTGAGGGGTGTCTTCCTGCCCCTTCTGTGGTCTATGATGGGCTCCCCCAATCCATCAACTTGAACTTTCTCCTGATTTTCATCATAACCTTCAACTGTGCAATAATTATTAAGAAAAATTCCAAAACAAGAGGAAGAGTTGCCTGCTTGGAGCCAATTTAGAATATCCTCTTCTTCCTTGAAATCTATTTGGGGTTGGTACTCTGTTTTTGGTTCCATGCAAATGCCAACTATTTGCATCATGCTCATGTTCCCTTCATGCTCTGGACCCTCCTCTAAATGTATTTGTGTGAGTTCTTGCCCTTTCTTTTGTACCCACATGGTGTCTTTATCCCAATCATGGATGACACTTGCATGCCTGAGCCATGGTCTTCCAATTAAGAGGGGAAATCGTGCTTCAACCTGCGGTAGTCTTAAAACCACAAAATCCAGAATGAAGAGATTACCTTGTACTTCAAGTGGAACTTTTGGGATCACTCCCAAGGGCCTTACTTTGCTTTGATCTACCAAAGTAACAGTGAAATTTGCGGGCCTTGAAGGGTGGAGTCCAATCTTTTCCATTGTATTTTCAGGCATCAGGTTAATGTCAAAACCCCCATCCACAATAACTCCTTGAAACTCACGACCTTTGATAGATACTGTCAGTTGAGGACTCTTATAATCTATAAGGAGTGCTTCCCCTACAATTTTACCTTTATGCATAACAACAATCTTTGTCACCAAACTTGTAGTGGAAGCCTCATCAATTATCTACAAGAGTTTTGACCTGAATTTCCCATCCATCTTTATCAAATAAAAAATACAAACCTCCTTTTTCATGGACTTGAGTAGTTTTGAAGCCTCTGATTCCTTAAGAGCATGGGATCCAATTGACTTATCAAACTCCTCATGATCCCTATTGAATGCATACCCAATGGCATCACTTGTACATATAAGAGCTCCTTTTTTACTTGTATCTGCACATGTAGTGGCATTGTCTTCAGATGTCTCTTTGTCTTTGTTCAATCCATTAATTCTGGCTCATTGACTTGATCTAAAATTTCTTCTTTGTGCACAAAAATTATTTGAATGTGGGATCCAGATGAAGAGGCTTGATTCTTAGGACAACAATTTGTATAGTGGTCTCTAGCCTCTTGGCAGTTTTTGCAAGGAGGGGCATTTTTTGGTAGAGTGCACCTACTTTGATAGTGCCCACATTCTCCACATCTAAAACAAATGATTGGCCTCCTAGGCCCATTTCCAAAGTTATTCCTCTGTCTTGGGTTGTAATTGTTACCTTGATTGGGTGCACCCGCCATTACATTTGATGGTGGTAGGGTTCCTCCTTGTGTCCAATATGTTGTTGCAGGCATTCCTCTTTATTGGCATTCCTAGGCCTCATGACTAGCTTTCCTACATAATTGGCAAGTCACACTTAACAAAGGACATTCACTTACTATATGACCTTGCTTGCTGCACATGGTACACCGAAGTCCACTCTTGGTGCCACCCCCTTTGAGTTCCCGCAACTCTTGTCGCAACTGAGCCAATTCTTCAACTTGATCCTCCTCCTCCTTTTGGAGCTTTAATGTCTCAATCTCCCTCCTCAACTGAGTTTTAGCATTCTCCTCCTCTTTGTGGGGCTTATTCCTTTTTAAGCTCTCCAACTCCTTCCTTAGCTGGATTACTGGATCCTCCATTTATGTAGAATATGGTAGTTGAGAAGAAGTTGCTCCATACTATTGCCTTATCTGCTCTAGTCGTGTAAATGTGTTGATGAATTCCTCTATGGAGGTTGTAGGCAACACTAATTCCTTGATTTTACATTGGGTGGTCACAGGAAGTGGCTTAGCTAACCATTTCTTAACAAAAAAATCACTTGGTGGATCTGGTAATTTATCCATTATTGCTTTGGTCCTATTCACAAACTCTAGAAATTTTTCATCCAGACCCAATCTCAAATTCCCTAGTTCCTCTATGATCATTTTTGCAGTATTTCCATGTAGGAATTGACTTTTGAATGCATCTTTCATTAAGTCCTAAGTTGTAAAATGGTTCTCAGCAAATTGGGTGAACCATTTATATGCTAATCCTTATAATGTGGCAGGAGAGAGTATCAAAAAGGCATCCTCCCTGCCCATTAAGCCTCTAGTTTTGCATAGTGCTAAAAACCTTCTAATATGGCTGTCTGGATCTTCCTGAGCTAGGCCTTTGAAAGAAGGAAATTTTATATTTAATCTTGATAGTAGGGTTTCCAAGTCTACCTATCTTGTCATGCTCTTCATTGATGAGGTTGACAAAAGTGGACTAGAGGATCTCCTAATAGCCTTCCTTAATGTTTGCTTGCAGGTGAACCTCAATGTTTGGGACCGAGTTGCGGTCATGGGCTATTCATAGTCCGCTTAGTATGAGATAATTGATAAGAATATTTACCTCTTAGCTTAATGAAGTGGCACTGTGTAGTATTGTCGACACTTGACCTCTTCCACACTTTGCACTTGGATTCTCCTATGCTCAAACCTCCTTTGAGTCCCACCGTGCGTGGTAAATTTGTTGCGGGATTCTTGGACAAGAAGGGATTTGAGTGTTTGTAGGAGAAAGACAAGAAGAAAGATACACATTGGAAGCCTCTGTCGATTGATTAAAATAAGACAAATACAATGGTGATGCACAATACAATCCAATGCTTTTGTGCAAAACCCCACAAAGTGCGCAATTACAAAATACCAAATACCCAAGGTCTTGTTGCTACCGGCCTCCTCTACACCAGACCTCCACCTTCTCCAAGCCTACACTTGTGCACACCTTGCACCAAGCTTCCAATAAGGGGTAGGGATTTGACACCTTCTGTTGGCACGCACACACTGCAATGTGACCTTGGGATCCTTAGGCGGAATAGCTTAGTACTTCTCTACACACGTCTTAGTCACTCTTCATGCACACCTTACACTTCACTTCTCTGCGTCGCACACTGTGTGTCTCTTGCACTTCTCTCTCTTGCCTCCTTAGACTATGCTCTCTCTGCTTAGTTTTCCAATAGTCGAAGAATAATCCTTGCCTTGATTTGAGTGTCGATTCACATACGCTCCTAACTACAAGAGGATCTTGGTGCTCAGTTTGATGTCCCAAGATTGTCTCCACAAGTGGGCAGCCAACGGATCCCTGTTTTGTCCTGTAGTGACTTTAGACTAAAATTAAAATTTTAATTGGGGGGCCATACTTTCACCTCTGCGTACATTGCCGCTTCACATACCTTCACATTTTCCTTTTAAGTCTTCACTTGTGCACCTAAGAGAGGTGTTGGAGAAACACTCACTAATTGGACATATGTTTGAAGGTCAAATCTTAGGAAGAAAACCCCATGCCTATGTGAAGGGACAAATTCACAAGTGTATCATATTTGTAAAGATAGTTCACTTTAGTTCTAGAAGTTTTTTAAAATCACGAGAATACGAAAATCTATATAAGTTAGTTTGTATCAACTGACGCGGAGAGAGAATGAGAGAGAAGAAGTAGAAGAAGGAGTTCATTTTATACGACTGAGTATAGTCGGGCTTCTCTGAGTGAGAAAGCATCTGTAAAACTTCTGAGTTTTCATAGCTATGAGAAAGAACTGAGTAAAGTTCTGTGTATGAGTCTCTCTCTATCATCTCCATGCTTGCCTATTGTGTGATGAATTCAAAAGTTCAAGTTTTTTGAGCAATTCGATGCCTGGCATCGAATCTTGGCTGATAAGTCATTATTTCCATTCTCTGTGTGTTAACTGTTGTTGAATCTTTTAAAAACATGAAGTTTGTGGAGCAACTCGATGCCTGGCATCAAGTTCCAGCATAAAATGGATGCCCGGCATCGACTTCTAGCATATAAGTCATCTTCTTCATGTGTGTGTAAAATAGAGTGTTTCTGGTGCAGAAAAATAGCCAAAAAAAGCCCAAAGTTGATGCCCGGCATCGACTTGGACTGAAATTCGATGCCAGGCATCGAATTTTTTATTTTTGGACACCAGGAATACTAAAACAGGCAAAGTTTCCAGTTTTGGAAGCTCATACAGGGTCATCTTGTGAGAGCCATAACTTGAGTTCTAGAGATCCGTTTGATGCATATGATAGCTTGTTGGAAAGCTCTACTCTTCTAGTTTCAGCCTATAACGCTTCATGGAGAAATAATACTTGAGCTAGGAGAAATTAGCAAAATACTGAAGGTATGTCATTTCGGTGACTAGGAATTTCTGTAGAAGCAAAGTTCTCACTTTAGGCTATCATTTCTCAAAGTTTGGAGTGGCAATGAGTTAATGGTGACCATAGAGGTGTTCTAGTGTCACATTAATTCATTTCTTGTTGTGTTTCATACATCAACAAGTGGTATCAGAGCAGAAAGATTCTCGAGAGCAGAAGACGACAAAGGTACGAGAAGTTTTGTAAAGTTTTCCATTAAAGTTTGAAAGGTGAAGCATTTAAAGACACAAGGCATCAAAAGGTTACTTCAAAAGTATCCTCATACACAAAGAACTTCAAAAGGTATTATCCTTTATTCTTTAAGCTCACAGGTTGCAGCAGAAGGAAAGAACTATGGCAGAATATATTTCCATTGACAAACTGGACAGAGATAATTACCGTGCATGGGTAATGAGAATGGAAGCCTTACTTATGAGTAAGGATCTCATGATATATGTTACAGGTGAAGAAGAGAAGCCAGTATTCGAAGATGAAAGCCGACCAAAGAAAGAAGAACTAGATGCTTTAAAGCATTGGCAGAAGAAGGATGCAAGTGCAAAAGCTTACATTTACAATACAATCTCTGATCATTTGCTACCACACATCAGAGGATTGGAATCATCTGAAGATATATGGAATGCATTGGAGTATCATTTCCAAAGCACTACTAAAGCAAGGAAAGCAAGTCTATGGTCAGAGTTTACAACATTCAAGAAGAAGCCAAGTCAAAGTATTAGTGATTATGTCACTAAGATGAAGGATCTTGCAGATAGTCTTGGATCCATAGATGAAGATGTTGAAGATCACAGATTGATTGCTCAGCTACTTGCAGGTTTGAGAGGGGATGAAAGGTGGAAACCTTTTGTCTTATCAACAGAACTTTCATTAAATCATTATGTTCCAGATTTGAACCAGTTGCTTGGTTTGATGCTCACATATGAGCAAGACTTGAAGGGAGATGGAGATAAAGGACAAAGTTCTGCAATGTACATGAAGAACAAGAAGAAAGGAGATAAAGGTAAAGCAAAGGATGAAGAAGAGTCAACTTCTCAAGTTTATTATGCAAGAGGTAAAGGCACTGGCAGAGGAAGAGCAAGAGGTTTTGGAAGAGGAAGAGGTAATCAAAATAACAACAAAAAGGCTTGCTGGATCTGTGGATTGAGTAATCATTTGGCTCATGACTGTTGGCACAACCAACAAGGATCAAACCAGAATCAAAACAACAATAGCAGAGGCCGAGGTGGAAGATATCAAAGTAATTTCCAAAGAGGTAGACAAAGTCAAAGAGGAGGCTATGGTAGAGGTGGAGGAAGAAGTTGGGGACAAAATCAATCCTACAACACCACCTACTACAACTATGCAAATGACACACAGAATGAAAGTCATACATCATTGATGATGAACTCAATCAACACATCAGATAAAGAAGATCTAAAGGTATTTTACATTGACTCTGGATGTTCTAATCATTTGTCAGGAAACATAGAATTGATGTCAGAATTGGAAAAAGGTATTTCGAGTCACACAGTTCAAACTGGTGATAATACAAGACATAGTGTACATTCAATTGGAAAAGTGAAATGCAAGAGTGGAGCAGATTTGCTAACCAATGTTTTGTATGTTCCTACAATACCTAAAAACTTGATTAGTGTGGGACAGATAGTTGAAAAAGGTTTTCAAGTCAGGTTTACAAATGAAGGAGTATTTGTGGAAGATCCAGAGAATGGATATAATCAGATTGTCTCTGGTAAGAAAGAAGGTAGACTCTTTACTTTAAGAGTACAAGGAAACATTGGTCAAGCTTTGCTCACACATGGTGAAGCAGTGATTACAGAACTTGATCTCTGGCATAAGAGATTAGGTCAATTCAATGAAAGAGGAATTAAAGCTATGGTTGCTAATCAGTCTGTACTAGGATTACCAAATGTGCAAAGTCAACATATGGTTTATAAATGTGAAGCATTTCAAATGGGAAAAGCACACAGGTTACCATTTCAGAAGAAAGGATTCAAACATGATGGATTACTAGAGCTCATTCATACAGATGTATGGGGACCAACAAAAGAAGGATCTATCAGTGGCTCAAGGTACTATGTTCTTTTCATTGATGATGCTACAAGATGGATAACATTATATGTTTTGAAGGAAAGATCAGAAGTGTTTGGAGCTTTCAAGCATTTTCATGCATATGCAGAGAGAGTCACAGGTCAAAAGCTTAAGAGACTGAGGTCTAATGGAGGGGGAGAATATTTCTCCCAAGAGTTCAATGATTATCTTTGGAATGCAGGTATTAAGAGAGAAATAACTTGCAGGTATACACCACAACAAAATGGTGTAGCAGAAAGAAGGAACAGGACTTTGGTTGAGTTTGCTAGAGCTATGCTAAAGGAGAAGAACTGTCCAAATTATCTTTGGGCTGAGGCTGTAAATACAGCTACATATCTTGTGAATAGATTACCATGTGCAGCTCTAAATGGAATGACTCCATATGAAGCTTGGTGGGGTAAGAAACCAACACTAGATCATTGTAGAGTGTTTGGATCAATTGCATATGCTTATGTGCCATCACAACTTAGACATAAACTTGAACCAAAGGCAGAAAAATATGTGTTCATTGGTAATAATGAAAAGCAGATGGGTTACAGGTTGTGGAATCCTTTAACCAAACAATTTCTTGTTTCTAGAGATGTTTGATGAACAGAAAAGTTGGTATGCAGATCAAAGTCATACAGCTGAAGAATTTGAAGAAGAGGTAAGAAGATGTGAGAAAGGAAAATCAATTGTGCAGGTAAATAGAGATGAAGACTATATGCAAGCAAGTACATCCAGAAGTGGATTAACAAGAAGGAATGAAGAAGCTCCTATATTTAATGAAGAAGTGTATCCAGACACATATGAAGAATGTGAACCAAGAAGGTCAAGCAGGACTAGAAGACAACCAGAAAGGTATTCTTATGATACTTCTTACATAACTCAGAAGAACTATGCATATATGGTCAAAGATGATGAAGAACCTCAGAACTATGATGAAGCTAAAGGTAAGAAGCAATGGGAAGAAGCAATGAAGGAAGAATTCAATGCACTGGAGGAGAACAAGACATGGGAACTTGTTCCTAAACCAAATGGTAAGAAAGTTATTGGAAATAAATGGGTTTATAAAGTGAAGAAGCTTGCAGATGGAAGTATAGCCAGATACAAAGCTAGACTGGTGGTGAAAGGCTATGCCCAGACCTATGGCATAGATTATGATGAGACATTCAGTCCCATAGCTAAGATGTCAACTATAAGTACAATCATTGCTATTGCAGCTTCAAAAGGATGGACTCTAAGTCAATTGGATATAAAAAATGCATTCTTGAATGGATACATATCATATGAGGTATACATGGAACAACCTCAAGGGTTTATAGATTCCAAGTATCCAAATTTTGTTTGCAGGTTGAGAAGAGCATTGTATGGATTGAAGCAAGCTCCAAGAGCTTGGAACTATAGACTGGTGAAGTATCTCAATGATCTTGGATATCAAAGTTCAAAAGCAGACCCAAGTCTACTTATCAGAAGGACAGAGGAAGGTACAATCTACATTTGTATTTATGTAGATGACATTATAATCACAGGTACTTCAGATGAAGGAATCAAGGAGGTAAAGAGATTACTTGAGAAAGAGTTTAAGATTAGTGATCTAGGAAAGTTGTCATACTTTCTTGGAATGGAAGTTACTTATACAGATCATGGCATATATGTATCACAAGAAAGGTATCTTCTGAACTTGTTGAAGAAGTTTGATATGGAAAATTGCAGAGAAGCTTCAACTCCACTTGAAGTTAATCACAAGCTTAGTAAATATGATGGTGCAGACTACAAAGATATGAGGAAGTATCAATCTCTTGTGGGTAGTTTGATTTATGCTACACTAACAAGACCTGATCTTAGTTATGCAGTGGGAGTCTTGTCACGATTCATGCATTGTCCAAAGGACCCACATTGGATTGCAGGTCAAAGAGTTCTCAGATATATCAAAGGAACTATAAAGGAAGGATTATATTATCCTTTTACATCAGATTTGAAGTTGAGAGCCTATAGTGATTCAGATTGGGCAGGTAATCAAGATGACAGAAGATCAACTCATGGTTACATGTTATACATTGGTGATAAGCTTGTAAGTTGGTGTTCAAAGAAACAACATACAGTAGCATTATCATCAACTGAAGCAGAGTACAAAGGACTTGTGGAAGCAGCTAAGGAAGTCATATGGATGCAGACATTGTTCAAGAGCTTAGGCATTGATCAAGGTACACCTACAATACATGGAGATAATATGAGTTCACTTTATCTTGCAGCAAATCCAGTATTTCATGCAAGGACAAAGCACATAGAGATACAGTATCATTTTCTCAGAGAAAAGGTAATGGAGAAGGAGATTGAAGTGGAGTACATTTCTACTAAAGATCAGTTAGCAGACATAATGACAAAAAGCTTGGATGGTGTGAAGACCAGCAGATTCAAAAGCATGGCAGGAGTGAAAGAAAGAAGATGATATGAAGAAACAGGGAATGTCAATTAGTGATTGAGGGGGAGCTGTTGGAGAAACACTCACTAATTGGACATATATTTGAAGGTCAAATCTTAGGAAGAAAACCCCATGCCTATGTGAAGGGACAAATTCACAAGTGTATCATATTTGTAAAGATAGTTCACTTTAGTTCTAGAAGTTTTTTAAAATCACGAGAATACAAAAATCTATATAAGTTAGTTTGTATCAAGTGATGCGGAGAGAGAATGAGAGAGAAGAAGTAGAAGAAGGAGTTCATTTTATACGACTGAGTATAGTTGGGCTTCTCTGAGTGAGAAAGCATCTGTAAAACTTCTGAGTTTTCATAGCTATGAGAAAGAACTGAGTAAAGTTCTGTGTATGAGTCTCTCTCTATCATCTCCATGCTTGCCTACTGTGTGATGAATTCAAAAGTTCAAGTTTTCTGAGCAATTCGATGCCTGGCATCGAATCTTGGCTGATAAGTCATTATTTCCATTCTCTGTGTGTTAACTGTTGTTGAATCTTTTAAAAACATGAAGTTTGTGGAGCAACTCGATGCCTGGCATCGAGTTCCAGCATAAAATGGATGCCCGACATCGACTTCTAGCATATAAGTCATCTTCTTCATGTGTGTGTAAAATAGAGTGTTTCTGGTGCAGAAAAATAGCCAAAAAAAGCCCAAAGTCGATGCCCGGCATCGACTTGGACTGAAATTCGATGCCAGGCATCAAATTTTTTATTTTTGGACACCAGGAATACTAAAACAGGCAAAGTTTCCAGTTTTGGAAGCTCATACAGGGTCATCTTGTGAGAGCCATAACTTGAGTTCTAGAGATCCGTTTGATGCATATGATAGCTTGTTGGAAAGCTCTACTCTTCTAGTTTCAGCCTATAAAGTTTCATGGAGAAATAATACTTGAGCTAGGAGAAATTAGAAAAATACTGAAGGTATGTCATTTCGGTGACTAGGAATTTCTGTAGAAGCAAAGTTCTCACTTTAGGCTATCATTTCTCAAAGTTTGGAGTGGCAATGAGTTAATGGTGACCATAGAGGTGTTCTAGTGTCACATCAATTCATTTCTTGTGGTGTTTCATACATCAACAAGAGGGTTCACTTGAACCTTCCAAAACACTTTAAAAACACTTTTGAACCTTAGGGAAATTACAAAAATACCTCTGCAACCTGCAACCAACTTTCTACAACTTTACCCTTTGTGGACAATTAATTGTGCATTACGTGTGCACCTTGACACCTGCACCTTGAACACTTGACTTTGCCCCTATTGACTTTGACCCTGACCATGTTGGCTTTGACAAGTGTGACTTTGATCTTTTGACTTTGACTATAATTGACTTTGACTATAGTTGACTTTGACCAATATGACTTTTATGGGCTCAACAAGTTCTCAAAGCAACACCTCCTCCCTTAGTACCCTTCAGAATTTGATACCAATGTTAACTAACAACTAAACTAGGATATCAACTATCTATCAAGGTTCCCACAAGACTAAGGATAAAGTCATTCACTAAGCCCATAAGGGGTGAGAGATGCACATACACACCTATCAAGGTTGATAAAAAATGGGAAGCCTTGAACACAAACATGGACCGTTATATGAACATGCAAGTTCTTGATTTCAATACCTTCATGGGAAAATTATTCACAATGAGGAAGATCTTATGAAGAATGGAAACAACAAAAATGTTAATAAATCTTCTGCTCTCTATATAGATAAGAATAAAATCAAGGATAACAAAGGCAAAGGAAAGAATTTTGAACATGAAGGTAGTACCTCTCAATCCAACTTTGCAGGTAGAGGTAGACGCTCAAGAGGAAGAGGTATATAAGGTAGAGGGAGAGTGCATAGCTCATCACAGTGTGCCATATGTGGTCTAACAAATCATATTGTAAAGAATTATTTCAAGACCCCAAGGAACCAAAGAGGAAGATGATACAATAGAGGAGGCTAGGGAAACTCAAGAGTAAGATTCAACACTTCTTATGAATAACAACAACAACTCATACCAATGCAACTACCAAGGTGGATACAAAGGAAGGAGGGACTACAACAACTATACAAATGATCAAGTTGAAGAAGACTCACTTATTCTCATCAACATGACCATGAACGAAGGTAAAATAGATGAACATGTGTTTTTTTTAGACACAAGATGCTCGAATAATGTGGAAGGCAATGTAGCTCTACTCTCAGATTTGGAGGACCCAAGGAATAGGCATGAAGTCCAGGCTCAAGATGATACAAGGCATCTAGTTGAGAAGATAGATAGTGTGAGGACTTTAGATGGTAATATGAACTTACTCTGTAGAGTAATGTATGTGCAAAGTTTTACCAAGAACCTCATCAGTGTAGCTCAAACTGTTAAGAAGGGATCACAAGTTAGATTCCCCAAGCATGGAGCGTTTTTTGAAGACCCACATCAAGGATTCAAGAAGATAGAAAGAGGTGAAAAATCGAATAGACTGTTCAACTTTAAGCTCTAAGAAACCAAGAACATTGCATTGCTCAATTATGGTACTCAAATTCTATTAGAGTTAGAGATTAGGCACAAGAGATAAGCTCACATAGGAGAAAGATCTCTCAAACAAATTATTAAGGATCAAAGTGTACTTGGTCTACCAAACATATCAGAACAACATAGGATTTATAAATGTAGTGCTTATCAATTGTAGCCGAAACAATTTTCAAGTATTTGAAGGGTACAATCAATAAAGGTTTGTACTCTCCCTACACATCTGATATATATATATATATATATATATATATATATATATATATATATATATATATATATATATATATATATATATATATATATATATATATATATATATATATATATATATATATATATATAAAACTCTTTTCGAATGCTGATTGGGCATGTTCTAAAGATGATAGGGGAAGCACATTCAGATACCTTCACTCTATAGGTAAAAAGTTAATTTTGTGGGCTTCAAAGAAGCAAACAACTATAGCAATCTCATCAAGAGAGGTTGAGTATAGAGGACTTGCAAATGGTACCAAAGAATCAATGTGGATTAAGACCCTATATTGTGAGCTAGGGCTTATGTCTTCCACTCCACACATTTTTGGAGATAATATCAACTCTTTACATCTTGTTGCTAACCCCATTTATCATGTCAAGACCAAACACATAGAAGTACATTATCATTATGTCAAGGAAAATATCATAAGAAAAGAGATTCAACTTTCATATGTGTCTATACATCAACAATGTGGATATATGATGACTAAAGCATTGGATGGAAGAAAATTAAACAGATTCAAATCAATGATTAGATTGTAGGAAATCTTGAAGGACTAAAGACTAAGAGGTGCACTACTATTCTCACGACTATTCTCATGAAGTGCATCTACTCAAAAGAGTTCACATGGGAACACATGCTTGTGAAGTTCTCATTGTATTTAACTTGGATAAATGTTAAAACTAAATATTGAAGAAGATCCTAGTCCATGATTTTAGTTGATTGGAATTTGATTCAAGTGATTCATTAACTATAGGATCACTTTTAAGTGAGCAAGATTCAAATTCAAATTCAAAATATGAGTATAAATGTACTCACTCCTTAGTCACGGGTAACCACACCCATTACTGAGAGAATGAGCTACATTTCTAAGCATACATTGTGCTCACTTCATCAAGGAGTGGTCCCCTACAGATCCCATGTATCATATATGCAATATAACATACATTTTGAATCAATATATTGTGTAAATTCTTCTCTAGATGTTGTTATAGTACACTCATATACAAAGTGAACTTGCTTTGCATATTTCTCTATGCATGAATATCCCTTTGCTATAATTTCACTTGGGTTCGTTTGATAAGAGAGTCTAGTATCCACATATCATGTTTCATTATAATTTGCAAAAGAGTTTGAGATATGAAGGTTTGAAGTTGAATGTGTCTACACATCTTGTTTCAGAAAGATGAGGGTGACTCCTCCTAATTTGTTAAATCCATTTCTCAGTGTATGGTGCAAGTAAAATCATCAAATAACTTTCTTTAGTTAGCTATATACTTCAATTAGATGTGTGAAGAAAATCTTTCGACAAGGTTGTTAGATTTGAATATAACACTAAGACCTCATCCCAAAATAGAAGTTTTTCTTCACTCCTTGCAAAGTAGAAGTTATCTCTTTTGATGCAAACACTTGGAAATGATGTTCCAAAGGATTTGATGGATCATTATACATTATTAGAAAGATAAAGAAGTCTACTAAGCATCCATGGAGGTACTTTGGTTGGTGTAGAGTAGGTTTGGTTACCTCTTCTGGTGACCTGTACACAATTTGGTTAAGGTTTCTATACTTGATGCACATCCTATAGGTTTTATTCTTTTCCTCAACTAAGAGAACATGTTATTAAAATGGAAAAGAACTATTCCTTATAAATATTTTTTAAAGTGAGACCTTAAATTGGTTTTCTATTTCTTTTTTTAGAAAGGGCTTAGCCTATAAGGTGTTTTATGAGGAGGAGAACTGTCAAGAATTATTTCTATACCATGGTCAAAGGATCCTCGAGATGGTGGGAGTTTTGAGGGATAATCAAACATAAAACAATCCTTATAAGAAACCATAAATGGTTTATGCTCATCGAAAAGTGCATGTGTATAATCAATTATGACATTCACAAAAACAATACATGAATTGTAACCTTTTCTAGATGCGTCTTTTACTTCAGTATGACTTATTAATGAAAATAGTTGACAATCATACATTATAGAGAAAGAAATAAATTGAACTTTACATTCAAAATTAAATTGATGTGTACCATTGTTTATATATGGATTATAATGATGGAAAAAAGATATACCAAATATAAAATCATAAGCCTACGAAGGGGCAATTAAGAATGTTTGTACATCTACACATGAGCCTATGCAAATCTTAACATCATGCACTCTACTTTTTAGATTATTATGGAATTTCTTGAAATGAAGCCTAGGCTTTATATGTGAAGGTAAAAGAGTTTACTTTGAGTTTTTGCACTAATGTATGTGAAATAAAATGATGAAAACTACCATCATCATGTAGAATATTAACAAACCTATCATTAATAGTACAATGCATGTAAAGCAAAGAGTGAATAGAAATCTTGTTATGCAAGTTACCTAAGTCATTTTCCAAAGCTTCCCTTTTTCAAATAGGTTGAGATAATTTGTGAACTACTTCCACAACATGCATTGGTCTGCAATAGGTTTCATATTGAGAGACCGCAATCGAGGCTATGGGTGTTGTTGAAAAGTTATAATGAGGAATTAGTGCAAAGCTAGGACTAGAAAAGTTAGTAAGACTAAACCTCAAAAGATAATGGGGCTTGACGAGGGGTTGTTGTTAATGAGGTTGTTGCAAAGAAAACAATTTGGTGATAGATTGAAACTCTTTCTCTACATCTTGAGCAAAAGATATAGCTGATAAAGAGTTTTGGGCCATAGTGTGTGGAGCCTAGCTTCGTTTCCCATCTTCAATCTATCTTCATACTTCCTCGGCAAAATATTTTCAAGAACTATCTTGAGCATATTAACAAGTAATAGGTGTTTCCAAAATATTTTAGCATAGGTAGAAATGGTATCAACCTCCTTCCATGTGAAAGTGATACGTGAGATGAGCATGTAAGTGGAATTGAAAAGGAAGAAATTACTCTTTGATCTTCTCTTGAAATGCCTTCCATGTTGTGGGATGTTCGTGGTATGCCATAAAACATTCCACCAAAGCTAAGTCTTCCCCACCAAAAAAATTAGTGGAAAACTTCACTTTATCATTTTTGGAATAATATTCCTTTGAATAAAAATCATCAAACTAAGGTATCAATGAAAAATAAAATTGACCATTCTTACACTCATCAAACTATGTGAAATGGAAATTATTTGTGCCAATCTTGAAATGTGTGTCATCTGCTTGAGTTGTAATGATTGCCTTCACCACCTAATAAAGTTTTTCATCCTTAATGGGCATCATATGAAGGAAGACATCATGTTCTTTGATCTCATTTTGGGCACTTTGGAGTTCATGTTGTCAGAGCTCCAACTGTTGTTCAATTTGTACCTTAGGTAGAGGTGACTCACCAAAATTATCTATGGTATGAGTAGGGTCCATTCCTTTGTAAAAGAAGAAATCCCCTTGTTAAAAATGTGAAAATAATTTGAAGAATTCTTGAATTAAAATGGGAGAGGGAAGAGTGGTACTTGGGAATGTAAAAAGTAAGAGCAACGAAAGTAATGTCAAATAAAGCTAAAAAGGAGTAAAGTGATAACACGTGTAAATATTATAGTGGTAAAAAACTTGACTTGTAATTGAGAGGTTGTGGGTTAAACTCCTTTACTTAATGAGAGAATTCTTATTGTCAATCCTAAATAAAAGAGTTTTTGCATGTATCCAATAATGACAATGGCCAAGGGAGCCATCGGTTCTCAGGAAGCCAAAGGGTGCCAAAGTTATGCAAACATTTTGTGCCTTACTCGATGGAAAAAAAAACAAAAAGAAAAATTGAAAATACAAGAGGAAACATAAATAGAAATTAGAACATGAATGGGAACTAGAGAACTTGGAGATGGTAGATAGATGGATAGATAAATAGATAGATAGATAGATAGATAGATAGATAGATGGATAGATAGATAGATAGATAGATAGATAGATAGATAGATAGATTACCTATATCATCAACATATACACATAAGTATATGAACTCTGATTAGTTCCTCTTAATGAAGAGGGAAGGATCTTCTTTGCTCACATTGAATCCTTTATCTTGCAAGTAAGTGAGAAGCCTATGAGTCCAAGCCCTAGGGTCTTGCTTCATTCCATATAGGGCTTTCCTCAACCTACACACATGATCAATACATGATTGATCTTCAAAACGAGAAGGTTGAGCCGTGTGTACCTCCTTTGATATCTATAATTTCAAAAAATCATTTTTCACATCGATTTGATAGATCCATTTGAGTACTCTAATAGTAGGCATCTTTGCAACAACTGAAATGTTTCTTCATAATCAACACCTTGTGTTTTTCCATATCCTTTGGCTACTAACCTTTACATGTTTATTGAGCCATCAAAATTCTTCTTTACCTTATCTATCCACCTTGAACATGTGACTTTCATAGATGGAATCTTGGGTACCAAATCCCAAGTATGATTCTCTTGTAAGGCTTGTATCTCTTTGTACATACCATTCAGTCATCCAAGCTTCTCCTTTGCTTCTTCATAAGTTAAAGGCTCCTCAGATTTTGATTCCTATGCTATATATGTTGAGTGTTTAGTGACTAAGGAAGTATCATATCCATATGTTTTTGGTTTCCTTTTTCTCTAGTTGATCTTCTAATAGTTTGCCAAGATGATTCTGCCACATCTATGAACTCTTGCACTTTGGCTTTTTCTTGGAGTTCCATGAATTGATTTCCCTTCTTGGAGTCTTTTGGTCATCATCAAAATCACTTGATGCTTCAAATATATGGTCATTCCTTTTTTATAGTGTTGGAAAGTCTTCCTCTAGGTCATATGGAAGTTTAATTTTCCTTCAATCATCTTCAAACCATGACATCTTCTCATCAAACACAACATCTCTACTTACAATGAAGCCTTTGTTGCTTTGATTGTATAACCTATAACCTTTTTTTATTAAGGTCATAACTAATGAAGAAAAAGATTTTGCAATGATCGAGGCTGGGTCTTCTTCCACCGCATGCTTCATATGGTTTCATGCCATCCAAGGCCTTTGATGAAAGCCGATATATCAAGTATGTAGTTGTTGATACTCCCTCTTGTTGAGATTCATTCGCAGAAATTAGGTTTTTCCTTATGTACTAATCTTTATATATTGCACTTGTTGTATTCTTGTTTTTTAAGTCATTCTTGTACATTCCTTTTTTTTATGTAATAGAAGAAGAAGAAGAAAATCATTCTTCCTTGCCTCATTCTATGTGTGTGCTTCTCCTTGAGAGTGAGAGTGTGTATCTATTGATAGCCACAAATTATGCGACAAAGTGGGCTGAAAATATTGCATCTTCTGACTGGACCACCCAAAATATGGCTGATTTCATTTACAGTAGCATCATTTGCAGGTTTGGATGTCCACTTGAAATTCGTACAGACTAGGGTACTCATTTTGTGAATAAGGTCCTATAGGAAATTTTCAACAGGTATAGACTTCTACATAGGACCTCTTGTGCATACTATCCAAGAGCTAATGGACAGACAGAATCAACTAATAAAGTATTAATTTCCATGTTAAGGTACCCTATGGGCATAGAGGTTAACTTACAAAGAGGCCACTGGATATTCTCCATTCCAACTAGTTTATGGCATATTGCCAATTGAAGCCTTTGAATTTTTATATGGATCACCTAAAGTAGCATTCATGCAGGGAAAGAAAGATTGTGGTGTCTCTCAGAGGCTTGGAGCACTACATAAAGTGGAGGAGATATGTCTACTAGTAACAAAACAATTGACTGAGACTCAGATGAAGAGGAAGGAGGCACATGATCGAAATCTGTGGAACAACAACATAGAGCCAGGCATGTTAGTTCTTCTCCATAGACCTCATCTTCAAATACAAGTGAGAGGAAAATGACTTCCACACTGGGAAGGACCCTATCAAGTTAAAACAATGCTGAATTGGGGTGCTGTGGAGTTAGAGACCCTAAAAGAAGAGGCCTTGCCACTGGTCAACATATCAAGGCTCGAGGCCTATTATCAACACACTTGATGAATTATGAATCAACCAGAGCTGCAAAATCTATCCAGGTTGTACATAGCCTTCTCATTTCATTTTGCTTCAATTTTAGTAGTTTTCTTTATCCATTTCATGCTTGTTTCTTGAGTTTTTAGAAAATTTAGAAGGCATTTCATAACCTCTACAAAAGTACAATTTTTGGAAATTTTTGGGTCTTTTTGGGAATTTTTCAAGCATTTTTTAGCATTTTTTCTAGCATTTTTCATCCCTTTCAATAGTCATTTTCTTGCCAAATTAGAAGACTAAAGGAAGCTCTCTGTGGTTTTGATTGAGGAAATTGCCCTAGACCCTCTAGAGAATTTTTGGGAATTTTCCTAGAATTTGTTTTGGATTTTTTGGTAATTTTTCAGAATTTTTCTCCAATTTTTTCTAATTTTGGGCATTTTCCTACCCGAAAAATAAATAAATAAATAAAAGAAAACTCCCCCTTAGGATATTTTCTTGAAAAAAAACTCGGAAATTTTTTTCAGAAAAAAACCTAAAACTCTCTCTCTCTCTCTCTCTCTCCCTCTCCCTCTCCCTCTCCCTCTTCCTCTCCCTCTCCCTCTCCCTCTCCCTCTCCCTCTCCCTCTCCCTCTCCCTCTCCCTCTCCCTCTCCCTCTCCCTCTCCCTCTCTCTCTCTCTCTCTCTCTCTCTCTCTCTCTCTCTCTCTCTCTCTCTCTCTCTCTCTCTCTCTCTCTCTCTCTCTCTCTCTCTCTCTCTCTCTCTCTCTCTCTCTCTCTCTCTCGCTCCCCCTCCCCCTCCCCCTCCCCCTCTCCCTCTCCCTCTCCCTCTCCCTCTCCCTCTCCCTCTCCCTCTCCCTCTCCCTCTCCCTCTCCCTCTCCCTCTCCCTCTCCCTCTCCCTCTCCCTCTCCCTCTCCCTCTCCCTCTCCCTCTCCCTCTCCCTCTCCCTCTCCCTCTCCCTCTCCCTCTCCCTCTCCCTCTCCCTCTCCCTCTCTCTCTCTCTCTCTCTCTCTCTCTCTCTCTCTCTCTCTCTCTCTCTCTCTCTCTCTCTCTCTCTCTCTCTCTCTCTCTCTCTCTCTCTCTCTCTCTCTCTCTCTCTCCCCTCCCCCCCTCTCTGACACATCCCCCCCCCTCGCCCCCCCCCCCCCCTTGGCCCCCCCCGCCCCTCCCCCCCCTCCTCCTCCTCCCCCCCGCCCCCCGCTCTGACACATCCCCCCCCCCCCCCTTTTTTTCATTATATAAACCCTCACTCCCCCTCTTCCCTCTCACACCTGTGTCCACTTCTTTACAGGTATTTTCTGTTTATTTATTTACTTTTATTTTCTTTTCATTTTTATTTTTATTTTTAATTTTTAATATATTTTATTTTAATTTTTTTTTCTATTTTATTTATAACTCTTGTATTTTGTTGACTTATCCATTTTCTTTTTCAGTAATTTTATTTTATTTTTTATTTTTTCTCTCTTCTTTAATATTTATTTTCTTTTTACTTTGATTTTTTTTCATTCCTTTATTTCTTGTCTATTCCTTTCTTTTTTTTTTAATGTATATACTTCCGTTCTTCCTCATGTACCTATCTGTTTTTGGCCTTTTAATAGTCAAATGTAGGGTTTTCGATCGTACCGAGTCCAATTTTTGGGTTCACTTCTCCTATTTAGGATGTTTTGTAGATGTTTTATCACTATACACTTTGGTGTTGACTTCATACATACCTGCTCTGTGTGTTTTCAGCACTCGGTTGCGACCCACGTTCTTGCTCTGCATCCATGGAGTCTTCAGCACCCCAACAGGATTTATCCATGGCCACGGAGGCGTACTCGGAGCTTACACCTTCGGCTTTGGACTTAGGCCCCATCCCTTCCGAGGTAGGCCTTACTTTTCCTATCGCCCCGTCACATTCCGCACCTATGGCCTCCACCCCCACCGTCCATGTCGCCCCCCTGCACCGAGCACCTATGGCCCCCCCACCCTCTATCCTCGCCACCCCGGCCCACTCCATCCCTCACGCCCCATTCCCATGCCCTACTCCCCTTTCCACCCCTCCCCCATTTCGAGGGTAGCCAGCCTTTTGCGGTTTCCCTTCCCTCTTTCTCCCTATCTGGGTCCTCGCTGTATAGCCCAGGGGCTCCCCCACATGGTTCCCACCTTCCCACTACAGCTTCGATGCACTCCGTTGGCTCTAGTGGCCATCCCGTCTGCAACTCGGACAACCGTTCCACTTCTCCTGTTCCACGTCCACCGTCGTCATCCATTGTTAACCATCGGGTCTTGCTATGTACAGGAAAACTGTGGGAAGCCTTATATATCTCACAATTACAAGACCTAATCTAAGTTTTGGACTTGAAAGTTAGTTTATGCAGGTTCCTAGGAAGCCACATTTGGATGCTCTGAGGCGCACTCTACGTTATGTGAGTGCTACTTTGGATTATGCATTGTTTTATGAGGCTAGTGTAGATTTGCAGGTTTATGAATACACAGATGCAGATTGGGCTAGTAGCATTCCAGATAGAAGATCTACTAGTGGTTTTCTATTCTCACTTGGGAGTGCAGCTGTTACATGGAGCAGCAAGAAGCAACCCACTGTTGCTTTGTCAAGTACAGAGGCTGAGTATAGAGGTGTTGCAATGGCAGCATGTGAGGGATCATGGCTAGAAATGCTACTTGGAGATTTAGGTGTGGAAGTGGGAAAGCCTATCACTATTTATTGTGATAATCATAGCAGCATACAATTAGCACAGAATCCTATTTTCCATGCTAGAACAAAGCATGTCGAGGTACATTATCACTTCATCAGAGAGAAGGTATTAGCAGGTGATATTGATCTATTTTATGTGAGAACAGATGAGTAGGTTGCTCATATTCTCACCAAAGCACTTGGAGTTGAGAAGTTGAAAAAGTTTCGAGAGATGCTTGGATTACAGGATATGACGTTGAGCTTGAGGGGGAGTGTTGAGATATCAAGATCAACATGTTATGATCTAGGATGAAACGTACTAGTTTTTCATTTCTTTGATATGTATAGTGGTCACGCCGGTATATGTCAACGATAATTCATTGAGCTTTATTAGATTTATCTGCCGAGAGTGATGGCGCATTTGTTCCTTGCCAGCTCATTCATTCGCGGACATTAGGTATATTCTCCTCCTCAATCTAACCTTATTCATTTTAGGGTTTTACCTTTGGTTCTCTGCAAGAGCTAAGTACTTCATCTTTATGCTTCATGAACTACAATATGGTCCATCTACTACAATCATCAATGAATGATACATATTACCTTGATCAAGGAATTGAAGGTTCCTTGCTTGGTTCCCATACATCTCTATGGACCAACTCCAATAGGTCTCCATGTATGTAGCCTTTCTTGGGTGAAGGACTGCCTATGTGACTTACCAAATTGACAAGCACTACATTTATAAATAATATGTTGTTCTGATATATTTGGTATTCAAAGTACACTTTGATCCCTATTGATTTTCTTGAGGGATTTTTTACCTATGTGAGCTAACCTCTTCTGCCGAATCTCTAACTCTGATAGAGTTTGGGTACCATAATTGAGCAATGCAATTTTCTTGGTGTCTTGGATTCAAAGGTGAACAATGTACCTAATTTATCTCCTCTTGTTATCTTCTTGAATCCTCAATTTGGTTCTTCAACAAATGCTCCATGCTTGGTGACTTTGACGTGCAAACCCTTCTCAACAATATGTCCTACACTTATAAGGTTCTTAGTAATAGTTGGCTTATACAATACTTCTGCTTAGTAAGGTCATATTTACATTTGAAGTTTTCACATTAACTATCTTCTCAAGTAGATGACTTATATCATCTCGTGTTTGGACTTCATGTGTACTTCTTGGGTATTCCAAGTGAGTGAGTAAAGCTACACTTCGTGCCACATGATTTGAGCATCATGAGCCTAAATAAAGGACAAGTTCATCTCGTTTACCTTCCTTCATAGTCGTAGTCATCAGAAGAAGTGAGTCCTCTTGAGTTTGATCATCTACATAGTTATTGTAGTCTCTCCTTCCTTTGTATCCTCCTTTGTACTTGTCGTTCTTGCAGGAGTTGTTATTGTATCCATTGAAGTTGTTGATTCTTCCTCTTGAACTACCATAGCCTCCTCTATTGTACCCTCTTCCTCTTTGATTTTTTGGGGTCTTGAAACGATTCTCAGTAATGTGAATTGTTAGACCACATATGGCGTATGGAGATGAGCCTTGCACTCTCCCTATGCCTTGTCTACCTCCTCTGCCTCTTCCTCTTGAGCCCCTATGTTGACACTCAAGGTCAAGCATCAAAGAAGTGGATACACAAGAAGAGAGCACATATAGGGAGGTCCAAGAAGTATATGTCAAATTTTCAGAAGAAATCCCTATAAAAACAGTGATTTTCATCACCAAAGACCATTGTAAATATCATTTCACATTTTTCAAATCCATTTTATCCAAGCCAAGGAGTCCTAAAACTTAAGGAGTATTAGAAGTACCTACCTTTCAATTTTCATAATTTTTGGGCTCTGCTTGGACCCCCAAATAAGCCCTGGAACCTAATTTTTAACTAGGCCAGACACTAGGTCTGGACAAGGCCAAAACTAGTCCAAAACTATAAAAAGAGCTAGAGAGCTCAATTTTCAGGTTAGCTTGTTAGAGAGTTAGCTTAGTATAGTTTGAAGCTTTTGTAAGAGATTTCTTATGCAATTGAACCTTTCCATTATTCCCCTCTTTGATCTTGCCTTGTGTGTGTGTGTGTGTGCATGTATGTGCTTGTCACGCAGATTTGTTCACCACGATTGCTTATGATCTTCATATCCTCCTCACGTGTCTACAGAATGAAAAGTAAAGGAGGTGATACTCACTCTTGAGCTACACCAAATTTTGGCACCATTGCAGCGGAGTGTTGCTCAAGGACGAGCGTTGTGACAGTAAGATCGTAGATTTGTGATGTTGGATGGTAAAAAATATTCATTTTCTATTATTTCTTTTATTTTTCTTTTCCATCTTCATCATTAACATCTTCTCCAACCTTCACCTTTGCAAAAGAAAGAAACATTTGACTCTATATTCACTAGTTTCACCTCATTTCTCATTCATGGTTGTGCATGAGAGAGAAAGAGAGGCAAAGATTTTGTGTTTGTGAGTTTTTGAGGTTTCCACAGACCTCTAAACAACATGCAGGCCTTGTTGGGGTTAGAAGTTTGTGGAAGCACGCAAATAGCTTGGATCACAACACACAATACTGAATGTATTACCACTAGAATTTACAAAGATAAGTAACCCAGTAAGGATATAGGCTTATATACAAGCCACAGGAAAAAGACCTCCTAAAGAGGGAAAAAAAGTGCCCTGGTGGTCCAAGTGTGTTCACACACCACTACCTAAATATATTAACAAATCCCTCTTAGGAGTGATGTGGTGAACAAGGAGTTGGCACTCATGTGTAAGGAAGTGCCAAGTTATGTGGAATCAATCTGCAAAAGGAAGTAAGCCTGAAGCCTTGCAGAAAGCTTCAAATTTCTCCCTAGGCGGAGCCTTCATGAAAAGGTCTATAATGTTATCATGCATGGGCACATATGCCAAGCTGATCTCTTGAGTAGAGAACCTCTCCCACACATAATGATAATGCACCTCAATATGCTTAGTACGAGCATGGAACATAGGGTTACTCACAATGGCCAATGCGCTCTGAGTGTCAGTGAAGATGGTGGTGTCAAAAGAATGACCAACACCCTAATCAGCCATAAGGCCTCTAAGCCACACATAGTCAACGTTGATGTGAACGATACCCTATACTCAGCCTCACAACTAGAAGTGGCCATAGTAGGCTGCTTGCTGAGCTAAGATATGCATGAGCTACCAAGCATGAAGCAAAAACCCGTGTCTCCATAGGAGTGGCAATAGGTTTAGAGTCTTCAACGTCAAAATGCTATGATAATGTGTCAATATATTTTGTTTGACACAAACCCATTCCACCATCAATGTGCATAAACTAAATGCCCAAATACTGATGCAAATGCACCAAATCTGACATCTCAAATGAGGCATGCAAATCAGCCTTGAAATCAGTAATATGCTTCTCATGAGGATCAGTGAGCAACATGTTATCAACATACAAAACAATGATCAGAAGCACATCATTAGCACGCTTAACATATAAGGTGCTTTTAGCTGGATTGTTCTCAAAACCATGTGCAATTAGATAGGCATGTATCGTTTCATACCAAGCACGTGGTGCTTGCTTTAAACCATTTCACCTGCACACCTGGTTTTCATGCCCTTTCTACTCAATGCCATAGGGCTGAAAAACATAGAATTCTTCATGCAAATCACTAGTTGATTATTTTTTTTTATCTCCAACTGATGTACATTCCAACATGATGAGCTACAAGTGCACAAATGCTATGAACAATAGTCATTCGACAAGTAGGTGCAAAGGTTTCATCAAAATCAATGCCTCTTTCCTATGCATAACCCTTTGGAATAAGCCTAGCCTTATACATGTCAACTGTTCCATTATGTTTACACCTCAACTTGTATACCCACTTAGTGTCAATGGCATCTTCTTGCCAAGAGGCAAGTCACATAAAGACCAGGTACCATTTTTCATGATACCATCATATTCAAATTGCATTGCAACCATCCAATGTTCAAAATTTTGTGCTTTATCAAATGAAAGAGGTTCAGTCTCATCACAGAAGAGAGGCAACCATAGCATAGCAATCTAATGCAAAAGAGGGACTATGAGAGCCTTATTGAGTACGGTATGATAGAGGTGCATCTAATTTGTGGTAAAGTCTGTAGTAGCCATTTTGGCATAGTTTTTGCCTCCTCAATATCAGCTCTCTCATCAACAAGTGCATCATGCAAATTAGCATCAGAAATGGAATGATCTACATCATCACATAAAACCTTTAAAGGATGAAAAGTTGCCTCAACAGGACTAGCACTAGACTGTCCACCTATAAAAAGAGGCAACAAAGTATCATACATGTCTTTGGAGCTAACAGATGTCTCCTTAGTGCATGAAAGTAAAGGTTGAGTAGCATCTTCCACAAAAACAACATCATGTATAACCAAAATGCATTTAGTTTGTGGATGATAGAGATGAGAGCATTTGCTTTCAGAACCATACCCAACAAAAATACATTTTATTGCTTTATCATCCAATTTCCTGTGATGTTGTTCAGGCACCAATGCATATGCCAAACAGCCAAAAACACGCAAATAAGCAACAAATGGCTTGCGACCATGCCAAGCCTCATATGGAGTGATAGACTACAGTGCTTTAGTGGGACACTTGTTAAATACATATCACACGAAAACCTCAAGCCAGAAACTATGTAGTGAAGCCTGACTCTTGACCATACACCTCGCCATCTCCATGAATGACATGTTCTTCCGTTCAACAACTCCATTCTATTGAGGTGTAAATGGCATTGTATGTTGATGTTTTATCCCCCATTCATTCAGCCATAAATGCATTAAATTCAGAAGACATATATTCCCCCGTGGATCAAAACGGAGCGTGCCCATTTTACATATTGATAGATTTTCAGCCAAAACCAAAAACTATTTGAAATACATAAACACTTCGGACTTTTCTTTAAGTGGATATACCCATGCATGCTTGGACAAATCATCAATGAAAGTCACAAAGTAAGGATAGTTTCCAAAAGAAGGTGTCTACATAGGACCACAAACATCACTTTGTACAAGCTACAATTTCTATTTCTAGGTAGCTCAAACTCAACCATCTTTTGGGAAGGATGAATGCTTCATTTTTCCCAAAATACAGACTTCACAAGCATGTTTATCGGATGCCTCAAGTTTGGGTAAAGAGGACACCATTTCAGATTTCTGCAGGCTTAGCAAACTAGCAAAATTCAGATGACCAAAGCATGCATGCCAACGCTTTGCATCTAACATAGCCTGAGAATCATGTACTGCACATGCTGAATCATTCATAGATTTTTCATAGTCTATGAGTTTATACAACCCATGACATAACATGCTACAAGCAATAATCATGTCGCCATTTGACAGATCATGCACTGTACATCTGTCATCAACAAATTTCACAACCAAACCAATCTTGGCTAATGTAGAAATAGATAACAGATTTTTCTTGATCCTTGGCAAAAATAAAGCATTTGACAAAGTGAACGAACTACGATCAGCAGTAGTTAGATTGATCTTACCAAATCCCATGATAGGATAAGAGGTGTTGTTGGTGCAAGTGACAGTATTCCATGTAGGGGTAGGCTCAAGTGAAGTGAAGAAACTGCATTGTGATGTAATATGTTTGGTTGCCCCATTATCAAAGTACCAAACACTTGAGTCTACTGAAGACAAACACTGTGGAGGAGAAGATGGGTCAAAACTGCAAACAGTAGTAAACACCCATTGTTCATTCTACACAAGATAAGAAGACTCTAATTTTGATGTAGAGGCCTCTACAACAACCCTTCCAGCCTCTTTTTTCTTTGCCTCTTTTGCAACAAGTTTTGGACAATTCTTTATGACATGATTGTTTCCTTTACAGTACTTACAAAAGAATTTCTACTTTTCTGGTTTCTTCTCATCTTTGTCTTCCTTCTTCAACTGTGCAACATTAGCAAATTTCTACTTACTAGTAGATGATCTCTATTTACCTTTGCCCTTCTGATTAGCCATGAAATCTTGATCTGCAACACACATAATAGACATGGTCTGCCCAGAATGATCTTCTTGCAATAGAACAAAGACTAACTCCTCAAATGACAAGCCATTTGGATTGCCTTTCATCATCAAATGAAGAGTAGAAGAAAAACTCTGATATGAACTAGGAAGACCATTTAGAACAATCTACACAAGTGAGCTATCTGGTATAGCTTCATCAGCAGAAATCATTTGTTCCTTCAAGTCTTTGATCTTTGTTAGAAAATTGTCCATAGAACCACCTTCGTCCATATGCTCACTCTCCAACTGTTTTTGGAGGTAACCAACATGAGGCTCAAACCTAACCTGGTACAATGTGGTAAGTGCATCCCAAGTATCATTAGCTATTCTACAAGAGCGAATGTGAGGAATAATGGCACGTTTGATAGACAAGGCTATCAATGCATGTGCTTGAGCATCTCTACCATCCCAAAACATTCGCTCTACAGTAGGTGTATTAGAAACCGCAACACGAATATGAATCTAAAGAATATAAGCATAGGAACTTTAGGAGATCCAACATCTTCCTGATCCATCAGGTTTGTTAGATAATCAACTTTAGGCTAAAGAGTAGGTGAATTTACTATGCATAACTCTAACATGTGAATTAGTACGAGAATAACAATCTCTACATTCTTAGTAAGGATTGCCTACTATTCAGCTCTATTGATGATTCAATAGCGCTTGATTCTGTTGGAGTTCGATGTCTGTGAAAGCAAGCAAATAACAGAAGGAAGAAGAAGAAGCTTGGAGCACAACACATAAGACTGAATGTATTACTAGAGAATGTACAAAGATAAGTAGCCCATTAGGGCAATAGGCATATATACAAGCCGGGGTAAAAAAACCTCCTAAAGAGGGAAAAAAGTCCCTCGGGGGTCCTAGAGTGTTCACACACATCACTACCTAAATATATCAACAAATCCCCCCTGGGAGTGATGCGGTGAACACGGAGCTGCCACTCATGTATAAGGAAGTGCCAAGCTTCCACAAAAGTAAGTAAGCCCAAAGCTTTGCGGAAGGCTTCAAAATTCTCCCTAGGTAGAGCCTTTGTGAAAAGGTCTGCAATGTTCTCCTACATGGGCACATATGCCAAGCTGATCTACCTAGCAGAGAACCTCTCCCTGACATAATGATAATGCACCTCAATGTGCTTAGTGTGAGCATGGAACACAGGGTTCCTCACAAGTGCCAATGCGCTCTGACTATCAATGAAGATGGTGGTGTCAAAGGACTAACCAACACCCAAATCAGCCATAAGGCGTCTGAGCCACACACACTCAACAGTAGCTCTAAAAGTTGCCCTGTACTCAGCCTCACAACTGGAAGTGGCCATAGTAGGCTGCTTATTGCTCAACCAAGATATACATGAGCTACCAAGAATGAAGCAAAAACCACTAGTGGACACACAAGTGTCATAGCAACCAGCCCAGTCTGAGTCAGAAAAAGCATGCAAATCTGGCGGTAGTGATCCCCCGTTGGGATAAAACAACCCAAGTAGTCGAGTACCATTCTTGTATCGTAATACTAGGGTATCGTGTATCATTTTGGTCATGAATCGCGATACTGGAGTATCGTGTATCATGCCCTATCGTGTATCGTGTATCGTCATTATCCTGGTATCGTGTATCATGATCATTGTGTATCATGACACATAAGTAGTTTATGGAGTTCATATCTCAGGCACCTCCTGCTTATATGGCTAGGGTGTCACAGTACTGGATCGCTCACGGTAGCACTCCCCTCAGCCTCACTCCCATCGATGGCACTCCCATCGCCACCACTTCCTTCAGTGGGACTACTCCAACTCCAGTGTTGTGATTATGTTGATGAATTTACATCCACAACCAAGATCTTTCATAGATTGGAGAATGAAGTCCCACTCTAGGCAATCAAAACCAATGTAGAAATTGATCTTTATGAAGACTAGGACATTTTGAGAAGACTACTTAGCAAATTCAAGGCCTTCCCACACATTGATAATGGTGTCAAGGATGGATCTTCCCTTTATGGGTCCTTTTTTATCCTCATTGATCCATGAGCAAAGATGGCAAGCAATACGATTAGCAATGACCTTCAAGAGGATCTTATAGCCTGTTTACAACATAGTAATTGGCAGCTAGTTTTCAATCTTGTTTTTTTTGTCTTTTTCTTTTGTGAATCAGCTATGTCACACCTTCATTAATAAAGTTAGGAAAAGCACCCAAAGTGCACTACTTCTTGCAACACCAAGCGTAGCACATTCACTAAAATGTACTTAGGTGTCTTTCAAAAATCATTTTTGAGGCCCTCTAGACCCAAGCTTTTACCACTCACTAGAGAATCAATAACTTCCTCAATCTCAGTGTCTGTGATGGGGGACTCAAGAAGATGAAAAACATTTTGTGGAATTGTTTCATATCTTATTTTAGAAATAGCACCTATGCAACCACATCTTTTAGGATAGAGTGGAGTGGAAATTCGAAAGACTAATCATATACAAAATCTATTCCTTATGCTTCTTCTTCTTCAAGGGTTTAAACATTTCTTTATTCATTTTATTTGCTTTCCATCTCGCTCACAATTATTTAAAATAGATCTACAAACTCTTTCTTTGAATTTATTCTTCACAGCTAAGTTTGCTTCTAAATTCCAAGATCTCGATCTTATGGTGAACACTACCTTTATTGACTTCTTCCTCAAGTTGTACAAGTCTATGATAAAGGTTTTTCCTTCGAACATCCAATTTCCTGATTTTACAAATTTCTTTGGTCCATTTCTCTACTTTTGCTACCCACTATTCATCAAAATAGATCTATAGATTCTTTGTTTGAATTTCTTCTTCATATCTAGGTTTCCTTCTAATTTTCAAGAGCCCGATGTGGGGGTGATTACTTCCTTTATTTACTTCTACTTCAAGAGAGAAGAGCCTACAATAAATATTTTCCCTTCTCATTGTCGTAGAGATATTCATCTCTACTCATGTTTTTGCCAAACTCTAGCCAAAGAGAATAATTGTTGAAACTTCTCAAGAAAGAAAATCAATGATGAAGTGAAGATTTTAAGCATTGGAAAAAGACAAAGTTCGAGCACACATTGAAAGTCCAAGACAGACAAAAGGATCACTCGTAGTGGTATAGGATGCTCAATTGAGGGAAATGACTGGTGTAGCTAATAAGCATTGAGAGGGATTCTAGAAGTCTTCATAGAGAGGATTACACCATAGAACTGAGGAGATTGGTCGATATACAACTATTGAGAGCTTCTAGAAAAAATTGAAAGCTCTATTACTGCAGAGCGATAATGGTTTAATAAATTGAATAGCTGGAAACATTGATATGAGGAGGTATACAAGGTTTTGAGATTTTGTGGCAAGTAGTTTTACGAAGCAGCCTTGGAAGGAGCACATAATGAGAGTCGGAATGAGCTAGAGAAGATTAGCACTTTATCTGTGAAAATATGATAGATCTGTCTATTCTATTGACCAGATGTGAATCAAAGGAGATTTTCTCCGTGGAAGCTTGATTTGTTGTATGTTCTTGCATGAGGACGAAGTTGAAACATTGCATCTCATATTATGATGATGAGAGTGCATACACGTACGAAAACTAAAACGGTCGCTCATGCGCACTGAAGGATAGTAGTGAAATAGCAATTGGAAATCCTCACAAGTAATTAACAAGGAATATCCTGTAAGAATTCCTGCATACATATTGAATCTGATAGTCTGAATAATCATTTTATCCTATATCTCTCTGCATGAGCAACATGGTGACAAAGAAGTGATCATATAGAGTACTCAAAACAGGCTATGAAGACCACGAACTCGCCAATTGTCATCCACCCAAGTGCTCACAGACACTACCACTCAAATATTCTAAATATAAAAACCGTAGCTTATCAGAAGCCCTTGCTTTTTTTGCAGGAATCCTGCTAGTTACGATTCAGAGCCTAACAACGTGTAGCACCGCTACTAATTTAGCTAAACAACTCTATAGTTGGAGTTTAACTATCCATTAAAAAGGATGGCTCTGGATAGTGAAGGGTGGGGAATAGTAGTTGTGTGACTTCTAATTTCTTTGCATTAGAGAAATTTCTAAGAAAAAGACGTTATAAAGGGGATGAAAGCAAAAATGGAGGTTGGGGGCGTCACTATTGATCAGGGCTGATCATTGGAGAGAGATAATCTGAGGAAGACATTGGTGATGTGTGGGCTGGAGAAGATACCGAGGAGAGAGAAACGACGAAGTGAATAGTAGATTCTACGAGCGCTCTCTCTCTCTCTCTATATATATATAAATATATATATATATATATCTCTCTCTCTCTCTCTCTCTCTATATATATATATATATATATATATATATATATATATATAGAGAGAGAGAGAGAGAGAGAGAGAGAGGCACCGTTGCCGCGTTTTGATCAGACAAGAGGTTAGCCTTTGGATTCTTCGTGGGTTCTATATAGACATGAATATAAGAGCTGTGATATTGCGCTGAAAATGGAAGGGGGGGGGGAGGGGGGTAATTTCTATGCTCTGTGCTAAAGAGCAATGAGGCAATATAGATTGTATTCATTCAGGCTATGTGAGAATCGGAAGAGATGCGCAAGGTGACCTGGGAGGCGAACAAGATTGGGGGGGGGGGGGGGGGGGGGGGAGGATGGTTTGGCACGCTCCCCAATCAATGCTTGATGACATGTAAACAGTGGGTGGTAGTGATGCTGCTGCTGACGATTCAGAGAATAATTATAGAAGTGTCGAGTGTATTAGCAATTTTTTTAATATCTATAATCTGCTCTAATGTATTTGTGCAAGTTTGCTTTTGCGTTTCTCCAAGGCCTCCTCCTTTGCAATAGCATTTTGCACTTAGATATAAAGTTCTGTCGTACATCAGATTCTATGCGGTCGTTGCATGCATCGATCTTATGTGATTTTGTTTTTATTTTTGTGTTCTGTATAACAATGAGTTTTCCAATTGTTCCTCGTGAATAGCAAGAGTTTTATTTCCTAGACAAAGTATATATATCTATATAAATATCATTTTCTTTTGATTTTCTGCACAATAGCATACAGCCAAAGTCACATGCATAAGATTATATAGACTTTGCTTCCATGTACTGTTTCCTTCATGTTACTTCTTAAGCGAAGGGAAGCTTCCAAAGTTTGACTGTATATTCACTATTTTCTACATAATGGAATCATTATCTTGAAACACACAGTTCATGTATGTCGGTTGGATCAATACCTTGATGTTATTGGTTTTCACCTTTGAGCTTGCTCAAAGTACCCTGTGTTTGCCACATCCTTGGAACATTGGCAATTGAATTGATCAATCAACCAAGCCCTTAAACCAACACTAAACCTGAGGTGAAATTCCATGGCATGGTGACTCAACTAGTAGAGTAGAATAGCAAAAGTCGGAGAGTCTAGGTATACTTTAGAATCTATACATCTATTTTCATTGCTTGCAAATATACATAGGAAGATGGACTGTATCATAATCCTAGTAGGAGATGGTTGAAGCACACCTTAAGAGAGAGGATTAGCAAGTAATGCTCAACCATGGCTTTTGGGGCAAGTGGTTAGCCCATCACATTCCTAACTGGGAGGTTGTGAGTTCGATTCCCGACATTGGTATCAGAGCCTAGTTGCGAAATTGGGCATGACAGCGGCGCGTGTCAGGGTACACTTGTCAGAGTACATCCTACCAGTTTCATAGCTGGTCAGGGTACATCCTGCCAGGGTACATCCTGCCAGTCCCATAGCTGGTCAAGGTACATCCTGCCAGGGTACATCCAGATAGGGTACACCCGTGGGCACTTGGAAGAAGCACTTATCTGTGGTGAGTGTGAAACTAGCCTTGGATGAAGGTACATGGGCATTTGGGCACCCACAGAGGGTGGGATAGGTCCAAATTTGATCCATGGGCTGGAGTTTGAGGTTGGTGGAAACGCTCATGCATGGAAACTGGGTCCAAGAGAGTCAGAAGGTCCACAAGTGAGCATTGAGGGCAATGCTCAATCTAAGGGGGAAGGAATGTAACATAATCCTAGTAGGAGATGGTTGAACCACACCTTAAGAGAGAGGATTAGCAAGTAATCCTCAACCATGGCTTTTGGGGCAAGTGGTTAGCCCATCGCATTCCTAACCGGGAGGTTGTGAGTTAGATTCCCGACATTGGTATCAGAGCCTTGTTGAGAAATTGGGCACACGCGTCTCATGGTACATCTGTCAGGGTACACTTGCCAGGGTACATCCTACCAGTCCCATAGCTGGTGAGGGTACATCCTGCCAGGGTACATCCAGACAGGGTACATCCGTGGGCACTTGGAAGCGCTTATCCGTGGTGAGTGTGAAACTAATCTTGGATGAAGGTACATGGGCATTTGGGCACCCACGGAGGGTGGGATAGGTCCAAATTTGGTCCATGGGCTGGAGTTTGAGGTTGGTGGAAACACTCATGCATGGAAAGTGGATCCAAGAGATTCAGGAAGGTCCACAAGTAAGCATTGAGGGCAATGCTCAGTCTAAGGGGGGAGGAATGTCACATAATCCTAGTAGGAGATGGTTGAACCACGCTCTAAGAGAGAGGATTAGCAAGTATTCCTCAACCATGGCTTTTGGGGCAAGTGGTTAGCCCATCGCACTCCTAACCGGGAGGTTGTGAGTTCGATTCTCGACGTGGACCCTCATTGTGCAAAAGTTCTTTATGACATAGAATCGCATATAGTTTCATCTATAAATGCAAGTTTGATTGATTGACCTAATTTTTCTCAAAATTGACTCAAGGAATGACACAACTGATAGAAAATATTAAAGCATGGAATGCGTGAATCTACAATGATTTTGCATCTTTAGATGGCACAATGCAATATGAATTGTCACATGTAAATGATAGTTTGGATAGTTTATACAATCAAGTAAAAGAGATTACCATATGCAAGCATAAAGATGAATATCAAGACCAAGTACATAGCATTTCTACACATTCTATGGAATGAAACCCTTTACCTGACCATATGCAATTCCTTCCTAGAGGAATGCAAAAAAGACCAAATAGAAACCATAAGTGCATTGTGAGATGCTTTTGGTGTGATCAAATTAGTCAAACATATGGGAATTGTGTTGCATATGAACATGCATGTGGAATAAGATAGTATGTGAATTTGAGAAGAAAATATGTACTTTTCATGATCATGCAGCTTTATATTTGAATGCATGAAGAGGAGGAATGAAGAATATTTTACCCAATCAAAACCTTAACCTAGATCCTTTGATAGCTTGAGAAAGAGATGGATGAAGAAGACCCAAAACAGACCTCGGCCTAGTCAACATGGAAGTAGTTGCTCATCTGCCATACATGAGACCTCCATAACAAGAAATCAAGAAGAACCATTACAAATGAATACATGAGGATTTGAGAAATGCTTTAATGAAAAATCCCATTCAAATAAAGAATAACATGAAACTAACACGTCGACACAGGTTGATAATAGAACTTGAGAGAATGGTGAAGATAATGAATCAAATCATGAATAAAAATAGAGTAAAACTATCACGAAGTGATGATAAAATTATGAAATTAATTGAGACTCATTTTGAAGATTCTTTTGGTCCTTCAGATATGAAAAGAAAACTAGCAAGTTGATATTACCAAAACTTTTGATGAAGATTAAATGGCTTTTCTCAAATGGTGAAATGCCTACTAATGTGTTTTGGGAAGCTATTTTGTAGGTATGGAAGATGAAGATGAATTGATCCAAGGAGATGATGTAATTATATGAGAGATTTTTAGGAAGACTTACATGTTAATAAACCCTTTGCACTAAATCGTTATGTTTTCATTGAACAACTAATTGATGACAAGAATGAAGATAAAGAAGATGACCAAGACAATGCAACAAATGATCAGTGATAAATTTATTGATTGTTTTTGAAATATCAAAGTGGAGTGAAGGAGATAAACAAAAGAAAAGATTTTTCAATATGTTTTTTTAGGAATCCATGACAATTTTCAATTTTTTGCACTCTAACATTTATTTTCACATCTCAAGTATATGCTTGATATGTATGTGCACATAAGATTTGAATCCAATAGGTGCATGTCTGCTTGCACAAATCTGAAGTGTAAATGCATGATGAGATTTGGAAGCTAAGTATAATTTTGGAAGAAGAAACCTCATTATGAGATGCCTAATACCATGTATGTGCACCATTACGATTTTCAATGAAGTTAAAGTATGCATCATAGGTTCCTATTAATGACCATTCAATGAGACAGATGGTTTTAGACCTATCTAGATTAAGTGTTCATAAGGATTTATGTATTTCCACATGGAATGTATGAAAGGGAGTGCATATAATTCTTCCTCAAAAGCCTATAATTTCCTTATTGTTTGCAGCATACCATTCATCCATGCATTTCCAAGTATGCATTTGATAGGGTGCATAACATAGCTTTGCACATACACTCTTCTTACTATCCCATGCACATAATAAATGAAGTAACTCATACACATGCAAGATGATTTTATCTTTGAAGTAGCAAGAAGGTATTTCTTGGCCCATCTGGAGGATGTGTAGGTTTGGAGGTGGTAAGTGTCATAGAGATATTCATCTATACTCTCATGTTTTTTTCAAAATATTGCCGAAGAGCATAAGGGTTGAAACTTCTCAAGAAAGAAAATCAATGATGTGAAAATTTTAGGCATTGGAAAAGACAAAGTTCAAGCACACATTCAAAGTACAAGACCAAGAAAAGTATCACTAGTGGCAGCATAGGATGCTGAAGTGAGGCAGATTAGTGGTGTAGCTAATAAGCATTGAGAAGGATTCTTGAAGTCTTCATAGTTATTTTTAGAGAGGATCGCACCATAGAGCTGAGAAGATTGGTCGATATACAAGTATTGCGATCTTGTAGAGAAAACAGAAAGCTATATTGCTGCAAAGGGATTATGCTTTAATAAATTGAATAGCTGGAAACATTGAAATGAGGAGGTATACAGAGTTCCGAGAATCCTAAGCTTCAAAGCTCTTTGAAATTAAAGTTTTTACGGAAATTAATTTTATGAAGCAGCTTTGGAAGGAGCACATAATGATAGTCCGAATGAATTAGAGAAGATTAGCATGTTATTTCTGAAAATATGATAGATGTGTCTATTCTATTGACCAAATGTGAATCGAAGGAGATTTTTTCTATGGAAGCTTGATTTGCTATATGTTCTTGCATGAGGAAGAAGCTGAAACATTGCATTTGAGTTAATGATGATGGAGACGCATACGCATACGAAAACTAAAGCAATTGCTCATGCTCACCGAAGGATAGTAGTGAAATAGTAACTGGAATCCTCACCAGTAATTAACATGGAATATCCTATAAGAGTGCCGGCTTACATATTGAATCTGATAGTCTTAATAATCATGTTATTCTACATCTCTCGGCAATGGAGGATCCTGAGAGAGAGAGAGAGAGAGCTGCCGCGTTCTGATCAGACAAGAGATTAGCCTTTGAATTCTTTGTGGGTTATGTATAGAACTGAATATAAGAGCTGTGCTTCTACGTTGAAGGGGCGAGGGGAAATTATTTCTATACTCTATGCTAGAGAGCTATGAGGCAGTATAGATTGTATTCATTCAGGCTGTATGAAAAGTGGCAAAAATGTGCAAGGTGACCTCGGAGGCGAAGAAGATAGAAATGCGGGGGGGGCGGGGGGGGGGGGGCGGGGGGGGTGTTGGGGTTTCGACACGTTTCGCAATCAATGCTTGATGACATGCAAACAATGGCTGCTGCTGACGATTCAGAAAATAATTGTAGAAGTCTCGAGCATATTGACAGATCCTTTTATATATGTAATCTGCTCTACTATGTTTGTACAAGATTGCTTTTGCGTTTCTCCAAGGTCTCTTCCTTCGCAATAGCGTTTTGCACTTAGTTACAGATTTTTGTCATACATCAGATTGTATTGTGATCGTTGCATGCATCGATCTTATGTGACTTTGTTTTTACTTTTTTGTTCTGTATAACAATGAGTTTTGTCATTGGCCTTCATGAATAGCAAGTGTTTTTTTTTTTCTAGACAAAGTATATATATCTATATAAATATCATTCATTTTTGTTTTGAACTGCTGCGCAACAGCATACAGTCGAAGTCATATGCATAAGATTTTATAGAATTTGCTTCCATGTCGCGTTTCTTTCATTTTATAGACTTTGCTTCCATGTCCCGTTTCTTTCATTTCACTTCTTAAGCGAAGGGAAGGTTCCGAAATTTGATTGTATTTTCGCTATTTACTACATAATGGAATGATTATCTTGAGCTACACATGGTGATTCTTTAAGATTTGCAAGCTAAGGTGATTCTTTAAGCTTTGCAAGCTAGTCAACAAGAAAGAGAAGTTTGAACAAAGGACATGTATGAAATTCCTCCGAATATGGTAACACGAATATGGAGGTCCGCATGTTCTCAACACTTAGTGCTCCTTGTCCACCATTCACTAAGATGGCACCTCGCACTTAAGCTATTTCAATTTTGTTACTAGCTCAATACTTTTCATCTCCCACACATTTGAGAAACAGTGATTTAATACTTTCTATGTAAAAAATTCAGTACTTGTTGCTTTACACCATTCGCACTTGGTGATCTTGATCTCTTTTCGATCTTCTTGAGCTTCCATCAGTTCGATTAATCCCTTGATGTTATTGGTTTTCACCTTTGAGCATGTTGAAAGCACCCCCCGTGCCCCCCATCCTTGGAACACCGGCGGTTGACTTGATTCATCAATCGAGCCTTTCGCTCCAACATCATATGCCTTGATAAAAAAATATGGGGATTACTTGACGACAATCTCCCAACACTTTGCTTGAGATTCAAGTGAGCCAAACACCTTGATCCACATCTAGGAGATCAGTTGTTGAAGTGAAGGGAAGGAGATGATTGAAGGATTTCCATGGAACTAAGGAGATGTCTCAATTGTGTCTTGAAGGTGAGAACCACAAGATAATAATAGACACAACTAAGTCCACACATTGGGAGCACAAAGTGGAACCTCGCTTGTCAATGATATTTTGTGATATATAGCTTTTCTCAAGCCTAGATTTTTTAAAATCAGCCTCATCTAGAGGTTCAACCAGGGGAAGTCATGTTTAGCTACGACTTCTTCCAAACCATGGTGGAAGATGAGTTTACCCTAGTCCTAGACATCTTTCTCATGACCATCAATAATATGCCCCCTTTGGTACCATCTATCAAATAAAGCTTCCAGCATATTGAAGTCCCCATATAGGATGACCCCAAAGGGAAGGGAGTCCAAAGCCATGTACTTGGTCTTTCCATGTCTTGATTAAGCACTTACACCCAAATAATGGTGAATTAGAGAGCGTCCCTAAAAGAAGGTGCCACCACTGATGGTTTTGATCCATCATGGTCTCCACCAAGTAATCGTGCCATATTGGCATGAAGCTTTAAGCCACACTATCGTTCCTCCCACTTTTTTTGTGGTGAACCAAAAAATGAGAAGCCTAAATACTCGTAACTCTCTTTTGAAGTTCCATACTAGAATTTTTGATCTCTTGTAGATAGACGAAGTTTGCCATTTTTTTCTCAAAGCCATTGCCAAAGTATTGCTGCTCTTGAGGGGTTCTGATAGCCCTCTAGCATTAGACAAAACAACTCTCATTTGCAATCGCTAATGTCTTTGTTGTTCAAGGACTTATCCCTCTTCTTTTGTTTCTGTTTCCTCTTCTTAAAGAAGAGGTATCCTGGCATATGAATCATCCTTTGAGAGGGCTCTTCCAAGTTAAAATTATAGGGTATTTTCCTATATGAGAAACGACCATCGCAAACTTTTTGTGAGACCTAATTGTGCATCTCCAATATGATAATCAGACTTCCATTATTAAGGTTATCTTCTTTCACTACAACATATGAGGGGCATACCGACGTTGCATATACCGACGGTCATAGTCGGCGTCGGTATAGCCCTCGGAAAATCTCACTAAGAGATACCGACGGTCAAGTGACCGTCGGTATGACCATTTTAAACGGATCGTCGGTGTGGCCCGTAGCCGCTGGTATAAGCGTCGATATAGGCGTCGGTATACGCGTCGATATGAGCGTCAGTATAAGCATCGATAATTTACTGGCATCTACCGGCGCGTATACCGACGTCCATACCGGTGCTTATACCGGCGGCGAATTTTTAAACATACCGCGAACTCGAGAGCAAAACTTCACATTTTTGCGCGTGTTTGAGTACTGTCGGTCTACTGTCGAACTTGCACGCGCGAACCTGCATTGTCTTGTGCACACACACACACACAAATCTCTCTCTCTACACACGCACACTCTCTCTCGGCTTAGCTCTCACATCTTGGTAAGTGCTGCACGTACTATTAGCATTTGTGTTTCTCTATGCTTTAGGGTTTCTAATTTCTCTTTTCGTTGATTTTGCAGAAGTTCGTTGGCGTCGATTGTTTGGAATTGGACGAGAGACGACCTACATTACGCTTTGACGACAACGATTCAAAGAGAGACATACTTGTAAGTGATTCTTTTATTTGCTATTGATAGAGAGAGAAGGAGAGAGAGAGAGAGAGAAAGAAAGAGAGAGAGAAGAGAAAGGAAGATACACATTAATTTACACATGCATACATACACACATACATGTACACACATGCATGCTTACATACACACACCTATACACACAGGCATGCTTACATACACACACCTATACACACATGCATGCTTACATACACACACACATATACACATATGCATGCATACACACACATAAATTTACACACATGCATACATACACACACATGCATACACACATACATACACACACATATATACACATATGCATACATACACACACATAAATTTACACACATGCATACATACACACACATGCATACACACATACATACACACACATATATACACATATGCATACATACACATAGACACACATATACACACATACATACACACACGCATATATACACACATATACACACATGCATGCATACATACACACACATATACCGGCATGCATGCATACACACATATATACACATATGCATACATACACACATATACACACATGCATGTATACATACACACACATGTATACACATGCATACACATAGACACACATACACATACATGCATGCATACATACACACATGTACACACACATGCACACACATGCATGCCTACATACACACACATACACATACACACACATGTATACATACACACACACACACATGTACACATGCATACATACACACACATATATACACACATGCATACATACACACATATAATCCTATTTTTGTTTTGAAGTTTTTTTTTAACATCAAATATATAAAAATAGGGTTAGGGTTTTAGGGTTAAATATTTAAGATTAGGGTTTTAGGGTTTTAACACCTACATAACATATATGCATATTTTAGGTCTAGATATTTAAGATTAGGGTTTTAGGGTTTAGTATTTCAGATTTAAGTCTAAGTCTTTCTTATTAGGGTTTTAGGATTTTAATACGTAAATAACATATATACACAAACACACATATACATATAATACATACATACATGTAGATACACATGCATACAAAAATACATATTTTAGATTTAAATCTTTAAGATTAGGGTTTTAGGGTTATAACACCTACATAACATATATGCACACATACACATACACATATAATACACATATACATGTATATACACATGTATACAGAAATATACATATTTTAGGTCTAGATATTTAAGATTAGGGTTTTAGGGTTTAGTATTTCATATTTAAATCTAAGTCTTTCTGATTAGGGTTTCAGGATTTTAATACGTAGATAACATATATACACAAACACACATATACATATAATACATACATACATGTAGATACACATGCATACAGAAATATACATATTTTAGATTTAAATCTTTAAGATTAGGGTTTTAGGGTTATAACACCTACATAACATATATGCACACATACACATACACATGTAATACATATATACATGTATATACACATGTATACAGAAATATACATATTTTAGGTCTAGATATCTACACTGAGGGGGTTCATGGTTGGTTTTCAGCCTCATGTTTCCTAGGGAGAGTTTTCCAAGTTCTTGGATGCAATGTGGTCGACTAGATCAACTTTAAGAGCCTCACTAAGGAGCGACAACAATAGATATGTATGGGGATGCAGCGGGCACCCTAGATGATCAAGGATGTTGAGGTTGCTATTCCAAGTGACTGGGGTACTCATATTTTCCATTGCTCTAGGTGGCTTGGCTGAGGGCCTTCACTTTGATGTGGATCTTGATTAATGTGCGGGGCATTAGTTTGGGTGGGATTCTCTTCTTTGAGATTGGTAAGGAGGGACAATTGATCAATTCTTCACTAGAGCTTGAGCTCATAGTGGAGTGCATCTTATAGCGGATTCGAGTGCTTAGCACTTGTGGTAGCCACTAACACATTGATCATGACCCAGAGGACATTCGAGCCCATTTCGATTGGCGTCTTTGGACCTCAAGCCTTGACCATTATATCCCCTTCATTGGGACCACGAGGACTGATAGTGTCGTGATCCCTTCTCACCTTTGGAGACTTTCACTATTCCTTTCTTTTAGTACTCTACTCCATTGGTGTGATGGATCATTCAGTCACATCATCTTGTGATTCCTACTGTGGCTGAGTCTAGGCAGCATGGGGGGCTCATGAAAGGGTTCTTGTCCTTCTAGCATCGAATTTGGGGTGCTCAGTAGTGTCATCCGATTGTCCTTTTTTAGTGGTTGGTGGACCATAGAAGCATTGTTTTTGGCATTGGGTTGAGCTATGGCAACAAGCCTTTGGGCTATATAGGATGTGGATCTCACTTGGAGTCTGAGCGGCATTGGTTGTGTTAGGCTGCATGATTATTGTAATTTTTCATATATTTTGGTGAAAAGCCTGATTGTCTCAAATGTTGTACCTTCTTCACACATTAATACAAAAGGTCGTACTCGTGTCACTCCACCAGATGCACGGCGAGTCCATCGGACTGTGCGTGGAGGAGCGAGGATGGTGCATACTACATTTCTAAAGTGTTGTGCTCTTATGTTCTACTCTGATTCAGTATGGTAGTGCTATTGGTCAGATAAGTTATTAATCTTTGTTTGTAATGATTAATCATTGATATTTTATTTTTGAAAGTTAATGTGATATAGTTCTAGGATTCCCTCGATAGACAACTATTCAATGATTGTTGTGTAAAGATTTGGAGTAAGTGAATCTGGTAGTATGTTATACGCTTGAACATTAGAGTATGGTGATGGATAATTCTGATTTAAGTTTTGGATAAAGGTTATATCTGCAAATAGATATATTTAGCGAAGACCTACAACACTTAGACATGAGTGGTAGTTTGATTCAAGTATCTCTGGTAGTAATCACCTGAATCCTGAGAAGTGGGGAAATATTACAGGGCCTCTGTTTACAAACCCCTACCATCCCAAGAACCATGTAAGTTACCCTGTCACTTTATCCTATCGGATACAGTCAGTTAGGAAGGAGGTTTAACATTGGCATCAGCCATGGGGCATGGATTCAGTGTTTGCAAGATGTTTAGAGTATATTTCCGAAGAAGGGTTCAATTTTTACATGCTAATTATGCGCTTGGGAGAGACCTATCCCAAATATCAGAGTGATAAACAACCCCTGGTAGTACATTAGGGACACCACCAGGGAGTAGTATTGAAGGGCATACACCTGAAGGGGAGGGCGTATTACATAGCAGTAAAGTAGCACTAGAATATTTCCTTATTTTTGGTGTGCAAAGTATATTGGAACTCAATTTAGTGCAATTTGGTGGTAGTCCAGTGTCTCGTATTGACACCGAATTAAGTGGTAGTACGATCCCTTTCGGTAGCAGTATCAATACAGATTTCGGTGATAATTTGGTGCCTTTTGGTGGAGGTTCGTTGTCCGGTCTTGACACCGTGTTCGATGGCAACTCGATGTCCACCAAAATGACAGACGAAGCTGGTGAAGATATTAATAGACCTGTAGGTAGCAGTTTAGGGCCAAGTACTCCTATTGAACAACTCATCAAAGAAGAATTACCAAAGTTTTGGAGCGAAAGAAAGGCTCTTTACTTTGATTTCATATATGAAGAGTGGGATCCAACCTGCCAATTAAATCTTAAATTATCGAGAAGCTTGTTTCTTAACCGCACTCCAATAGAACTAGTAAATACCAGTGAATCAGAACAACCTGTAGATTTAAGTGTCAAACCTATGGTGGATACACAGGATCAACAACAACAACAATGATAAGAAGGAGGTGAGTGGAGGCAATTCTCTATGAGATTCACGTGCGCCAAGTTCGGTGGCTTTCTCGGTGATGATCCGGATGCACATGTGCATAGTCTGAAATTAATTATACAGTATTGAACAACCCAGAGGATCCAACGTATAAGGCCATCGTATTTCAGTCAACTTTAGTTGATGAAGTGGCACAATGGCTTACCGAGTTTGATTTGGACCACTTTCGATGGTGTGATGATGTAAAGAATGCCTTCCTACAACAATTCAGATTGAAAAAAGAAAATACCACAGAAATATTGGATTATCTACAGAACAATATGCAAAAAGTGCATCATAGTGTGCATGAATATGCTACTTTGTTTCGCACACACTTACGACAATTGCCTCAATCCAATGCAAATCTCCCAGATGATGTAATTACTCAGCGGTTTATTAATGGACTAAATCCTCAGTTAAAACAGGTTATGATCATCTGCTTTGTTGGAGGAATGACTTTAGATGCATTCATAGCTATGGCGTTGCAGATGGAGCATAAAGTTGGCAGCTTTATATAAGACTTGGAGTGGTTGAATTCCAACAAAAGTAAAAATGATGAACCTTTGAAATAGGTTTATTGTACAAAATGCAAAAAGACAGTGGGATAGCTACTAACCCTAATTCGTGGCATTTGACAATAGTTCTAGCAACACATTAATCCAAGTTCAACTCGAGCACCAACCACAACTAGCATTAACCCAGAGTCTGATTCTATGGTAGATCACACAATACCACTCATTACTATTTGGTTTCATAAAATTTTGTAGGTCCTAATTGATGGCAGGTCCGGAGTTAATATGCTATTGTGGCAATCTGTAAAAAGCTAGGCTTGAATCACATCAAACTAGTTAACTTTTTTGTACACATGGCTAATCAGTCGAGAGTCCATCAGGTGGGATTATTACATAATATTCCTATCACATTGGAAGGTGCAGTATTCAAAATGACTTTTGTTGTTATGGACCTACCTGAAACCAACTTGGATTATATTTACTATTCGGTTGACCTTGGCTCAAGCAAGCGAGTGTTTTGCAAGACTGGTCTTCACAAGAAATCTTTAAATGCAACCACTGTAAATATGTGGTTGCCCTAGATGACATGAAACCCTATGAGATTCATGTGAAGCCCTATGTAGCCGAACCTATGCATATGTTAGATGGCTTGTCTGATGATGAGGAGGAAGCCTTTTTTACCACCAACCAAGATTTGCTTTCCTTGGGCACTGTAGATCTTCAATAGGTGTTGGACCAATGGTCTTCGGCAACCTGTATGGTACAACCACTTGTGGATGATGTTGTTAGAGAGATTGAGGACCTCTTGGACCCTCAGGATATTAAACATCTATTTCAATCCACGGATGATCCCTCCGGAGCATGGCAATTTTATGTGTCGGAAGATTAGATAGTGACTTGCCACCTAGGTGATGAAACCAATCCACATCCGATTAAAATCAAAGTTGGCTTGCCTCTCGCTTTTCAGGAGGATTTGCTCAATTTATTAAAAGAATTTACAAATGTCTTAGCTTGGGACTATAAAGACATGAAAGGCTTGGATCCCCACATTTATCAGCACCGAGTTGTTTTAAAACCAGATGCTAAACTAGTTAAGCAACAAAGTTACCACATGAATCCTAATTATGCTCAACAGGTTAAGGAGGAAATAGATAGATTATTGCATGTTGGATTTATTAGCTTTGGGGAGCACATTGAATGGATTTCACCAATTGTGATAGTACCTAAAAAGAACAAGCAATTACATATCTGTGTTGACTATAGAAAATTGAATGCCGCTATTATGCTTGATCCATTTCCATTACCATTGTTAGATAGCATGTTGGATGATGTACCTAGCAGAGAAATGTACTCATTTTTAGATGGATATAGTGGTTGCAATCAGGTTAGGATGGTTGAAGCAAATATACCCAAGATTTTCTTCATTACTAATTGGGGGTGCATGCGTGTATGGTGATGTGGTTTAGTTTGGACAATGCACTTTTCAACGCTATATGCAAGAAATATTCTCACCTTACCCGACGAGTTTCATGAGAGTGTACCTTGATGACTTCTCCCTGTCCGGTGACACTTTTGCACATCAACATTTTTGGTGCTGCTTTTTAAAGTGCAAGGAATACCATCTTTGTTTGAACCCTAACAAGTCTATTTTTTTGGTCACCTGTGGTAAACTCGTGGGTCACATTATTTCTACACAAGGTATTCAAGTGGAACCTGATAAAGTACAAGTGATCTTAGATGCACCTCCATCGAACACGACTAAGGATGTTATGTGTTTCCTGGGCCACATCTGTTGGCATGGCTGCCATCTTTGGTGGTTGGTTCATTTAACTATTCCACTCACTCGGATTACCACTATGTCTCCTCGCCAAATTTTCTAGACTAAAGAATGCTAGGTTGGCTTTGAACACCCAAAAACTCTCCTTATGTAGGCTTCGATCCTGCATGCCCGAAACTCGCAATTACCTTTCCATGTTTTTATTGATGCATCTAAAATTGCCATTGGTAATGAATTAATGCAACACTAGGATAATTGGCACAGAACTATTTATTATGATAGCTTCCGTCTTGCTTCAGCAGAACCAAATTACTTTGTCACTCAACGAGAGTGTTTGGGATTAATCTACTCCATCAAAAAGTTTTGGCATTATTTATAAGGCTATAAATTTACCTTCCACGTGGATCATTGTGCTTTAGTCTACCTAATTCGGCAATAGCATCTGGGAGATTGCCTTGCTCGGTGGGTATACTTTGCAAGATTTGACTATGATGTTGTACGCCGTCCTAGCTCTACACATGTTGTTGCTGACTTTTTATCCAGGTTACATTTTGATGAACCTTCGGTCGAGGTGGATGACTCTTCTCCAGCTATTTATACAACTACAACACCCAGTGCACTGTAGGCAGCTTTACCAATTGCCGATTCCTACTATGATACTTTAATGATTTTTCTCACTAGAGGGTGTCCACCGGGTTCAATATCTAATAACACGGCTCATCACAAATTAGCCATCTATAGTTGTCATTTTTGTATTATCGTTGGCCAATTGTATTGCTGATCCTTTCGGGGTCTTGCTCCCATGTATTCCCACTCATGAAGTTCCTTTCCTGGTTGCTATGGCTTATTATTTCCCATCCAGTGGACATTTTTCTGCCGACTTGACCTACCAGAAGATCTTGCAAAGTGACTTATGGTGGCCTACTATGCAGCACGATATTTATGCTTATGTAAAGCAATGTGATGCTTGTCAGCATATCGGACAACCTTTGCATCATCACCATTTTCCTCTCGAACGTGTTATTCCTTTGGAACCCTTCCAAAAAATGGGGTTAGATTTTATTCGACCCATAACGCCACTATCCATGGTAACTAATAATAGATATATCCTCACGTGTGTTGATTATGCTACACGATGGGTTCAGGCTTGGGTAGTCTGCTTTGCAATAGCTCAGGTTGTTGCTAAATGTCTCACTCATGATGTTTTTTCTAGGTTCGGGTTACCTTTGGAAATCATTTTAGGTTGAGGCACACAATTTTCCAACACTCTTATACAGGCCTTAACTCAAACTTTTAATATTATGCATAAATTTAGTACCTTATTACCCACATGCCAATGGATTGGTTGAGAGTATAAATAAAACCTTATTAATGATGCTCAAAAAATTTATCATGGAATTCCCTGAACGATGGGATCAACTTATCCCTTCCGTCCTTTGGGCCTACCAGACCATGTATAAAGTCTCTACTGGTTGCACACCATTCAAATTAGTTTATGGCCGTGAAGCTATTGCTCCAATGGAATAGGTCGTACCAGTTTATGTGTGCCTATTGACAAGAAGTTCTGCCAGCTAATTCTTTATCTGCATGCCTCGATGCTTTGCATTCTCTTGATGAACATAGATTGGAAAGTTTTTTGTTACAAGAAGTTTAGCTTCATCAGGCCAAAACTCATGATCGCTTCTTTTACACTCCTGTTTTTGAAGTCGGATAGTTGGTTTTGTTTTATAATTCTAAATCTGATAGAGCCGTAGGGAAATTCAAGCTCTGGTGGTTCGGCCCATACTGGATTTTGATGCAATTGGGTCTGGCCACATTTTGGTTGGAAAATCTCACCAAAGAAGTGCTCCCCAATTTGGTGAATGGATCTAAGTTACGAAACTTTTTTCCACCCTCCACATCATCATAATTCGTCACATCTACAAGGCATTGGTTTTCGATGTTGTCCTTTCCATTTGTTGAATTTTCTTCCGCTGTTCAGTTTCGAGCCATTTTTTTGGTTTCCATCGTAGTTCCTTGACAGGCATTTTGGTTGCTTTTTGATTGACTAGTTGACCATAATACAACTCGTATTTTTAGTGTACGGGATTTAATGGTTATATCACACACACTCTTTTTGCTATATCATATTGTTGCCACCTTGCTCCCCATGCCACCCTTCCACTTTTTATGTTCATTGTGGTGATTTACTTTTCATGCATGGATGATGGCTGGATATCCTCTGCGGTTCTCACTTTTATGATTTTTTGTATGCCAATGGTTGCAGCTTGCTTACTTAAGCTCTACTCTGACCTTCGTCGCTTTTACTGTGTTTTTTTTGTAAGAGATATGTGTATATTTTGTGCATTTTGTGTGCTTATGTTTTGTGCTTGTGTCTCTATATACCTGTCACGACTATGGAGCCCCTCTCGTGTCTCACTTTTTTCAGTGAGGGAATCCTTGTTGAGCTCACCAAGTACTTCAGAGTACGTGGCTTCCTCAAGTTTGTCGAGCTGCCATGGCACACAGAGTCAGTGCACCCTTTGTCCCTGACCTTGGCCTGTGCCATCGCTAAGTGTTCTGCATCTGACACCGGCTGGCCCATTGCTAAGCCAATTTTTACTATCCACATCATTCTTGACACTGTTGTCTCTGACCTCAACCTGTCAAATGAAGGCCACCATGAAGTTACCTATTACCCTTAGAAACCATGAATCAACTCTTTTTCACTAATCCTCCAATGAGTAGCCACTACGTGTCAACGTGCTCCGAAGTGCCATGCACTTCAGTGCATAGGGTCTCTTTTGGAGGGCACGATGATGCAAGTATCTACACTGGAATAGACCTACACTACCTTACATGCCGAAGCTGTCTAGTGGGAGTCTGAATCAGTAGCAACCAAGGAAGAGCTTTTTCAGAAAGCCTAAGATTTGACGGATGAGATTGGGGTGCCTCTAAAGTTAAAGAAGGAATTAGAAGCTACCCAGATAAAAGGTAGGAGTATTCAAGACCATAGAATTCCAATCTCAACAGATGCAATTATCATGGACACAAAGGAAACCATCTTGAACCTTAGATTCCATGTCACTTTTTATATCTCATGATTGGTTCTGAATTCGGGGAGACTAATGCTTCCACTGCGTCCGAAACATTCCAAAACCCCAAGATCGACCATCTATTTGTTGAATTTTGACACCTAGAGGTCTTGTTTCTAGTTGATGACATCATCAACTCATAACCGCCCTTCAACGGCCCTTGGAAAACCCATATAAGGAGGGGTTGGACACATTCATTCTCAGTCTTTCCAATGCTATTCTTGGGAGCTCAAAGAGTCGTGACCACCAAGTAAGTACTCTCCAAGTTGGAATTCCAGTTCTTGTCTTATTCCTTGTTCTAGTCTTGTATAGTCTTGTATTTTGGACATCTCATCTTGTCCTCTTGTAATCTCATAGTACAAGATCTTATCTAGTTATTTCTTGTATCTAGATCATCTCCTTGAAGGGAATTCTTGTAATCCAGAGATCTTTCTCCAAAACCTACGATCCTGGGTTGTGGGATCTCCTGTAATATCATCTTTAGCTGAGTTATCATGCCTATCAGTCCCAGTTTGTGGGACACCTTATATCAGTTACGTATTCTTATATCATTTTCCCTACCTGGGGGTTCTTGTAATCAAAGTTGTATTTCTGAAATCTTGTCTATTGTAGTCAGAGAGCACAATCTAGTGCTCCCTTGATATTTTTGCGAGACTACCTTCATCAAGGCCAGGCATCATGGAGATTATTTGAGAAGAAATTTCTTTTGCACTTAAAGTTATTCAACAACAAGTCCAAGAGATACGAGAAAATCAAGAAAGGATTCAACAACAAAATATTCAAGATATAATCACAGAACTTCAAAGGCAAATTCAAGAGTTGTAGATCATTGTAAATCAATTTTCTTCATGTACCCCCATGGAAACCTTTATGAAGAAAATTCCAAAAGTGAGCATGCGTGAGAAATTTGATGGGACAAGATCTAAGTTTTGAGGATTTCTACAAGTGAAGCTCTTCATAAGAATGCAACCTGACAGTTGTTGCTTGAGGGGGAGGTGCTGTCATGGACATGAAGGAAACCATCTTGAACCTTAGATTCCATGTAACATTTTATATCCAATGATTGGTTTAGAATTTGTGGAAACTAATATTTCCATTGTGTCCAGAACATTCCAAAACTCCAAGATCGACTATCTATTTGCTGAGTTTCGACACCCGGAGGTGTTGTTTCTAGTTGATGATATCATTGATGACATCATCAACTCATAACCGCCCTTGAACCGCCTGTGAAAAACCTATATAAGGGGGGTTGACCACATTCATTCTCAATCTTGCCAATGCCAGTCTTGGAAGCTCAAGGATTCGTGACCACCAAGTAAGTACTCTCCAAGTTCGAATTCTAGTTCTTGTCTTGTTCCTTGTTCTAGTCTTGTCTAGTCTTGTATTTTGGACATCTCATCTTGTCCTCTTGTAATCTCATTGTACAAGATCTTGTCTAGTTATTTCTTGTACCTAGATCATCTCCCAATTGAAAGTTAATATGATATAGTTCTGCAATTCTGTTGATAGTCAATTATTCAGTAATTGTTTTGTAAAGATTTGGAATAAGTGAATCTGGTAGTATGTTATTAGCTTTAACAGTAGAGTGTGGTGATATATAATTCTGATTTAAGTCCTGGATAAAGTTTTGATATGCGAATATAAGACCTACGATACTAAGACATGAGCAGTAGTTTGATTTTGTAATCTATGGTAGTAATCACCTGAATCAAGACCTCCACATTCCTCCATGGAGTGGTTCTAATGGCCTCGACTGGGAGTTGATCAACAAGCTTAGCATGTGGCTTATTTAAGAACTAGATGTCGGTGCACCTTTGAGCGACACACGATTCCTCCAACGAAGACTATTTGGGAATTCTGGTTGGATTTGATTCATACTTTAAGGGGGTACCTAGACCTTCTTCAAGGAGAATTTGATGGCACATCTCGGTGGTGGCTTGCCTGTCTCCAACTCTAGAAGAAAGGTCCCTACTTTACGACATAGGGCAATACAATTAGATGGAGCTATTGTTTACCTGCTTGACTCTTTTCCCCATGTTTCCTCTTTTGGGAGTAAGATTTGTAGTAGCTCTTTTTGGATGGATCTCTCGAGTGTGTAAGGAATTGAACTCACAACCTCTTGGTTAGGAATGTGATGGGTTAATCACTTGCCCCAAAAACCATGGTTGAGGATGATTTCCTAATCCTCTTTCTTAGGGTGTAGTTCAATAATCTCCTACCTATCACTTTATTACATTCTTCCCCCCTTTGTCAATCATTGTCCTCAATGATCTGCTCTTGTATCCCTCTAGCCTTGATCAACCCCTTGAAATCCCTAGGTACCCTTGAATTGATGTCCTCAACCTCACACAGTTTCTTGAACCTTGTTCGCAACCTTGGTCTCTTGAACCCTTACTCTCAACCTTGGTGTCTTGGGCCCTTGTTCTCAACTTCAATCTTGAACCTTGTTCTCACCCATGTTTTGTATCTTGAACCCTCAATCAAGTGCCAGCCATGCTTTCCCAAGGGCTATATGCTTTCAAGCTATCTCATTAGATTTGGAAAGTTCGTTTTGAGAGCTTTCCAACATTATCTTACATGGCTCAATCCGACCTATGGATTGAGAGATACACCTCAATCTTTGTTAGGCTAACTTGTGAAAGTGACGTGCACGACTTTGTACCCTTTCATTATAGAGGATGCCCAAGTGCCTTTTTTACAGGCCATTAGGTCAATCCACTTTTCCCAAGCCTAATTCCTAGGCTCTGATACCAATGTAAGGAATTGAACTCGCAACCTCTTGGTTAGGAATGTGATGGGCTAATCACTTATCCCAAAAGCCATGGTTGAGGATTAGTTCGTAATCCTCTCTTAGGGTGTAGTTCAACCATCTCGTAACTATCACTTTATTATAACCTCTTGGTTAGGAATGTGATGGGCTAACCACTTGCCCCAAAAGCCATGGTTGAGGATTACTTCCTTATCCTCCCTCTTAGGGTGTAGCTTAACCATCTTTCAACCTATTACTTTATTACATTCTTCCCCCCTTGGTCAATCATTGTCCTCAATGATCTACTCTTGTATCCCTCTAGCCTCATTGATCAACCCCTTGAACTCCCTAGGTACCCTTGAATTGATGCCCTCAACCTCGCACAATTTCTCGAACCTTGTGTCACTCTAGCACAATGGTGAGTACCAACGTGAGGAGATACACCTCATAAATGTCAATCCGTGGAGACGTGAGGACCGGTATGAAGGCCAAGAGCAAGTGAAGTGCACAAGTGCGTGAGTGAAAGCACACAAGCATGCACACACATACACACACACGCGCACAGGATAAGAGCAAAGAGTGGAACAATGGAAAGCTTGATTACCAAAGAGCTCTCTTACAAAGCTGAAATCTACAACAAGCTACCCTCAAAAATGAGCTCTCCAGCCCTTTTTATAGTTTTTGAGTGGTTTTGGCCCTGTCCAGACCTAGTGTCCGGCCTAGTTAAAAAAATAGGTTCCAAGGCTTATTTGGGGGCTCAAACGGAGTCTAAAAATTATGGAAATTGGTAGGATGGTAGTTCTAATACTCCTCAAGCTCGAGGACTCCTGGGCTTGAACAAAATGGAGTTACAAAAATGGAAAATGGTATTTACAATGGTTTTTAGTGATAAAAATCACTATTTTTGTAGGGATTTCTTCTGAAAATTTGACAGGTGCTTCTTGGAGCTCCCTACTTGCTCCTTCTTCCATTCCTTGATGCACTTCCATTCTTTGTCCTTGGTCTTGAGCTTCAACACTCCCCCCCCCTCTTGAGTCTGTCGTCCGTGGCAGAGCCTTGTTGTAGTGGTCGTTCCATGTAGTACGTTGAGAGGTAGCGTCCTTTGCGTCCAACATGGGCGATCCCTCTGCCCAATGTATGCTGGTCGTTTGTCTGGTTCTTCACTTTGCCACTGTTATCTGTTGCAGTTTGTAGTCCCTTTGTACGTACGTTATCCTTGTATTCCATCTAGATGGTGCATTTGTGAGTTTTCCAAAACTACTAGTTGCTCAAAGGAGGTGTTCAATGTTGATTATGAGCAACTTTCAGTGGTGGATGGCTCGCTTGTTCTTGTAGTGGTCACCGTGATGTCCGCTGATTCTTCCAAAGATGGCTTTCATAGTTTTCATGCCAAGTACTTGTAACCCATAATGGATGATGGCTAAGTGCTTTAGTGCGTGGGTTGAACAAAATATGTGCCTTGTGCAAGGCCTCGTAATGTGGCCCTACGTATGCATACTTGGAAAATGCATGGCAAGAAGTATGGTGCAAGAGATTGAGTCTTGAGCTAAGTGTTCAAGGGTATGCTGACGAAGAGGTTTCCTAATCGATCATGGTTATAGTGTTGGTGAAGCATACACTTCTTACCATGGTGAAGGGTTCGTTGATCTTCATCTCTTCGTGTTGTAGTTCCATCATGGTGTTTGACCATCGACTTGTCCTTTTTGTTGATGGATGTCCTTGCTGAAAGTTCTCTGATGAGCATTTTCAAGCACAGTCCTCTTCTTTGCCCCTTTTTTCTTTTTTGTTGCACACGATGGCATCAAACAAGAAGAAAGAGGTTAGTCTCAATAACATATTTTTCATGTGAAAATTGTGTCTCATGTGCCTGGGATTTCTCAATTGTGTCTATGCACGGCCATGTAATGTGGCCCTATGTTGATGCATACTTTGGAAGTGCATGACCTCAATGGTGCAAAAGACAAGGTTATGCCAAAGGCACATGGTTGCTGCACGTCGAGGCTTTTGATGTTACTCGCATAGTTGATGCATTCTTTGTTTGGAGGTGTCGATTGGATCTCAAAATGATGTAATCCTCCTAATGGGAACCCATTTCCGAATAGTATTTGGCCCTGTAGAGATCACCTCAGGCTAGTTCTTCTTTGGATGCTGTCCAAACTTTGGTATCCAGTGTGGTTGGCCCCTTGGTTCTGTGGATGTTGCTTATGCTTTTGGCTTCCAAACCCATATCCTGGGTGAGTGCCTGCTTATTTTTGTAGAAGGGTTGAGTTTATCTTCTTTTGGTCTTTGTGCTCTGTTCTTACCCTTTGCTTTCCTTGGCTTCTTTGTTGAGGCCTTTCGCATGGTGGGGAGCATAGGCCTTTGTACGTGTAAGAGCTTCTTGGGTACCCACATCTGTAATCGCCCTTGTTGAGCTGTAGCTAATTTTTTAGGCACCCAAATTTGTACCTGATTGTGGTCGGCCTTCATTGATAGCTTCGGTACCCAAATTTGATGGATTCTTCGTGCTTGACCTTGTCGTAGGTGCTTGGTCCTTCTGTTGTCATGGTCGATCTGGTTGGGTGGGAGTCTTTGAGGCAACATCGATGGTTGTACTCCTTTCTTTACCCAGATCTGTGTCATGCCCAACACTTCTTTCCTCTTGAAGGCTCTTTGTCTATTTGATAGATTGGCTGTCTTGCACTGTTTTGCTTGCTTCTGAGGTTGAACTACTGTGGATGCTTTACTCTTTGAAAAACAAGAAGAAGGTTCATCTTGCCTTTGCGACTGTCCTTCCGTGATTGCATCCGTCTGGATCATAGAGCTTTTGACATCTACAACATCTTGTTCGAGAAGATTAGCCTTAGAGGAACAAAGAGAGTGTGTGGTGTCAGTGTCAGTGGGCATGCGATTCTCCAATTCTAATGTAATGCATTGATTATATACCCAAACTTGAAGAAGTTGACTTCTTAGGTTCAAGTTGACAGCATGGTCGTAAATCCAATCTTGACCCAAGACAAGTGGCTCTGTGAGGTCCTCATCATGACACACTAGCATTTTGACTTTTATTGGAACATCTTGAAGGTAGATGGGAAGTTCCACCTCGCCCAAAGAGGGTGTTTCCACGCCTCCTAATCCTATGAGATAGGCTTCTATGGGCTTGATGTCCAATTGCAGGTCTTGGTAGTATGAAAGTCGAACTGCACTAGTTGCTGCACCTGAATCAACTAATGCTCTCACAGTCTTTACACTCTTTCCTTGTCCTACCTCTATAGTCACAAAGGGCCGTAGATCAATTATTTGAGAAGTAGTTATGCCCGATTTTTGGCACATGTCCATGTGATATTTTGGAGCTTTTGTGTTGACATCTAGGCCTAGCCGCCGTAGCTTATTTCTTCTGATGCGCTCTCTTGCCTCTGCTTGTGCTTCTTCTCTAACCCTTAACTCCTCTTCTTTTCGCTTCTTAGCAGTGTTGAGTCTCATGAGCATTTCCTTTGTAAGAGGTTCTTGATATAACTTGACTCGGCATCCACTAATATAGTTTGGTAGGATATCACCTTCTAAAGTTGCCAATTGAACTGCACCGCTAGTGGAGAGTCTATTAATGATCATGGGTCCATATCCTCGTTTCTCCAATTTGCGGGCATGTTGCTTTAGTGTATAAACCAGCACTAGATCTCCTTCTTTCAACCCTTTGTCCTTCACGTGGGCATCAAAGTATGCCTTTTGTCTTTTCTTTGTAGCATAAATGCCTGCTGCTGCCCGTAGCCTCGTCTCACCTAAGCGTTCTAGATCAAAGATCCTGGAAGACAACTCATGTCCATTCCACTCATGCTCTTGTGCTACTTTCAAGGCTGGGATTAGGAAGTCCAATGGTAGCACGACATTCTGTCCAAAGACCATCTGAAATGGGGTAGCATTGAGTACCGTTTTGTAAGCAACTCGGTATGCCCAAACAACATGATGAAGCTGTTTGTCCCAATCAGAGCGTTTATTATTCACCAGTTTTGTCAAGACATTACATAGGATCTTATTCGTGCTCTCGGCTTGTCCGTTAGCTTGTGGGTGATAGGGGGCAGACTTCTTATGTATCACCATGAATTCTTGAAGGAGATTTTCAATGACCTCATTCAAGAAGTGCGTACCTCTATCACTAACCAACTCTATTGGTAATCCATATCTAGTGAACACATTTTCGAATAAGAACTTAGCCGTTGTTTGAGCATCATTCTTTGTTGTGGCTTTTACTTCCACCCACTTTGTAAGGTAATCTCTGGCCACGATAGTGTACTCAGCATGGGAGTTTCTAGCTGGGGGGTTGATGGGACCTAGAAAGTCTATACCCCACTTTGAAAATGCACGTCCTCCCATCATTGGCCTTAAAGGCATCTCGTCTTTTCTTATCGGATATTGGGCACGTTGGCATGTGTCACACTTCTTCACATAAGTATGTGCATCCATATGAAGAGTGGGCCACCAAAGTCCTGAGAATAGAATGGTCTTAATTACTCTGTCAGGCCCAAAGTGTCCACCTGCAGCACCGCTGTGTGCAGTTTCTAAGACTTTCAAATAGTCTGATTCATGAACGCATAGTCTGAAGTATCCATCTTTGCCTCTCCGATATAAGTTGTCTCCTACTAATGCATAGTCTTGAGCCTCTTGCTCCATGCTTCTTCTTCTTGATAGACTAGCCTCGTTCGTTAGTGTTCCTGATCTCATAAATTCTACGAGTGGAGCGCTCCAATCTGGAATTAATGACACGTGATAAAGAGTGGCATGCTCCACTGGGGGTCTCTTCTGGCACACTGGACAATTCTGGATCCACTCTTGTATTTCTTTGTCCATGCTAGGCCAATACACTCCTAAACGTTTTAGATTCTGCAATGTTCGTTGTTTAGAGTAGTGATTTCCTAGCAATCCCTCATGGGCTTGTTGCAACCAACTAGTATGTTCATCGTCCTCGACACAACAAGCTAATACACCCTCGGTATCTTGCTTGTACATACTTCCGGCCAATATTTGATACTTTTGTGATTTTTACAATTTCTTCTTTGCTTGTTTTCACATTTTTATTTGCAGGCCCAAAGGTTAGGACTGGTACCAACTTATTTGCCCATTTAGGAACAACTTCTAAATTGAACAGATAAGCATCGGGCAATTCATCAGACACTCCTTGCGGTGGCTCTCCTGAAGTGATACGAGAAAGATGGTCTGCCCTAAGATGGGTTCTACCTTTCCTAACAACAACTTCAAAGTCGTATTCCATTAGTAAGAGGAACCATCTCACCAAGCGGCCTGTATTGCAAGGTTTATTGACCAAATATAGTAAAGCTTTATGATCAATGAAAAACTTGAACTTATTGGCCAATAAATAGTGTCTAAACTTTTTCACAGCGTATACCATGCCTAAGCCTTCTCTCTCCGTTGTGGTATAATTTCGTTCAGCTGCATTTAATTGCCTACTAGCATATGCTATCGGCAAATCTAGGTTTCCTTCACCTGTGGGTTGTGCTAGCACACATCCTATTGCATGATTGGAGGCATCTACATGGACATGAAAGGGTTTGCTCCAATCCGGAGTAGTCAATATTGGTGCTGTGCACAAACGTCTTTTCAGCTCGTTGAAGGAATTCTCGCATTCCTCGTTCCACTCAAAATTTGTTAACAACCCATAAAGAGGTTTAGCTATGATGGCATACATGTGGATAAACCTACGGTAATATCCACAATGACCCATAAAGGCTTGTACCTCTTTAACATTCCTTGGTCTTGGCAACTCTGCTATCGCTCTTACCTTGTCTTCATCTGTTCAAATTCCATTCTTAGAAACAATGTGACCTAAGATTTTACCTTGTCGTACCATGAACACACACTTCTCTGGGTTCAGACACACTCGATAATCTCTACACTTGTTGAAGATTTGTCTGAGCTCAGGGATGTGGTAACTTCTTTCTTGGGAATGAGCGCATAAATCATCCACATATACTTCTAAACTCTTTCGCAAGAACTCTTTGAAGACATGACACATGAGCCTTTGGAATGTTGCAGGTGCATTGGTGAGCCCAAATGGCATCACACGAAATGCAAAGATTCCCCATTCTGTGGCAAATGCCGTTTTGTGTTGATCTTCGGGGGCAATGGCTACTTGGTTGTAACCTGAAAATCCATCAAGGAAGCTATAAACTTCCTTGCCTGCAACACGCTCCAATAGATGTTCGGTGATTGGAAGTGGATAACTATCTCTGATTGTAGCGGCATTAACTTTTTTAAGGTTAATGCACACTTGCAGTTTCCCATTCTTCTTGGGCACCACCACAATGGGGGACACCCATTCAGTGTGCTCAATCTCATAGATGAATCTAGCTTCAATCAGCCTATCAATTTCCTCCTTTATTTTGGCTGCATAATTGTCATTATATGTGTAGGGCTTTTGTTTGGTGGGCTTGGCATCAGCGGTCATCGGAATCGTATGAGAGCAAATCTTTGGATCTACTCCTTTCAAGTCTCTATAGTGCCATGCGAACACATCCCTATATTCCCTTAATAGAGCTACAAGCTCTGCTTCTTCTTTTGTGCTTAGGTCATCTCCTATGTACGTACATCGTTCTTTGTTCCCTTCAATGGTCACTACAATTTTTTTGGTCTTTTCTTTATTGTCATATGCTTCTCCTATAATGGCCTCTCTCTTAGGCATCCGTACCAAAATTTTTCGGTCCTCTACTTCATATTTCTTGAAATTTTCTGGTACTTCAAATAATGATTCTTCCTCTTCTTATTTCACTGCTTTTCTTTTCTTTTTCTTTTGACCTCCTTCACTTCCTTCCTTTGAATTTATCGTTTTAATACTCGTGAGGGGTTCTTCTTCTTTTTGGGTTAACACTCCTAGGTCTTCTAAATAGTGTTCCTCTGAGTCAAAGTAAGTATCCATCACAATGGGTCCCACATGAGGGTGATGATAATGTTATCCGCCTCATTTGTAATGCCCTGTAGCTTGCCGTACTCATCCCCTGCGTTGTGGGATTTGGGGGGTCCCATGGGCACTAGTCCCATTCACTTGTAACTTTTTCTCTTTAATATAATTAAAGTCCGGGAGATTAGGCTAAGGCCGAACTTCCTTTATTTAAAAAAAAAAAGTATCCATCACAATGGATTCTAGATCATCGTCATTCTCTTCTTCTTCTATGAACTCACTAGGATCACACTCTTCCAACAGGGGCTGACACATGAACACTGAAATATCATAACCCTCCTCATCACAATGAGGTGTCCATTGTTCTTCATTGACTGCAATGTCCATGGTAGCTAAGATTTCTGCCCAACCATGAGGCTCAAATTCCTCATCTGGAAATATCATCGGTATATAGGCTGGGTCTTTTATTGGTCTATCTCCTGGGGAAGTTCCTTCTTCTCTCGCTTTTAGGCTCTTTTCCTCTTCCTCTGTGACCTTGCACATCCACAAGTGAGTATCTTCATGCAGCCAGGATGGATCAGGTGAACTTCCAGAATGCACAGAGATTGAATCTTCTTTTGCTTTGTGGATAGGATTCCACTGTAGGGGTGGTACATCTCTGAAGGTGTAATCCTTCAAATTGACCTTGGTTGTGACCCCTAAGTGTTGTAAGTACAAGGAGTTGGTTCCCCAATCTTGTACTATTTGCAATTGTCGTAGGAAGGGTCTTCCTAGGATCATCTCGTAGACATTATTTTTCTCAAAGTCACATATAGCAAATGTATGTTCGAACTCTACACCACAAGTGGTTAGAGTTATCCCTTCAAGCAATCCTAGAGGTCTTTCAAAATGACCATCTGCCATTTGAAGTTTCATTCTCGTTGGTCTTAATGTGGGTTTGCCCCATCGCTTCCACAAGGAGGTGGTCGCAATAGCAACACCAGCACCCGAATCTACAATTGCTTTGGTTGTGTAACCTTGATAGGTGATCAGAAGATAAGTGTTACCTTCTTCACCTTCGCTCATGTCTCCTATCTTGTCGAGAGGTATCTCTGGAACTTTTTGCTTAGAGCCTACTTTTGGCATATTGGATTCAAGTTCTGGAACCTGATCCTTCACATGATTCCAGAGCTCAGGTTTTGCTTTGAGCAGCTCTTCCACAGTGAGATGACATTGAACCTTAGTGTTCTTCACAACATCAGCGTTTCTTGGAATCACTGAGTCTTCATTTCTTACCAATATTGTGGGAGCTCTAATCTGGAGAGATTCAGATTCCCATGGGCCTGTGAAATGAGGCAACTCTTGTAAAGAATTAGATTCAAAATCTAATCTCTCATCCTCTTGTTGCTCTGCTTGATCTCCATAGATAGAAGGGATGTCTTGGGGAAATTGATCATGAAGATCATCAATCTCAGGAATAGGAGGGGAGTTACCCTTCTCCTTGGCCCATTTCTCTTCTTGTATTTCCCGCAAGAACTCTTGAGAGTACTGTTGAATTGAAGGAGGTATTCCAGCATCCGTGGAATTAGGAACATAAGCTCCCATTGGTGGTGAGCTTCCTCTCTCAATAACTGGTTGAGCCTGTGGAGGTAAAGGAACTTGTGGTTTGTTTACCAACTGCTCTAATTTTTCTAGTAAGCCCTGGAAATGCAAATCCGGTTTGACAGAGTTTGTCTGATTGAACTTTTGACTAGTCTCAAGTATAGCTTGAGCTTGTTCCACCATTTTCATGCACATTTTCATCTAAATCTGCTCTCGGGTAACTCTTGTCCAAGTTTGCAGTTGTTGGCCCTTCTTGAAGACGAGCCTGGTAGGCCTTGAACATCATGTCCAAGCCTTCTGGGGTTGGATCTGCAAGAACAGACCCTAGTTGTGGGTTATTTACAACGGGTGGTGGGGTGGAATGAGGCGAAGTGGATGGAGCTTCAGAATGCGAGGGGCTTTGAGATGCAATGTCTTCTATTTTTGTTTTGGTATCCCTTAGGCTTTCTTCTAGCTCGGATAGCTTTTTGTTCCACTTGCGATTAGCCTTCTCTCTGGTATCCTTCCATGTTCTTGGTTTCCTCTTACTAGGCTCTCCTGACTCACATGACTCCGATTGATCAGATGGTTTTGCTTGTTGTGCAGCCTGTGCCCTAGTAACTGCCTGTACAGGAGCCACGTTACTACTACTTGAACTTGAATCTGCCACTAAGCCTACCACATTGATGGGTGTGACCTTGGGTGCACTAGAGGGATTCCTGGGACACTCTCTAGGAAGATGTTCCTTGCCGCACTCAGGACAAAAGCCTTGTATCGTAATGTTTTGCCCTTGTCCCAGAGCTGGTTGGTGGGGGCATTCACGAATGAAATGGTCGCCCTGACATCTAAAGCATGGTCCTCTAGGGGCTTGTGGTCTTACTTGTCTCAATTGGGGCCTAGGATTTGGATTCGTATACATGACACTGGAGTATTCTGACTCCCAATTTTGTTCCATAGGTGGTGTCTCATATTGACACTGAGAAGTCTCACTTTGCTCAGGTGACTCTATATAATAAGCATGTGGACTATCTTCATGGAAGTAGTCTGAACCATGAGCGTGAGAATCATTTTCTGAGACCAATGGGGTTAGTGGCACCAATGCTCTATTAGGGTTCTCCTCCGCCATCGTATATTTAACTGGGATCACATTGGTAGGAGCTGGCGGTTGGTTTCCTAGGACTGGTTGTGGCCTATATGGTGCCTGATATTGCTGTTGGTATTGAGGTTGATATTGTTGTGGCCTATAATATGGCTGTTGGTATTGATTCTGATACCTACCCTGCTGGTAAGGTTGCTGAAAATTTTGTCTAACAGCCTGCTTGTTATAGGGACAATCTTGGGTCGTATGATTTGTATATTTCCTCTCAATGGTGCAATATAGAGCATTAGGATTTCCTTGGGGTTGAGTCGTCAACGGACAAACATTAGCCATGTGATCTCCTCCACATGTATAACATCGCTTCACTGAAGTGACCCTTGGCATTTGTCTATTTTGAACTCCTAGTTTTTTGGCCACTTGCTCAGCTATCTCATCTATCTCAGTGGAGTTTCTAGAGGTATGACTCGTAGAACTATCAGAGTCCTTATAGAGTTTGGATAGTCCTAACTCCTCACCCAAGTTGTCTTCTATGTCAATGCATATCCGCACACACTCTTCTATGGATCTAGGCTCTTTCAAGTACACATATGATCTTAATTTTGTGCTCAATAGGCCATCTAAAAACAGTGCCACCTGTTTGGCTGATGTGGGTAATTCTGGTACAGGGCATCTTTCCAAGTACTGTCTAAATCTTCTTCCTGCAAGTTGCATTGTTTCTTGGGGTGTCTGCTTGAAGCTGTGGATCAAGGATGATGTGTTATGCTTGATACCGCTTTTGGAAAATTCCACAATGAATTCTTCTAGCAGCTGACCTATCTCTCTATAGTTGCGACTGTTTAGAGGTTGAAACCACGCTAAGGCAATACCCTTAAGAGTCAAACCAAATGCCTCGAACTAGGTGCTCTCGTGGTCTAGGCAATGGGAAATCATGATCATCTCTTTGATGCCTATAAACTCTATGTCTCTCCCTTTCAGGTCTTTCCATTCCATATCCTGATCTGTCTCTGCCTACAGTGTCTGCAAAGCTTACCTCCGGTCTCTCTCTAGTTCTTTCCCTCTGGGTTTCATGAGCCTTGGATGATCCGGCTCCTTGGAGGCCCTAGGAAACATTAGATCTTGGTGAAGGGAAAATTGATTCACCTTGCCAAGTGTAAGCATGTCTGTCATGATCTGATACCAAGAATAATTTTTGAGATGTGTGATCTAGATAGACAACTTTCCCTGGTGTCTCTGGATCCTTGAATTCATAGATGGTGCCTACTGGGCTGGGTTGATCTGGCCTAAATCTCCAAAAGGCTTCCTCCGTTTCTCTATTCACGAATAGTTCTATGCTTTTATTATCTTGAGGAATCCATTCTGGAGTGAGCACTCTGGTTAAGATTGACTTACCTCTAGGGGTCTTGGGTTCTCCTCCTAGGTCCCCTTTCTCTAGGTCTCCTATCTCATTCTCAGGAATGATATTTCCAAACTCATCTGTCCTATCTGGCAAGTTGGTAACCACATACATCGTTCCTTCCTTATCAATGTAAGCACCCTCTTCGAACTTGACTACTGGGTGTTCAAGTCCAAAGGGTTGGTCAGGATTTTTGAGTTGAACCACTAATCGCCTTAGACCATCCTCATAGATGCGAGCACCTAATTGGTTGGTCCTCATATACTCCAATTGGGTTTTATAGGGACCTTCTGGTGTCTGTAAACAGGCAATGCCTGAGCTACGTGTGAGTCTTTCCATGCTAAAAGACATTTCCGAGTCACTGGTTTCTGAACTTCGTGTGTACGGATAACCACTAAGCTGTTGAGCCCAAGACTTGGCTGTATGGTTGACACTAGCCTCAGATGACCTAATGCTTTGTCTATCCTGGCCTAAGTGTCTGCCAGATCTCAGGTTCATAAGCCTTGGCTTCTAGTCCCAAAGTTCTCTTATATGGCTCAAAATCCTTTGGAACACCTTGGTTTTCCAGTTTTCTTGACGGTCAACTTCAAAATACCCTATCAAAATACCAAAATCACAGCAAACAGATTTCGTATGAGAAAGTTATGCCAGTTCAGGGTTTTGGGGGTTAAAACAGGGAAACAGGGCCTCTCTCTCAGGAAATGCTTCAAATCAGGCGATACACGACATTTGTAGGACACGATACTTGATACTTGAGGAACTCGATACACGATACTTGGTATGTATCGCGATACTTGAAGTAGGGATACACGATCTTCAACAAATATCGCGAGCAAACTCCATGATACACGATCTTTGATAGGTATCGCGATCGCTGTATAACGATACACGATACTTGACTATCACGATACTCGGGCAAAACGATACTTAACTCAAGACGATACTCGATATTTGGAAGAAAACGATACACGATCTCTGACCTTGGCGATACCCGATCTCTGATAAATATCGCGATCTCTGATAAACGATACCGATCTTCGACCGAAACGATACCGATCTCTCATGCAGACGATACACGACCTATGAACCAAACGATACACGATCGCTGGTGAATATCACGATCTTTGATTGAAACGATCTTTGGCACCAACGATACTCAATACTTGGCTCAAATCGATCGACGATACCTGAACAAAAATGATACGCGATCTTTGGTAAGTATCGCGATCTCTGAGAAGCGATACACGATACTTAAGCCAAACGATACACGATCGCTGGTGAATATCGCGATCTTTGATCAAAACGATCTCTGGACCAAACGATACTGATCTCTGATCGAAACGATACCGAAAGGAGGGAAATATCGCGATACTCGACCTTAGGAGTAAAACGATACTTGCTAAGTATCGCAATACTCGACCGCGGGAGCAAAACGATACTTGACCCTTAGACAAATTTTGGGAAAGATTTTTTCTAAGTTTTGGTTGTACACATGCTCTACTCTTTCCTCTCTCCTCTCCTCACTCTCTGTATCACCCCAAATCACTCCTTTTCACCTCTGTCAGTACCAAACGATACCTGACGCAGATCGTTTCCCTTTCCAAACTTAATTTACTGAGAAATTATAGATTAAATGGGTGTTTGCTCACCTTGGGAGCCTCTCTAACTTCTTTGTCACTTCCCCTTGCTCTGTGTAACCCCAGGTTGCCCGATTGCTCACTCACGATCTCTGGTGCAGCTCTCACGATACTTGGCACAGGTTTTGTCTTGTCCGGGGCTGTTCACTCAGATTTTTAGCTATTTTAGTGCTACTTCTTCAGCGCCCCTATTTTGCACCCTCTCTAAGCTTCTTGCTCTCCACCACAAGTAAAAACAAGGTGAATGTACTCTAAAAAATGGAAAAAACTGAGAAGATGAAGGCGGGTGGAGATGGTGATGATGATGAAGATGAAGAAGAAGGAAAATTCAAAAACTGAACTAAAATGATGATTTTTTTACCTTCCAACGTCGCTACTCTACGTCTTACCGTCACACGCTCGTGCTCCAAGCTCTCTCCCCGGCAACAGCGCCAAATTTGGTGTCACTCTAGCACAATGGTGAGTACCAACGTGAGGAGATACACCTCATAAATGTCAATCCGTGGAGACGTGAGGACCGGTATGAAGACCAAGAGCAAGTGAAGTGCACAAGTGCGTGAGTGAAAGCACACAAGCATGCACACACATACACACACGCGCACAGGGTAAGAGCAAAGAGTGGAACAATGGAAAGCTTGATTACCAAAGAGCTCTCTTACAAAGCTGAAATCTACAGCAAGCTACCCTCAAAAATGAGCTCTCCAGCCCTTTTTATAGTTTTTGAGTGGTTTTGGCCCTGTCCAGACCTAGTGTCCGGCCTAGTTAAAAAAATAGGTTCCAGGGCTTATTTGGGGGCTCAAACGGAGTCTAAAAATTATGGAAATTGGTAGGATGGTAGTTCTAATACTCCTCAAGCTCGAGGACTCCTCGGCTTGAACAAAATGGAGTTACAAAAATGGAAAATGGTATTTACAATGGTTTTTAGTGATAAAAATCATTATTTTTGTAGGGATTTCTTCTGAAAATTTGACAGGTGCCTCTTGGAGCTCCCTACTTGCTCCTTCTTCCATTCCTTGATGCACTTCCATTCTTTGTCCTTGATCTTGAGCTTCAACACCTTGTTTGCAACCTTGGTCTCTTGAACCCTTGCTCTCAACCTTGGTGTCTTGAACCTTCTTGTTTGCAACCTTGGTGTCTTGGGCCGTTGTTCTCAACCTCATTCTTGAACCTTGTTCTCACCCATGTTTGATATCTTGAACCCTCAATCAAGTGCCACCCATGGTTTCCCAAGGGCTTTACACTTTCTAGCTACCTCACTAGATTTGGAAAGTTCGTTCTGAGAGCTTTCCAATAGTATCTAACATGCCTCAATCTAACCTACAAATTGAGAGATAAACCTCAATCTTTGTTGGAGTAACTTGTGAAAGTGATGTGGGCTACTTCGTACCCTTTCATATAGAGGATGTCCAAGCACCTTTTTTAGAGGCTATTAGGTCAATCCACCTTTCCCAAGCCTACTTCCTAGGCTCTGATACCAATGTAAGGAATTGAACTCACAACCTCTTGATTAGGAATGTGATGGGCTAACCACTTGCCCCAAAAGCCATGGTTGAGGATTACTTCCTAATCCTCCCTCTTAGGGTACAGTTCAACCATCTCCTACCTATCAAGGGTGTGGTTCAACCATCTCCAACATGTTACTTTATTACAAGATGGGTCGTCCCTCTAGTATCCGGCTCATGGTACTCGACTAGGATTGTAGCCCTTTGGGCATGGGTTCATCAAAGCCAAAGTTTCACTCTTCTTGATCCACTTCTTCCTCTATTGATGGTAATATGCAAAAAAAGAAGAAATGCAAGTATTTTCTAAAGGTTGGAAATACCATTGATGAATGTACAAAGCTTGCCAAGTGTAATGAAAAGGAAAAAGAATCTGGCATGTCTATTGTTGAGAATACATCTAATGCAAATAATGATGAAGCTAACGTCGCTCAAGATGTTTGAGAATGTGTCATTATATTTTATTATGATTTATCATCACACTCTACATAAAGGATTGTGAATGAGGGTAATTCAGATTGTTTTTTGATAGTGGTGCTTCAAACAATATCACTTCATGCAAAAAAAATTTGCATCTTTGAAAGATCCACCCAAGGGAGGGCATGTATGTGCAAACAATCCTTCTTATCCTATTATTGGAGTTGAAGAAGCTCAGCTTATGATTGCAAGTGGAGGTATCATTACTCTCAAGAATGCACTGTATGTAACTAGTATCAAGAAGAATTTGATTTTGATTCCTACTATTGCTAGTGTTGGACTTCATGTACACTTTGTTGATAACAAATATATGGTTCATGATTTCAGCAATGGCTATGTTATTATGATGTCAGGGACTTTATGCAATAGCTTGTATCACTTGGAATAATTTTTTTTCTCTATACATACTTCTTCTTTGGCTGAAATGGAGTTATGGCATGCTTGTTTTGGTAATTTGAACTTCAATAGTTTCCTATACTTGCAAAAGAAGGATATGGTTATCGGTTTGCGAACACTTGAGTCCATTGAAAAGAATTCATGTGAAGGTCATTTACTTGGAAAAATGCATCCTTCTTCTTTTCCCAAATATGGTGCTACACATGCTACATGGAAACTGCAACTTTTATTAGTGATGTATGTGGTCCGATCAAAACTCCATATTTTGGAAAGCATGTGTACTTTGTTACCCTCATTCATGATGCAACACACCATACTTGAGTGCATCCTATGAAAGTGAAGAATAAGTATTAGCGGCCAAGGAGGACTAAGTAGACAAGGGAGTCTTAGGAAAGAAGGCCAACAAGAAACACAAGGCTCAGATACAAGAGTGAGCAAGTAGATAAGTCAACACAAATTTGGCAATGAATAGGGCAAATCAATTTTTCAAACCTAACTTTCAACAAAACAATGTTTTTTATCACTTCATTTCAATGCAAATACCCGTTTTTGGTAGATTCATTTGCATTTTGTGCAAGTTGATAAGTTTTTGAGCTTGAGGAGTGTTAGAACATCCCACATATCAATTTTTAAAATTTTTGGAGCTCATTTGAGAACTTAAATTAGTCTAGGAACCTAATTTTAACTAGGCTAGACACTAGGTCTAAACTAGGCCATAGCTAGTGAAAAACTATAAAAGGGGCTAGAGAGCTCACTTTTGAGGCTGGATTTTCTATGAACTTTGTATGAGGGGATCTCAAATGAAAGATTCCATTGTTCTATGCTTCATTCTATCTTGTGTGCACATGTGTGTATGTGCATGCATGTTAGTATGCTTCTCATTCATGCACTTGTGCATTCCTCTTTCTTGTGGTTGTGATACCATCCTCAAGTCTCCATGGATTGACATTTGTGAAGTGGATCTTCACCACAATGGTACTTCCATTGTGCTGGAGTGACACTAAATTTGGCAATGTTGTTAGGGAGCGTGATTCGATAGGCAGCTCCAACAACATCATCAAGTATGACAAAACCTTGCATGTAGCCTAAGACAATGACCTCCGTCTATCATGATAGACATAAAAAGTTGATATTTTGTGTTTTCATCATAGGCATGATAGACCATGCATCATGAACATTTGAAAACACTACTCACAATTGAAAAATTCTCTTTTTTTTTTGGTATATCATGATAGACACCATTAATCGCGACAAAGAGAGACCATGATAGACATGTTTATTGCGACAAACCCATCTATTACGATAGCCATATTCTATCATAACAAATAGACCCTTGCAACAGAGATTGTCTATCATGATAGAACAAAATCCATGATAGACAATGGACATTGTCTATTGCAATAGAGTCATCTATCATGATAGAAAGGACCCCATGATATATGATAGAGTCCATCTATTATGATAGACCTGTCTATCATGATAGACAAAGATCCACGACAGACGACAGATGACAAACGATAGATGATAGACAACAGGCGATTGAGAGCATCTATCGCGATAGACTTTTCTATCACGACAGACATGCTTATCGCAACAGACACGTCTATGGTGATAGATCCATCTATCACGATAGACACGTCTATCACAATAGACACTATCTAACCTAACAGAGAACCATCCACAATAGGCCCCATCCATCGATAGGCACCGTCTATTGTGATAGACAAGAATTTTGATACTTTTCATTTTTGTGATTTTTTGTCAGATCAAGCCTAAATTTTGGGATTTTTATAGATTTTTGGAGCTATTTGGGTGGCAAAGCTAGGTACCAGTGCAAAGGAAGCTTGGGGAAGAACATCTTGAACATTGGAGCCGTTTCAAGTGCACATGACTGGATGTTGGAAGATCTCTCAACCCCCTCAATCAAATTTTAGCTTAGGCTAAATATGCTTAGGTGATAGTGATAATTAGGGCTGCGATAGGCACAAACCAAGTTCAAAAAACCATAAGTATCTCAATTTCAATGTTATCTTGATCAACGATGTGGAAAACCCTAACAGGAAAGAACATAAACAATTGATCAAATGAAAAGTGATGCTAAAACTTAAGTATTCCTAATGACATGACTATAAAGTCAAAATCTTACACCAAAAGAAAACTAAAAAGAATAATTAATTGATATAAGGAACATTGCAACATGGTTTACTTTGATAGTGGGTAAGTAAGTGGCTCATATGAAACTTAGGTCAGGTAGACACATAGGCAAAGCTGATAGACGAAGCATGATATCATGGAGAGCCACATTGTAGCATGGTTGTACTTTGACATTGGGTAAGTAAGTCGCTCATATGAACATTAGGCTAGGTAGAGTCATAGGTAAAGCTTAGTTCAAGCTAGTGTCAACCATACTACTAGGTCTCAGGCTCAACAATTGAGTGACTATCCATAAGTATTGAGCTTCAATACTTGTGACTCTGAAATTTCCTTTAGCATGGAGAGACCTGTAGGAAGCTCAAGGTTAGCACATTTATAAACACGAGAAGGTCCCTACAAGACTCAATTAGAATATATCTAAACCAACTTAGGAACCCATAATAGCCCTTTGGAATCGAGCACCGTGTGATCAAATTTGAAGAGGGATCCTATATAGATAATTAAGGAACCATGTATGTCGTCACTAGCTTACATAATAAGATACACGAGTTTGGATCGATTATCCCATAGTCAGAAAATGAGAACCTAGAACCCCTAGAGGTAAATCCGTGTTGTCGAGAAATATAACACTAGATTGGATCCCCTAAGACAATAAAAATATAGAATTCTTCATGAATCGAGAGATGGATGAAGCATTTTGGAGATTCAAACCGGACTAGCCTATTGAAGTAGAAAGAGGAATCATCTATCAATTCAAGGACCTTGATGCCCCAAGAAAAATTATCTACTTGGATGACACTTCAAAAAGGATGTTTGTAGTCAAGGAATGTAGTAGACATGCTTACACATGGATGGTGAACCAATCTTCCCCTCCACACAATTCTACGGATCCTCATAGAGCATGGAAATGGATCTTCTCATGTCCTAGGAACAAGGAAGGAAGAACCCCCTTAAGTAAGAGTACTAGAACTGTGGCCCCAATTGTCTCTTCTACAATGTACTTTTGATCATTTTTGTATATGTTGATGACATGTTGCTCACTAGTCCTAATGATATTTATGAATTTAAGGTTGATTTGCATGTCTCTTTTGAGATGTTAGATTTGGGGCATTCGCATCATTATTTGAGCATCTATGCAAGTTGATGGAGGAACAAATTTGTGTCAAATAAAATATATTGACACATAATTGCAATTTTTTGGCCTTGAAGATCGCAAACCTATTGCCACTCCTATGGAAACATGTTTACAATTGTCTTCATGATGCTATGGATGCATTCAATGTTGTTCTCTATTGTTGGATGCTTGATTTATTTATGCATAATGTGGCTTGAGATTCAATTTGTTTTCTCTTAGGTGATATATATTGCCCATGTGTTAAGCATTGATGAAGGGTTAAGCATAAATTTCACTACTTGAGTGGTACATGGCTACTTGGATTATTATCGCTAAATTTACATGCCTTTTTAACTCAGATTGGGTTGATTTCTATGACACTCATGGGTCCACTAGTTGTTTTTGCTTCATGCTTGGTAGCTCTTGCATATCTTCGTTGAGCAAGAAGTAGCCTATTGTGCCCACTTCTTATTGTGAGGTTGAATATAGGGCCACTTTCACAATGACTATTGAGTGCATGTGGCTTAGATGCCTTTTGGTTGATTTGGGTGTTGGTTAGTCTTCTACCACCACTATCTTCACTGATAGGCAATTGTGAGGAACTGTGTGTTCCATGCTTTCACAAAGCACATTGAGATGCACCATCATTATGTTTGGGAGATGGTCTGCGCAAGGGATTAATTTTGCTTATGTGTCCACATAGGATAATGTTGCAAACATTTTCACAAAGGCTTTGCTTAACTTGAGAAGTTTGAATCTTTCCACAAAGCTTTGGCCTTACTTCTTTTTGTGGATTGATCTCTTCTCACATTGCCAACTCCTTGTTCATCAGATCACTCCCAGGAGGGATTTGTTGATATATTTCAATGGTGATGTGTGTGAACACACTTAGGACTATTAGGACACTTTTTTTCCTCTTTAGGAGGTTTTTCCTCTTCGACTTGTATATATACCTATAACCCTAACGGATCACTTATCTTTGTACATTTCACTTGATAATACATTTTGTATTGTGTTGTGCTCCAAACTTCTTCTTCTTCTTCTTCCTTGTGTTGTTTGTGTGCTTCCGTATCAATATTTTAACCATGTTAAAGTCACCATCTAAAAACAATAAACAATAGAAAAGAATAGGTACTTCCTCCATACCTAAGGTATATCTATAATAAAATCAACTAAAATAGAAAGACATACGATCAATTAGATTATCTCAAGCTCCTTCCAATAATAAGTCTAAATTCTTGCAAAAGGATTTAAGAAAAGAAATGTCAACGAATGCTTAGGCTACATTTAGATTGGAGCAGCGATACTCATAGGTTTCTTTACCACTCTTCTAGGTGGGAAGAACTATAGCTAACCTTATTCCATTGCCCTTCATTCACACAAGAAAGTGGAACAAAATACATATGACTTATGTGGTTGTTGTTTTATCATAGTACAAGTTTTTTTTTCTTACAAATAATCAATGAGTTTTGAAACGTGGAACATTTTGAGGTTTGCAACAAGTTTGAGGCAGATGGGCTGACCTTATACTGCTTGTTCTTTTATTGATGAAATTCTTTTGATTGGGTCATGTTATGAGAAAATTGGCATGCTTATGGTTGATTTGCAGCATGCTTTTGATGTCACATATGTTGGAATTTTGGATTATTATCTTTGCATTGAGTTTGTATCCATTGAGTGGGATTCGTTGTGCCTCAAGCAAAGTATATCGACAAACTATTTCAACATTTTGGTTTTGAGGATTGCAATCCTATCTCAACACCAATGGAACCAAGATTTAGGTTCTCAATGGAGGAGGAAAATGATGCATTTGATACTTCTCTTTATCTTCAAGTTGTGGGATGTCTGATATATGCATGTAACACAAAGCTAGACATACAGTATTCAGTTTCCCAGTTGAATCGATTTATGCATAGCCTTGGCACTAAGCATTGACAAGCGGTACAATGTGTGTTTAGATATCTTAAAGGCACTTTTGTTGATATATTTAGGTAGTAATGTGTGTGAACACATTAGGACCACCAGAGCACTTTTTTCCCTCTTTGCGAGGTTCTTTTCCCCCGGCTTGTATATATGCCTATAGCCCTAACGGGTTACTTATCTTTGTACATTCTAGTGGTAATACATTCAATATTGTGTGTTGTGTTCTAAGCTTCTCCTTCTTCCTCGTGTTGTTCACGTGCTTCTGCAGACGTCTAACTCCAAAAATTGGTATCAAAGGAGGTCAACGCTTCATCTAGGGCATCATCGACACTCCTTTGGTCACAATCTCAGAATCGCATGAAATTTGGTGTTACTCAAGGTGATTAGGAGATCAAAACGGCTTTTCTTTGTGGTGCCAAAATCATGATCTGAGCTCCTTTCAGCCTTCGAATGCACTATCACAATGCTTATGTAGGCTATTTTGTCTTTTTGTGCCAAAGACATATATAGGTTTCTATTTGCCAGTATAAGTGTCTCAAAGTCTGCCACAACTTTAGCAGAAGTGTTAGGGTAGTTCTGTTCAAATTTTTTAGATACAATCAGTTTTTTGCATCAAGGTATTTTAGTCAGTAGCCATGGCTGAAAGCAGTGATGTATTTTGTATGTTGGTTGTTGAGGATAAGTTGGATGGTATGAATTACCCATTATGGGCTTATATGATGCATCTAAAGGGCTTTTGTATGCATAACAAGAGGAGGAAGGAGGAGATGGAGGGAGAGATAAGAGAGGAGAGACGCACGGACATGCGTCGGAGCCTCAAAACCCACATAATGATCTCTCTTGAGGCAATGCTCTATATATGATGTATATATATGAATATGGGGGTAAGGTCACATGACCCTTACATCCCCAACAATCTCCCACTTAAGGGTCAATGTTACCATGAATGGAAAAATATACAAAGCATGATGTAGGACTATACAATAATGTACATGAAGAGTCCGGATCTCTACCCACACCAGATCAGCCTACACCAATTGCCTCGAACAAGGTGTATCCATGCACCTCAAACTGCTCTAGACTCATATCGACAAGAGTCGAGCTCACATATGACTAATGTAAGAACTCATGAAGTTCCTGCAAAGCTCCCACTCACTCTATGCCTATGTCAATCATCGAATGACTGACAACTCCAAGTGCAAATGCTCCAATAGCGACTGCAATATTTGGTCTCGAGCATAACAACTCGTACATCAGACTCCTGAATGCTGACAAACATGTGCTATCCTGGCTAACCTAAGTATGCCAGCCATGCCTATATCCAAGGCATCCAAAGCACCGTCATCAAGACTAACATTTCCTCAAATATCTATGTCAACATCTGGCATGAGCGAATCTAAGAATGATTGCATAACAGCTGAATCATCAACATCTAAATCAGCCATGCTTGCAATCAAGGATGTATCTAGTTGTGCATCCTGAGAGCTAATATGCTCTACCATACACTGTGTATCATGAGAGCAATCCTTCTCTACCACACCAGGTGTATCATCATGCTCCACATGAGCTAACTGCACAACATCAACACCAAGATCAAACTGATGATCACACTCTAACTGAGTATCATCATAATGCTCTACATGAGCATCCACATCATGCTCTAAAGCATCCAACTGATCATCCAAAGTGTGCTCCATAAGAGCATCCACATGATCAATAAAATCATGCTCTATATAAGCAGCATGAGTATCCAAAACGTGCTCTACATGTGCATCCATCTGAGCATCTGAATCCTGCCATACATGTGCATCATGAATGTCAATAGAACTATCTGTAGGTAGACACAATAAGACATCATGAGTCTCACATCGCACATAAGGCTGAACTCCCACTGAGACGAGACTGTCTCTCATATGAAGTACCTGCAGTGGATACATGTGCCCAATCCTGGCACCTCTGACAAGCATAACCTGTCCCAACTGCAGCTGAAAATGATGCTCACCAAGGAATGCATAACATCTGCTCTCCTATAACTGGCTAATTGAAATCAAGCTCATAGGGAATGCACATAACGTACATGTCTAAGCATAAGTGATGCTCCAATAGTTAGCATAAGGCATACATCTCTTGCACCCTCAATGTCATATGTGGTACCATCGAGCATGTGCACACGTCCACGACTCTCACCTGAGAATCGATAAAACCACTCACGATGTGGAGTAACATGAAAAGTGGTTAATGTATCAAGAAACCAAGCCATATGTGTGCTATCCAATGAACAAGAGGAATCCTGAGATGAACTATAGGAGAAAGTGATATCACCATCACTAGCATTCATAATGCACTACTCGTCTCCTCATACATAACAGACTCATATATAGAATCCACAAGCTGTAATCGGATAGTGGAGCTAGCTAATGCGTCCATATCCATCCATATATCGCTGAGCATGTCACGAGGCCTCTGTGCATCTCTATGCACATACATATGGAATCCTGCACGAACCAATGTATGCCACATCTGAGCTTTCCATCTCAGAAAGTCAGTGCCATCAAACTGAGAAGACACCATGCTGGCAATCCAATAGACTAGCAATGTAACAAGAGACTAGAAACAATACTCTATCCTCAATAGGATCACGCCTGCATATCCATATGCAATCACATCACAAATGTCTCGATGGAGAAGGAACCATGTGAACCACATGTCACATAACCATGCATCTACCATGCATATAAAACCATGAGCATAAGCATGCTCACCAAGTCTCCAAAGTGACCAAATAGATGTGAAAGAATCTTGGGAAAAATTCGACAGAGTATCCCCTGTAAACTGAGCAATCAAACAAGATAACCAATAACAAAAGAACACTGAGTATCCTGTCACCACCTGTCACTGATCCAAGCAAGGATAATGGCAACTACATATGCCAAAAACTAATAGAAATACATGCCAACATAATGATGATGTATCTCCCACTCAAGAATGAATCTTGCAAGATGGTCCACCTGTCACGAATAACCTCTCACCAAGTCCAAATGAATGGAGATAAACAATGACCCAAAGCTATCACACAAGCTTCAAGATCCACTAGAGCTCGTTTCTAGCATAAAAGCCAATAAAATTTCGACAGCATCTCCTTTGTAAAATGGACTCTTGAACCAAAATAACCATGTGGGAATCACCATCCACAACATCAAATCAATGAACATTTGCTAATAGAATAGCAAATCAAGGTGACAAACAAGTGTGCAATTGAGGCTCCAATCTAGATCATGTACCTGCAGAGAAAACAAAAGATACAAGTACCAACCAAGATCCAAAATCAACTCTCACAAAAGTATGTGCAACCGGCAAGTAAATCCATAACCAAGTGGCATAATCAAGATATAGACCACAATGCCACTATATATCCATGATCGAACTTATGATGACATAAGCCTAGAAAAAGAAGCTATACCACAATGTCATCTCACATGCCAAATACATGACAAGATCATGCCCTACTCTCATACGGAGGAGCTACCACAGTGATCACACATGTACAATGTCTTGAAGCTCTGAAAATAAGAGCTTGCACACCAAAAATTCTCTCTCGAAGAAGTTCCAAAGCAAATTCAATCGCTAAGTGCAATTAGGGTTCTTATAGCGAAAATGTGTTGCTCTCTGTTTTGCTATTTCAGAGGTGATAACCTCTGAATCTGAACTTTTGCTCTTCAGCAAACTTCAAGATCTGATTCTTGGCTACGTAAAGAGACAAAGAACACCTCAATCGGAGGTGTGTAGCTCAAGATATGCACAAAACAAGCACCTGTTATCAATTTCACTTTCACCTGCAACACTTATGCTCTGTATTTTATAGTTTCGGAAACCTTGCATTGAGAATCTGAATTTGAGTCCTACAAATTATAGCTATCATTCCAAACTACACACAGCAAGTTGAATCATTGCATTCCAAGCTATAGAAATCAAGTTATGACCCAAAAACTGATCTGCTCTCATAGTGAATGTAGATTTGCCTTCTAGAGGAGTCTGCGTTTTTTAAATTTTCGGCACTTTAGAAGTCCAAACCAGGTTCTACGTCCTTCTGTGAAGTTGTAGCTCTCTATGTTAGCTACACACAAAAGTTTAAAACACATCAATTCGAGCTTCTTAGCTCGAGTTATGATCAAAATACTGAACAGCTATCAAGAGATGCCGACTTGCACTTCTACCCCTTCTGACTTAAGCCTACATTGAAGCTTCTTGCACACAAGCCTTCAACATGATCTGATACCAATGAAGGGCTTTGATGTGTAGAACAAGAGGAGGAAGGAGGAGATGGAGGGAGAGAGAAGAGACGTGCGGATATGCGTGGGAGCCTCAAACCCACATAATGATCTCTCTTGAGGCAATGCTCTATATATGATGTATATATATGAATATGGGGGTAAGGTCACATGATCCTTACATCCCCAACACTCATGTATTGGTCGCAAAAGGACTGTGCAATATTGTGCAGGGTGTTGAAAGATGTCCTATTACACCTGCGAATACAAGTACTACAAATCCAGGTACTAAAGCTCATGCTGATGGTGTCGAAGCTGTTGATATTCTGCAAATTCTTGTTCGTGTTGTGGTTCCTGTTCCACCTACTATAGAGCGAATTCGTTGGGATGGCAGAGATGTTCATGCATGTGCATTGATAGCCTTGTCTATCTCCAATGAACTTTTCAAATTGAGTAACTTGCTAGTTTTGTGGAGAAATCTTTCACGAGGCTTACGATTGCCACTACCTCAAAGGAGCTCAAGAGAGAGGTAATTCACAATTATGCGATACATTTTATGCTAGCACTTCAAATTCACACAATATGGAAGAGAACCTCTTAAAGCGACTAAGGTATACTAGACCGCTAATGTGCTATTGTTGTAGGGAATATGGCCATGTGCAAAGTAAGTGCTCTCTGCCTGAGGGCGCACCTCCCTGTCAACCACTACAACATATGAGGGGTAATGGAGGCTTCTATCAAGGCAAATGCATGGGCATCATTTTCCCCCAACATCGATGACCTTCTTCACTTGTTGCTCTTCCATTTTGCAAAGCACTCAAGGAGCTCTTGGTAGCGACATTGTTTCGTTAATTTCCCACAACTTTTGCATATGACCTCACTCTTCCAAGTCCTCCCTCTGTGCTTTGCCTTCTTTCTTTCCAATCAAAGTCTTCCAGAGAATCTCTCCCACATTCTTGAAAATATGCATCGGATCTACCAAATGATTGATCAATAACTCACTCCAATAAGGGAGTTCATGAAAGATCGACAATCGTTTCATGCAAGCAAGTGGTACCTTTGAATCCCAGAACTACTTCCAATTGCTTGCTTTCATTTGGTGTTGTGCTTATCAACCAGTTTGCCCTTCACATAAAACATGCCCGTTAGGCAAATATCTATGATGTCCTTCATAGATAGTTTTCCGAAGTGCTTTAGAGTAGTGTGCTTTGAGTCGTGGTCCGCATAGGGAATAAGCATGGTAACCCAAAATCATTAAACTTGAACATTCACCATAACCGAGCCAATCATGCATCGTCCACATAAGTATGTCTTGCACTCGCACGTCTCGTCTTCTTATAGGTACTATTATGTTCACATAACAGTACATGTCATCATACATGCACTAAATGTAATATGAGAGCAACATCTATTGCATGATTTACAATGCATAATCAGATTGTTTCTATTTAGGGGTGGAATTCAGAGGTATAGGTACTCCTGTTTTTTGTTGCGTGGGTGCTAACACAATAAGGATTTTAGCATGGCAAGGATTCTGAAGAATGTTTGGAGGTCATCTGGTTCCAATGAAGTTGTTTAGAAGGAAACACTGCGGATTCAGACCTGACCTATACTATTTAAGTGTGAAAGTCCCAAAGGATTGAGAGATTGTTTTTTGCTAGGGCAATAAATCCTTGGTTTCACAATGCTCTTTTAAGGCTTATTCATAATGCATTGCAGGGCAACACACGTTTTGTTGATGTCAATACAGCAAGGAGTTGAGGATTTGCTTTCTTTTTTTTTCCTGTATACGCTCTCTGTGTTCACTTTTAAATCTATACAATTGGAAGCACTGGGATGGAATTACTTCTTTTTTAATGATCATGTGTCTTTAGGTTTTATCATAGTTACATGTATGCTTTCATATGTAGTGCACTCACACATTACATGGGATTACTCACGCTTAAAAAAAAAACATGTCTACTCGTTGGCTTCTCATGTCATCCATGAACTGTGGATAGGTCAATCAGGATGCACATGTATAAATACTAAAATGTAAAGGATGTCTGCCATCATCCTCCATGTGCTTTGCCTCCTTGGCATCACTAGCTAGCACTATCTCTTATTCCTTCTGCGTAGGGATTGTGCCCTTGGTCACGGACCTTCTTCAGTGCTAGACGTATGTCTTTCTTGTGCATTGTTACCACTACTCAGGAGAATATTGAGCTTTGGTCCACTACCTGCTTCATGTTTGTGACCACATCAAAAAGCCAGATTGGGGTTGGGGATCCCTGTATTGTTTCCATGTTTCATAGAGAAAACTCGCACTAGAATTGAGAGGGTCAAGATTTGCATAGTCCATAGGAGACTCCTCTTCCGCCACTGCCTCAACATCCACCTTATTATCGATGCCCATTATACTCACGTCAGATGGCACTGCCTATGAACTCAGCATATTCTGTGAGGCTAACACATTCATTGGAGACGCTGTGACCCAAGGAACATCAGCCAAACTACTATGTTGGACATGACTAGATTCATCTCGATTTTTGCAAAATTCTGATGAGATCCTTGGAGATGGACGCCAGTCTTGATTTAGTGAAGCCTTGCGTAAAAGGGAAATAAAGATTCTCACCTAGATCGTTTCCTGACATGGTTCTCACCCCAAACCAGAAGTGCCACATGCAAAAAATAGTCCCTACCATACCCCCGTTCTTTCCGATAGTTACTTCACCATTGACATATACACCTTTAGACCAGACCATCGACAGATTTATGTGCGATGCTGCTGCATGCTTTCACACCATCATCACTTTGTGAATTTCCCCCCAGAGAGAGAGAGAGACTCAGAACATTATAATTCTATCCCCTACCTAAGTAAAGTGAACCAATGGTCTATTCCTCTCCCGCATCTCTCTAATATTTCAGTTAGAGATTATAGAATCCTATTTCAGATGAGTGGAGTCTACACATATTTATATACACATACATATATATCTACACACACACACACACACATATATATATATATATATATATATATATATATATATATATATATATATATATATATATATATATATATATATATATATATATATATATATATATACATATATATCTATATAATCACACACACACATATATATATACACACACATGCATAATTCTCATTACTCCATCAGTGTACTTTTATGATCAAATCCCCATGTCAAAAGCTTTGATAATTCAAGGTTTCAAACATATGTTTGATTCATGGAGCCAATGGAAAATGTCTCAATGCCTTTTTTAGGATTTTACCCTCTTCGTCCTTATATCGAGGAGATTGACATTTTGGACATGTCAAAGAGTCTGCATATTCACCTCTATATAAAAGACAATTATTAGGACCTGCATGTATACACTGATAATATATACCAAGATTGTTGATTATCTTCTTCATCTCATCATGTAATGCAGGAAGAATATTCTTGCTTGGTAAAAACTTTTCAAATAGTAACCTTTAAGTTCATGAAAAAACATGATATGAATGAAAATAAATAAATGAATAAATAAATAAATAGAAAATTAAAAATTATACCTTAATAGTGCCGAAACAAACTTTACTCCATCCAAAACGATTTTGAATATTGAGAAATAAGTAAGCTAGCACTTAGTCGTGTCTACCAACTTCCTTGATATATATGCTTTAGACATTTTTCTCGAAGATATTTCTCATTTTTAGAAATATCAATGCTTTCGCTATCATTTTGATATCAATCCTCAATAAAACTTGCCACGCCATCATCTTCATCATTATCACAAAAATCTTGTACTTTATCTTCTTTTGAATATAGGTCTTTCAATCTTGCATATTCGACAAGATCACTTTTCTGTAGCCTCCTCATGAAAGCTTCTGATAAATGAGGTCTTATTGGAAACTGTGAACTATGTGGTGGAAGATCATCAATGTCATACATAAGAATCTATACACTTGAATAAAAATCATTAGTATTCCAATTGTTGGAGTTTTACGTCTGCAGAAGCACGTGAACAATAGGAGGAAGAAGGAGAAGCTTAGAGCACAACACACAATACTGAATGTATTACCACTAGAATGTACAAAGATAAGTAACCCATTAGGGCTATAGGCATATATACAAGCCAGGGGAAAAGAACCTCGTAAAGAGGAAAAAAGTGCCCTGGTGGTCCTAGTGTGTTCACACACATTACTACCTAAATATATCAACAAAAGTGCCTTTAAGATATCTAAACACACATTGTACTACTTGTCAATGCTTAGTGCCAAGGCTATGCATAAATCGATTCAATTGGGAAACTGAATACTGTATGTCTAGCCTTGTGTTACATGCATATATGAGACATCCCACAACTTGAAGATAAAGAGAAGTATCAAATGCATAATTTTCCTCCTCCATTGAGAACCTAAATCTTGGTTCCATTGGTGTTGAGATAGGATTGCAATCCTCAAAACCAAAATGTTGAAATAGTTTGTCAATATACTCTGCTTGAGGCACAACGACTCCCACTCAATGGTGTTGATATATTTAGGTAGTGATGTGTGTGAACACTCGTAGGACCGTCGGGGCACTTTTTTCCCTCTTTAGGAGGTTTTTTTCCCCCGGCTTGTATATAAGCCTATTGCCCTAATGGGCTACTAATCTTTGTACATTCTCTAGTAATACATTTACTATTGTGTGTTGTGCTCTAAGCTTCTTCTTCTTCATTGTGCTATTTGCATGCTTCCGCATACGTCTAACTACAAAAATTGGTATCAACACAGGCCGCCACTTCATCTAGGGTGTCATCTACACCTCTCCGGTTGTAGTCTCAGATTCACACAAAATTTGGTGAGCATACTCAAGGTGTTTCAGGGATCAAAACAACCTCCAAATGCACTATCGTAGCGCTTGTGCATGTTATTTTGTCTAGCAAGAGGGTTTTGTCTCAAATCCTCATGGATCCTATGAACAACGTGGAGGATTTTGGCGAATCACCTCTACCGGAGGTCACACCCAAGCAACAACTAGAGCTCCTATGGCACAAATTATGAGGCACTCAGAACGAGATCCCACAGTGTGACGAGATCGTCAAAAAAATGCAAACTAATGAAGAAAACCTTACGAGGGTGGTCAAAGCTATTGTCTCTACCCAGTTGGATGGCATGCATTCCAAGATTGCCGTTAAGAATTACCAGTTTTTACGGTTTGATGGCGGAAAGGATGGCCCTTTAATCCTTTGATGGCTTTCACAGTTTGATGATTTTTATACTGATGAAACCTATGCTGAAAGTGAAAAAGTCAAATTTACCACTAATTATTTATGTTGATATATTTAGGTAGTGATGTGTGTGAACACTCTAGGATCATCGGGGCACTTTTTTCCCTCTTTACGAGGTTTTTTTTCCCTTGCTTGTATATATGCCTATTGCCCTAACGGGCTACTTATCTTTGTACATTCTCTAGTAATACATTCAGTCCTGTGTGTTGTGCTCCAAGCTTCTTCTTCTTCCTTGTGCAATTCGCGTGCTTCCGCAGACATCTAACTCCAACAGTTGGTATCAAAGCAGGTGGTCGCTTCATCTAGGGCATCATCTACACCTCTCCGGTTGCAGTCTCAGAATCGCACAAAATTTGGTACGTATACTCAAGGTGTTTCAGAGATCAAAACATCTTCGCTTTTTGGTGCCAAAATCGCGATCTGAGCTCGTTTCGGCCTCCGAATGCACTATCGCAGCGCTTATGTAGGCTATTTCATCTTTTTGTGCCAAAGGTATATACCAATTTTGGTTCGCTAGTATAAGCGTCTCGAAATCTGCTAAAGGTCTAGCAGAATTCATCTAGGCAGTTCTGCTCAACTTTTTGAGATACAATCAATTTTCTGCATCAAGGTATTTTAGCCATCGGCCATGGCTGAAAGCAGTGATGTATTATATATGTTGGCTGTTGAGGATAAGTTGGATGGTACAAATTACCCATTATGGGCTTATATGATGCGACATATATTGGTTGCAAAAGGACCATGGAACATTGTGCAGGGTGTTGAAAGACGTCCTGTTACACCTGTGACTATAGGTACTGCAAATACAGGTGCTGGAGCTGATGGAGATCGTGTCGAAGATGATATTGTGCAGATTCTTGTTCATGTTGTTGTTTCAGCTGCACCTACTGCAGAGCAGATTCTTTGGGATTGCAGAGATGCTCAGGCACATGCATTGATACCTTTGTCTTCAAACATGCCATTATTCCTCACATTTGCTCTTGCAAAACAGTTAAGGATGCTTGAGATACACTTACCACATTGTATCAAGCTAGAAATGAGGCTCGTGTTGCTTACCTCTGAAAACAGTTGGAGAGTGAGCATATGAATGAAGGTGATTCTATGGACAATTTTCTAACAAATATCAAAGACTTGAAGGAACAGTTGATTTTTGCCAATGAGGTTATACTAGATAGCTCACTTGTGCAGACCGTTCTGAATGGTCTTCCTGATTCATATCAGAGTTTTGCCTCTACTCTTTAGTTGATGATGAAAGGCAATCCAAATGCCTTGTCATTTAAGGAGTTAGTCTTTGTTCTCTTGCAGGAAGATCAGTCCAGGCATAATAGGTCCATTATATGTGTTAGAGATCAACCTTTCCTGGCTAGTCAGAAGGGCAAAGGAAAATGGAGCTCTTCTACTAGTAAGCAGAAATTTGCAAATGTTGCACATTCAAAGAACCAAGATAAAGATGAGAAGAAATCAGAAAAGCAAAAATTGTTTTGCAGTTACTGCAAAGGGAATGATCATATCATAAAGAACTATCTAAAACTGGCTGCAAAAGAGGCAAAGAAAAAGGAGGCTGGAATGGTTGTTGCAGAAGCCTCTACACCAAAAACAAAGTCTGCTAATCTTGTGCAGGAAGAAGAATGGGCGTTTACTACTATTTGCAGTTTTGACCCATCTTCTCATGAGCAGTGCATGTCTGCAGTAGACTTAGATGTTTGGTACTTTGACGGTGGGGCAACCAAACACATTACCTCGCAGCGCAGTTTCTTCTCTTCGCTTGAGGCTGCCCGTACAGGGAATACTATCACATGCGCCAACAACTCCTCTTATCCTGTTATGGGAGTTGGTAAGATCATTCTGAATACTGTTAATGGTAGTTCTTTCACCTTGTCAGATGCTTTATTTGTGCCAGGGATCAAGAAGGATCTGTTATCAGTTTCTACATTAGCCAAGATTGGCTTGGTTGTGAAATTTGTTGATGACAGATGTACAGTTCATGATCTATCAAATGGAGATGTTATTATTGCTTCTGGCATTTTATGTCGTGGGCTATATAAGCTCATAGACTATGAAAGATCTGCGAATGATTTAATGTGCAGTACATGATTCTCAGGCTATGTCAGATGCAAAGCTTTGGCATGCACGCTTTGGTCATCTGAATTTTGCTAGTTTGCTACGCCTGTAGAAATCTGAAATGGTGTCTTCTTTGCCCAAGCTTGAGGCACCTGGAAAACATGTATGTGAAGGCTCTATTTTGGGCAAAATACAGCATTCCTCCTTTCCAAAAGATGGTTCAGTTTGAGCTATGTAGAAATTATAGCTTGTACATAGTGATGTTTGTGGTCGTATGCAAACACCCGCTTTTGGAAATTACCTTTACTTCGTGACTTTCATTGATGATTTTTCTAGGTATGCATGGGTATATCCACTCAAAGCAAAGTCCGAAGTGTTCATGTGCTTCAAACAGTTTTTGCTTTTGGCTGAAAATCTGCCAGCATGTAAAATGGGCACCCTCCGTTCTAATCGAGGGGGAGAATATATGTCTTCAGATTTTAATGCATTTCTAGCTGAACATGGGATAAAACACCAGTGTACAGAGTCGTATACACCTCAACAGAAGGGAGTTCTTGAATGAAAGAACATGTCACTAATGGAGATGGTGAGGTGTATGGTTAAGAGTCACACTCTACCACATAGTTTTTGGCTTGAGGTTGTCATGTGTGCAACATATGTACTGAATAGGTGTCCCACTAAAGAACTCCAATCTATCACTCCATACGAGGCTTGGCATGATCGGAAGCCCTCTGTTGCTCATCTATGTGTTTTTGGTTGTTTGGCATATGCATTAGTGCTTGAACAACATCGCAGAAAATTGGATGATAAAGCAGTAAAATGTATTTTTGTTGGGTAAAGTTCTGAAAGTAAAGGCTATTGTCTATATCTTCCACAGACTAAATGCATTCTGGTTAGTCGTGATGTTGTTTTTGTGGAAGATGCTATTCAGCCATTGTTTTCATGTACTAAGGAGACATTTGTTAGCTCCAAAGACATGTATGATACTTTGATGCCTCTTTTTATAGGTAGATAGTCTACTGCTGGTCCTAATGAGGCAACTTCTCAGCCTTTGTAGGTTTCACGTGATGATGCAGATCATCCCATTTCTGATGTAGATTTACATGATGCACCTATTGATGAGAGAGCTAATATTGAGGAGGCAAAAACTATGCCAAAATGGCTGGTGCAAGCTTTGCGTGACAACAAATTAGATGCACCTCTGTCATATCATACTCGATCAGGCTCTCATAGTGCCTCTTTTGCATGAGATTGCTATGCTATGGCTGCATCTACTCTTTGTGATGAGAATGAGCCTCTTTCATTTTATGAAGCATAAAATTCAGAAAATTGGATGGCAGCTATGCAATCTGAATATGATGCTATAATGAAGAATGGTACATGGTCTTTATGTGACTTGCCTCCTAGAAAGAAGGCCATAGGCACAAAGTGGGTATACAAGCTAAAGTGTAAGCCTGATGGAACACTTGACAGGTATAAGGCTAGGCTTGTTGCAAAGGATTATGCACAGGAAAGAGGTATTGATTTTGATGAGACCTTTGCACCTACATGTCGTATGACTACTCTTCGGAGCATTTGTGCACTTGTAGCTCATCATGGTTGGAATGTACATTAGTTGGACATTAAAACTACATTTTTGAATGGTGGCTTGCATGAAGAAGTGTATGTTTTTCAGCGCCGTGGCTTTGTGCAAAAAGGGCATGGAAACCAGGTGTGTCGGTTAAAGAAGGCATTATATGGTTTAAAGCAAGCACCACATGCTTGGTATGAGAAGATACATGCCTATCTGATTGCACATGGTTTTGAGAACAATCCAACTGAGAGCACCTTATATGTTAAGCGTGCTAATGACGCGCTTTTGATCATTGTTGTCTATGTTGATGACATGCTGCTCACTGGTCCTATTGAGAAGCATATTGTTGATTTTAAGGCTTATTTGCATGCTTCATTTGAGATCTCTAGTTTGGAGCATTTGCATCACTATTTGGGCATTCCGTTTATGCAAGTTGATAGTGGGATGGCTTTGTGTCAAACAAAATATGTTGACACATTATTGCAGTGTTTTGGCCTTGAAGACTGTAAGCCTATTGCCACTCCTATGGAGACAGGTTTACGATTGATTCTTCATGATGTTGGAGATGCATTGGATGATGTCCCCTATCAGCAAGTTTTTGGATGCCTGATTTACTTATGCATTACTCGGTCAGATATTCAGTTTGCTGTCTCACAGATGAGCAAGTTTATGCGTTGCCCAGGTGTCAAGCATTGGCAAGCGGTTAAGCGCATTTTTTGCTACTTGAGTGGTACTTGACTACTTGGGTTGTTCTATCGCAAGGGGGGACCACTACCACCATATTTTCATGCTTTTTCTGACTCAGACTGGGCAGGTTGCTATGACACTCGTGTGTCCACTAGTGGCTTTTGCTTCACGCTTGGTAGCTCATGTATATCTTGGTTGACCAAGAAGCAGCCTACTGTGGCCACTTCCAGTTGTGAGGCTGGGTATAGGGCAGTTTTCACAGCTACTATTGAGTGTGTGTGGCTCAGATGCCTTATGGCTGATTTGGGTGTTGATCAATCCTCTGCCACCACCATCTTCATTGACAGTCAGAGTGCATTGGCAGTTGCGAGGAACCCTATGTTCCATGCTCGCACTAAGCACATTGAGGTGCATTACCATTATGTGAGGGAGAGGTCCTCTGCTAGGGAGATCAGCTTGGCATATGTGCCCACGTAGGAGAACATCGCAGACCTTTTCACGAAGGCTCTGCCTAGGGAGAAGTTTGAAGCTTTTCGTAAAGCTTTGGGCTTACTTCCTTTCGTGTAGTGATTTCCACATAGCTTGGCACTTCCTTATACATGAGTGCCAACTCCTTGTTCACCGCATCACTTCTAGGGGAGATTTGTTGATATATTTAGGTAGTGATGTGTGTGAACACTCTAGGACCGCCGGGGCACTTTTTTCCCTCTTTAGGAGAATTTTTTCCCCCAGCTTGTATATACGCCCATTGCCCTAACGAGCTACTTATCTTTGTACATTCTCTAGTAATACATTCAATCTTGTGTGTTGTGCTCCAACCTTCTTCTTCTTCCTTCTGTTGTTCGCATGCTTCCGCAGACATCTAACTCCAACAATTTAGTAGGAAAAGCTCAACTCTGGTGGAATGTCCTTCGGCACAGTACAGAGCATCCAACAATGTGGAAGGCTTTCCAAGATAAAGTGAATGATTCTTTTCTTCCTCCTCAATACCATTTACATGTTTGACATGCATGGACGACCCATACATGGAAGGAGGGAGATACGGTTACTACCTACACAGAGCGGTTCTAGCAAAATTTAATATTGGTTCGAATGCTTGAAGATGTACTAGACGATAGCTTGTAGCGGAAATATGAAGATGGTTTGGAGGTGGGAATCCAAGCTAAGCTTCACACCTCACGACCTACAACCCTCAATGAGGCTATATCTTTCGCTTATGATGCAGAGAAAGAATTCCAGTCCATAACCAAGTCACTTCCTCTACAACAACCACGTCAACGACCACTTTTTGTTAAACCAAATCTTCCCATGAAATGTAATTTTAATGCTCCATCTTACCCTAGTTTTCCTCATCCACCGCAATCCAATTACTCAACTGCACCTGTTGCTTCATCTCTCCAACCTACCAAACCACCTACCCTACAAACTTCAGCGATGGATGCCCAATAGAAGTGACCACGAATCACCTGCTAGAATTATGGTAAACCTGGACATACAAAAACGAAGTGCCAATTGTGACCTCTTAACATGAAACCCCCTGCAGCTCAATTACATAACATGGAGGCCCATAATGAAGAAATTCCTCCTCTTTGGACAAAGGAATCATTGGAGAAGGACTTAAGTACCTTGAGTAACGATATCTCTCTTCATTCTCTACTTTGCATGTAGGGTACTATAAACAACAAACTCGTTAAAATTTTACATGACGATGGTAGTTCACATGACTTCATTTCCTATTTATTAGTACAAGGAACTTAAATTAAAAACGTTTTCTTCTTTGTATAAAGTAAAAGCTGCATTTCAAGGTAATCGTTATAATGTAACACGAGAAGTGCAAGATGTTACGATTAGCATAGGCTCATATGTTGATTCATGAACATTTTTAATTGCACCTTTGCAATCTTACGATGTTATACTAGGTATGCCTTTTCATCGTCATGATAACCCATGCACTGACTACCACACACATACTTTTAACTTTGAATTTAAAGGTCGAATCATTACTTTATCTGCACGGCATGATTTCCAGTCATTTCCATTGATTAGTCATACTCAAGTAAAACGTGCATTTAGGAAGGGATTCAATTCATGCATTTTTTTTGTCAATGTCATCAATGATTATAATAATACACCTCCTGATGCACATAAACCTTTCATGACTACTTATAAGGATTGTTTTATGTCTGAGTATCCCTCTGAACTACCACCCTATCGAGGATCCTTTGACCATATCATAGATTTAGTCCCTAGTAGTTCTCGTCCTCATAAATCACCTTATAGACATGGCCCACTACACCAACCCAAAATACAAAACCAAGTAAAAGACCTACTATAGAAAGGACTTATAAGGCCTAGTTCTTCCTCATTTGGAGCACTAGTTCTCTTAGTAGAGAAGAAGATAAAACTTATCGAATGTGCATTGATTATAGAGCGCTTAACAAGATCACAATAAAGAATAGATACCCCGTTCCTCGAATAGATGATCTTTTAGATAAATTACGAGGAGCTCATGTCTTTAGTAAAATTGATCTAAAGTCAAGATACCATCAGATTGGTATGACACAAAGTGATTTTTAAGACTGCATTTAGAACTCAAACAGGACATTATGAATTTATGGTAATGCCCATTGGACTTACTAATGCCCCTGCTACATTTGCATGAATGATGAATAACATTTTTCTTGATTTCCAAGATTTTGTTCTTGTATTTTTCGACAATATACTTGTTTATAGTAAGAATGATAGTGAGCATGAGAAGCATCTTAAAATAGTTTTTCATTTACTACGAGAGAACACACTTTACGCTAATCCTGAAAAAAGTTACTTCTTTCAACGTAAGCTAGAATATATAGGACATATTATTTCAAGTGAAGGTGTGCATGTGGATCCAAAAGAGATTAAAGTTATAGTAGAATGGCCTACATCACAGTCAGTCAATGATGTTCGTTCTTTTCTTGGGTTGGCTAGTTTCTATAGGAAGTTTTTTTGAAATATTTCTTATTTAGCATTGCCCCTTACCTTGTTATTGAAAAAGAAAATAAAATTTTCATGGGGACTTACCTAACAACAATCCTTTAAAAAACTCAAACATGCACTTTCACATGCACTTGTTTTACAATTACCTCATTTCTCACAACCCTTTCATGTTGTTATTGATGCTAGTGGTTCAGGAATAGGTGCAGTTTTAATGCAAAATGATCATCCCATTGCATTTGAGAGTAGGAAGCTGAAGCCCTCAAAAAAGAATTAAAGTACATATGATAAAGAATTGTTACCAGTTGTGCATGCTTTGCGAATTTGGAAACACTATCTTATGAGCTCTGAGGTCTTAATCAAAACTGATCAACAGGCTATTAAGCATTTATTAAATCAGCCCTTAACCTCTAATCACCATCTTAAATGGGCATCATTCATTCAAAATTTCCAACCCGTGATCCAATATCAACCTGGTAAATCTAATGTTGTAGCTGATGCTCTTAGCGGATTTCCTTCACATTTTGTTGTTTTGCATAATATTTCTGCCATCCAAATACATTCTTTTCAAGAAATGGTTTCCACTTATGCATTTGATTTGTATTTTTCACGTGCATGGCATGACTTCAACAATGGTGCATCTTTATCTGATGAACATTATACATTTCATAATGGTTTTATTTATTCTCAACATAGATTATGCACAACCCAAGCTTATAAAGATTTTGTCATCAAAGAAATGCATGAACCATGTCACATGGGTCATAGAGGCATACAAAGCCCCATTTCTGTCTGTAAAGATTTCTTCTTTTGGCCACACATGGAAAAAGATATTGCACATTATGTTTCTCAATGCATTGTATATCAACGTGTAAAAAGTCATCATGGTAAACCATTTGGATTATTAATGCCACTTCCCATTCCGAACGAACCATGGGAATAGATTTCTATGGATTTTATCACGTCTTCCATCACTTCCTCACATAATGATATGATTTGGACAATAGTTGATAGGTTTAGTAAATATGCATATTTCATTCCATGTAGGAAAACTTTGTCTACACCTCAGGCTGCAAAATTATTCATTAAATGCATTTTCCCACATCATGGATTTCATAAAGTAATGTTATCTGATCATGATGTTAGATTTTGTAATCATTTTTGGGTTTCTTTATTTCAACATTTTGGTTCTAGAATAGATTTTAGCTCTACATTTCATCCCGAAAGTAATGGACAAAGTGAAGCTAGAAATAGTACTATTCTTGATTTATTGCATTGTTATTCATTAGATAGTCCCACTAATTGCAATGAAAAGTTGCTCTTGCTTCAACTTGCTTACAATAACACCACACACATAACTACTGGATGTGCACCTTTTGAAATTGTTTATGGTAAACAGCTTCCCACTCCCATTTCACTCACCCAAATCGACATTCCAATGGCTGATTCTATTGCTCAAGATCACATTTATATATTTCACGATGTTCACAAGCACATTAGGAAAGGTCAAGAGCGATACACATGTAATATCAATACAAAATGATTAGCCAAGGGATTCAAGGAAAATGATCTTGTATGGTTGCATATCATTAAAAGACGTCTCAAAAATGTTTTGCAGGATCCTAAAATTAAACTTGCAACCATGCTATAATGGACTGTTTTGCATTATAGAAAAAAATAATGATAATTCATTTAGATTAGATATACCATCTCATTGAAATATACATAACTTTTTTCATATTAGTTTACTTAAACCATTTAAAGGAACTTTACCACTGACTCCACTTCTTGATGACCCTCCTTTGATTGAAGAACAATCTGAAATCTTGGTTCCTGAGAAAATAATTGATCATGATGTCATGACTACACGCACAGGTACTCAATACCATTGGTATTTGGTTAAGTACAAAAATCACTCTATTGAAGAATGTCAATGGATACATAAAACACAATTAACACCTCATTATGACCACTTAATTTTTGCATATCATACACAAACACATTAATGTAATTCCTCCATGAACATTTACATTTTAATTTTTTTTTTAACATGGAACATGCTTATTTTCATTCAGTGATGGAACATGTGATTGGCCATCCATGTTTATTTTACTTTATCAACTGAGGGGCATGCTATAACTTATGGAAAATTTTGAATAATGCATTGTTGGAGTGGATTCCTTATAATATTTATATAAGTTATAAAGATATGATTATCCCCATCCACACATCTTACTAAGGAAGGATTAAACCTCTTATGGTTGTAATATAAAGGATCATATAGAAAAACCTTGTTGTCTGCATCGTCATTTGCAAAACTTACAAAAAATTCCTAAGGGGTTTGTTTAGCTTCCAGCTTAAAAGAAAATTCTTGAATATAGGCTTTTAATCCATGATTTTGTAAGAATTTTTGTATGAAAAAATTGGGTTTAAAAAAATAAATTGACTAATTTAGAAATTTCACACGAATAAACATATTTTATTCTTTTTCTATTTCATAATCAGAGCTCATGCGAGTATCATAGAGCACACTTGGTTTTGATAATCTAATCTTCAATTCGTGTTTTGTTTCTATATCCATCATTCTTGTAATACACTTATAATGTTGATTTTAATATGTTGTTACATTGATTCGATTTGTCTTGATAAGCCATTAAGATAACCTATATTTCTATGAAGATATCTAAGATCTATAAGCATGAAAAGAGTTGGAGTTCAAGGTTTGGGGAAACACTCGAACAACACAAGGAAGAAAAAGAAGCTTGGAGCACAACACACAATAATAATTGTATTACCATTAGAATGTACAAAGATAAGCGACCGGTTAGGATTATAGGCATATATACAAGCCAGGGAAAAAAACTCCTGAAGAGGGAAAAAGTGTCCCGGCAATCCTAGTGTGTTCACACACATCACTACCTAAATATATCAACAAATCCCCCCTGAGAGTGATGCGGTGAACAAGGAGCTATCACTCATGAATAAGGAAGTGCCAAGCTATGTGGAATCAATCCACAAAAGGAAGTAAGCCCAAAGATTTGTGGAAAGCTTAAAATTTCTTCCTCGGGGGGATTTGTTGATATATTTAGGTAGTGATGTGTGTGAACACACTAGGACCATCGGGAAACCTTTTTCCCTCTTTAGGAGGTTCCCCCCCCCCCTTGTATATATGTCTATAACCCTAATGGATCCCTTATCTTTTTACATTCTAGTGCTAATACAATCAGTATTGTGTGTTGTGCTCCAAGCTTCTTCTTCTTTGATTGTGTAGAATTAGTAGATTTCTGCTTACTAGTAGAAGAGCTCCATTTACCTTTGCGCTTGTGACTAGCTCAGAAAGCTTGATCTGCAACATGCATAATGGACCTATTCTACCTAGACTGATCTTCCTGCAACAGAACAGAGACTAACTCCTCAAATGGTAAGACATTTGGGTTGCCTTTCATCATCAAATGAAGAGTAGAAGCAAACCTCTGATATAAATCAGGAAGATCATTCAGAATAGTCTGCATATGAACTATCAGGCAAGATTTCATCAACAGAAATCAATTGTTCCTTCAAATCTTTGATCTTTGTTGGAAAATTGTCCATGTAATCTCCTTCATTGATGTGCTAACTCTCCAACTGTTTTCAGAGGTAAGCAACACAAGCCTCATTCCTTGCCTGGTATAAAGTGGTTAGTGTATCCCAAGCATCCTTAGCTGTTCTGCAAGAGTGAATGTGAGGAATAATAACATGTTTGACAGACAAGGCTATCAATGCATGTGCCTGAGAATCTCTACCATCCCAACGAATTTTCTCTATAGTAGGTACCAGAGGAACTGCAACATGAATAAGAACATGAAGAATATCATCATCTTCAACACTATATGCATCACCTTCAACAACTGTGTTTGCATGTGTAATAGGATGTTTTTCAACACCCTGCACAATATTGCATAGTCCTTTTGCAACCAATACATGACGTATCATATAAACCCATAATGGATAACCGATATCATCCAACTTATCCTCAACAGCCAACATACAGAATACATCACTGTTTTCAGCCATGGCCGCTGACTAAAATACCCTGATGCAGAAAAATTATTGTATCTAAAAAAGTTGAATAGAACTACCCTAACAAGTTTTGCTAAACCTGTATTAGACTTTGAGATGCTTGTACTGGTGAATCGAAACCTGTATATATCTTTGGCACAAAAAGATGAAATTCTTGCACAAGCACTGTGATAGTGTGCTCAGAGGCCAAAACAAGCTCAGATCGCGATTTTGACACACATAGCAAAGCTATTTTGATCTCTTAATCACCTTGAGTATGCTCATCAATTTTCATGCAATTCTGAGACTGTGATTGAAGGGATGTCGACGACACTGTAGATGAAGCGGGGACCTGATCTGATACCAATTGTTTGAGTTGGAGGCGACAGTACGCGAACAACACAAGGAAGAAGAAGAAGCTTCGAGGACAACACAAAATACTAATTGTATTACCACTAGAGCATACAAAGATAAGTGACCCCTTAGGGTTATAGGTATATGTGCAAGCTAGGGGAAAAAACCTCCTAAAGAGGGAAAAAAGTGCCCAGTGTCACACACACTACCTAAATATATCTTTTGTTGAGACATGAGAAATAATATCAGTTGATAAATTTATTTTCCTTCATGACAAACATGTTGATATATTTAGGTAGTGATGTGTGTGAACACTCTAGGACCGTCGGGGTACTTTTTTCCCTCTTTAGGAGGTTTTTTTCCCCCAGCTTGTATATACGCCTATTGCCCTAATGGGCTACTTATCTTTGTACATTCTCTAGTAATACATTCAGTATTGTGTGTTTGTGCTCCAAGCTTCTTCTTCTTCCTTGTGCTGATCGCGTGCTTCCGCAGACGTCTATCTCCAACAATTGGTATCAGAGCAGGTCGTCGCTTCTTCTAGGGCGCCGTCGACACTCCTCCGTTTGCAGTCTCAGATTCGCACGAAATTTGGTGAGCATACTCAGGGTGTTTCTGAGATCAAAACAGCTTTGCTGTGTCGTGCCGAAATCGCGATCTGAGCTCATTTCGGACTCCGAATGCACTATCATAGTGCTTGTGCAAGCTATTTCGTCCTTTTGTGCCAAAGGTATATACCAGTTTCTGTTCGCTAGTTTAAGCGTCTCGAAGTCTGCTACAGGTCTAGCAGAACTCGTCTGGGCAGTTCTGTTCAACTTTTTGAGATACAATCAATTTTTTGCATCAAGGTATTTTAGTCACCGGCCATGGCTGAAAGCAGTGATGTATTCCGTATGTTGGCTGTTGAGGATAAGTTGGATGGTACCAACTACCCATTATGGGCTTATATGATGCGACATGTATTGGTTGCAAAAGGATTATGGAACATTGTGCAGGGTGTTGAAAGACGTCCTGTTACACCTGTAACGACAGGTACTGCAAATACAAGTGTTGGAGCTGATGAAGATGGTGTCGAAGATGATATTCCGCAGATTCCTGTTCGTGCTGTTGTTTCTGTTGCACCTACTGCAGAGCAGATTCGTTGGGATGGCAGAGATGCCCAGGCACATGCATTGATAGCTTTGTTTGTCAAACGTGCCATTATTCCTCACATTTGCTCTTGCAGAACAGCAAAGGATGCTTGGGATACACTTACCACTTTGTACCAGGCTAGGAATGAGGCTCGTGTTGCTTACCTCCGAAAACAGTTGGAGAGTGAGCACATGAATGAAGGTGATTCTATGGACAGTTTTCTTACAAAGATCAAAGACCTGAAGGAACAATTGATTTCTGTTGATGAGGTTATACCAGATAGCTCACTTGTGCAGACCGTTCTGAATGGTCTTCCTGATTCATATCAGAGTTTTGCCTCTACTCTTCGATTGATGATGAAAGGCAATCTGAATGCCTTGTCATTTGAGGAATTAGTCTCTGTTTTGTTGCAGGAAGATCAGTCCAGGCAGAACAGGTCCATTATGCGTGTTGCAGATCAAGCTTTCCTGGCTAGTCAGAAGGGCAAAGGAAAATGGAGCTCTTCTACTAGTAAGCAGAAATCTGCAAATGCTGCACAATCGAAGAACCAGGATAAAGATGAGAAGAAATCAGAAAAGCAGAAATTGTTCTGCAAGTACTGTAAAGGAAATGATCATATTATAAAGAACGGTCCAAAATTGGCTGCTAAAGAGGCAAAGAAGAAAGAGGCTGGAATGGTTGTTGCAGAGGCCTCTACACCAAAAACAGAGTCTGCAAATCTTCTGCAGGAAGAAGAATGTGCGTTTACTATTGTCTGCAGTTTTGACCCATCTTCTCATGATCAGTGCATGTCTGCAGTAGACTCAGATGTTTGGTACTTTGACAATGGGGCGACCAAACATATTACCTCGCAGCGCAGTTTCTTCTCTTCACTCGAGCCTGCCCCTACAGGGAATACTGTCACATGCACCAATAACTCCTCTTATCCTGTTATGGGAGTTGGTAAGATCATTCTGACTACTGCTGATGGTATTTCTTTCACTTTGTCAGATGCTTTATTTGTGCCAGGATTCAAAAAGAACCTGTTATCAGTTTCTGCATTAGCCAAGATTGGCTTGGTTGTGAAATTTGTTGATGACAAGTGTACAGTCCATGATCTCTCAAATGGCGATGTGATTATTGCTTCTGGCATTTTATGTCATGGGCTGTATAAGCTCATAGACTATGAAAGATCTGTGAATGATTCGGCATGTGCAGTTCAAGATTCTCAGGCTATGTCAGATGCAAAGCTTTGGCATGCACGCTTTGGTCATCTGAATTTTGCTAGTTTATTACGCCTGCAGAAATCTGAAATGGTGTCCTCTTTGCCCAAACTTGAGGCACCTGGAAAACATGTTTGTGAAGGCTGTATTTTGGGCAAAATGCAACGTTCTTCCTTTCCAAAAGATGGTTCAGTTCGGGCTACGCAGAAATTGCAGCTTGTACATAGTGATGTCTGTGGTCCTATGCAGACATCCTCTTTTGGAAATTACCTTTACTTCGTGACTTTCATTGATGATTTTTACAGGCATACATGGGTATATCCACTCAAAGCAAAGTCCGAAGTGTTCATGTGCTTCAAATAGTTTTTGGTTTTGGCTGAAAATCTGTCAGCATGTAAAATGGGCACCCTCCATTCTGATCGAGGGGGGGAATATATGTCTTCAGATTTTAATGCATTTATGGCTAAACGTGGGATAAAACACCAGTGTACAGTGCCGTATACACCTCAACAGAATGGAGTTGCTGAAGGAAAGAGCAGGTCACTCATGGAGATGGCGAGGTGCATGGTCAAAAGATAGGCTTTACCACATAGTTTCTAGCTTGAGGTTGTCATGTGTGCAGCATATGTAGTGAACAGGTGTCCCACTAAAGCGTTGCAGTCTATCACTCCATATGAGGCTTGGAATGACCGCAAGCCATCTGTTGCTCATCTGCGTGTTTTTGGTTGTTTGGCATATGCATTAGTGCCTGAACAACATCGCAGAAAATTGGATGATAAGGCAGTAAAATGTATTTTTGTTGGGTACATTTCTGAAATTAAAGGCTATCGTCTGTATCATTCACAGACTGAACGCATTCTGGTTAGCCGTGATGTTGTCTTTGTGGAAGATGCTATTCAGCCATTGCTTTCATGCACTAAGGAGACATCTGTTAGCTCCAAAGACATGTATGATACTTTGATGCTTCTTTTTACAGGTGGACAGGCTAGTGCTGGTCCTAATGAGGCAACTTCTCAGCCTTTGCAGGTTTCATATGATGATGCAGATCATTCCATTTCTGATGCAGATTTACATGATGCACTTGTTGATGAGAGAGCTGATATTGAGCAGGCAAAAACTATGCCAAAATGGCTGGTGCAGACTTTGCGTGACAGCAAATTAGATGCACCTTTGTCATATCGTACTCGTTCAAGCTCTCATAGTGCCTCCTTTGCATCAGATTGCTATGCTATGGCTGCATCTAGTCTCTGTGATGAGAATGAGCCTGTTTCTTTTGATGAAGCACAAAATTCAAAAAATTGGATGGCTGCTATGCAATCTGAATATGATGCTATAATGAAGAATGGTATATGGTCCTTATGTGACTTGCCTCCTAGCAAGAAGGCCATTGGCACTAAGTGGGTATACAAGTTGAAGCATAAACCTGATGGTACAATTGACAGGTATAAGGCTAGGCTTGTTGCAAAGGGTTATGCACAGGAAAGAGGCATTGATTTTGATGAGACCTTTGCACCTACATGCCGTATGACTACTGTTCGGAGCATTTGTGCACTTGCAGCCCATCATGGTTGGAATGTACATCAGTTGGACATTAAAACAGCATTTCTGAATGGTGACTTGCATGAAGAAGTGTATGTTTTTCAGCCCCGTGGCTTTGTGCAGAAAGGGCATGAAAACCAGGTTTGCAGGTTAAAGAAGGCATTATATGGTTTAAACCAAGCACCACGTGCTTAGTATGAGAAGATACATGCCTATCTGATTGCACATGGTTTTGAGAACAGTCCAATTGAAAGCACCTTATATGTTAAACGTGCTAATGATGTGCTTCTGATCATTGTTGTCTATGTTGATGACATGCTGCTCACTGGTCCTATTGAGACACATATTGCTGATTTGAAGGTTGATTTGCATGCCTCATTTGAGATGTCTGATTTGGGGCATTTGCATCACTATTTGGGCATTCAGTTTATGCACGTTGATGGTGGAATGGCTTTGTTTCAAACGAAATATATTGACACATTATTGCAGCGTTTTGGCCTTGAAGACTGTAAGCCTATTGCCACTCCTATGGAGACAAGTTTACGATTGAGTCTTCATGATGCTGGAGATGCATTTGAGCTGTTCTCTATCAGCAGGCTGTTGGATGCTTGATTTACTTATGCATTACTCGGCCAGATATTCAGTTTGCTGTCTCACAGATGAACAAGTTTATGCATTGCCCAGGAGTCACGCATTGGAAAGCGGTTAAGCGCATCTTTTGCTACTTGAGTGGTACTCAGCTACTTGGGTTGTTTTATCCAAAGGGGGGATCACTACTGCCAGATTTGCATGCTTTTTCTGACTCAGATTGGGCTGGTTGCTATGACACTCGTGTGTCCACCAGTGGTTTTTGCTTCATGCTTGGTAGCTCATGTATATCTTGGTTGAGCAAGAAGCAGCCTACTGTGGCCACTTCCAGTTGTGAGGCTGAGTATAGGGCAGCTTTCACAGCGACTGTTGAGTGTGTGTGGCTCAGACGCCTTATGGCTGATTTGGGTGTTGGCCAGTCTTTTGCCACCACCATCTTCACTGACAGTCAGAGCGCATTGGCAGTTGCGAGGAACCCTGTGTTCCATGCTCGCACTAAGCACATTGAGGTGCATTATCACTATGTCATGGAGAGGTTCTCTGCTGGGGAGATCAGCTTGGCATATGTGCCCACGCAGGAGAACATTGCAGACCTTTTCACGAAGGCTCTGCCTAGGGAGAACTTTGAAGCTTTCCGCAAAGCTTTGGGCTTACTTCCTTTTGTGGAGTGATTTCCACATAGCTTGGCACTTCCTTATACATGAGTGCCAGCTCCTTGTTCACCGCATCACTCCCAGGGGGGATTTGTTGATATATTTAGGTAGTGATGTGTGTAAACACTCTAGGATTGTTGGGGCACTTTTTTCCCTCTTTAGGAGGTTTTTTCCCCGAGCTTGTATATATGCCTATTGCCCTAATGGGCTACTTATCTTTGTACATTCTCTAGTAATACATTCAGTATTGTGTGTTTGTGCTCCAAGCTTCTTCTTCTTCCTTGTGTTGTTTGCGTGCTTCCGCAGACGTCTATCTCCAACAAAACATATTACGATTTACATATCCATTTCTTTCTTGCAAGCCTAACATATTATCACTCATACAGGCCATAGACATCCATATGAACCCTTGTGAAATCACTTAAGAAGGCTATCAATATTTTTTTTTTACGCTCATGATGGCATCTTTATAACTCGAAGTTTTTATTTGTTATTTTTGTGGCCATTGTTTTACTAATTTGAACTTTTTAATTTTGCAGTCGCCATAAGAACGACATTGCATAATGGAATAGAAGATAAGTATACTGCTATTCCAAGGAAATTAAAGGTACATCTAGTCCAATACATTATCTAGAAAAATAAGTGGTTCAGCATGGTGCATGATAAGTCCGATCATGTTTCTTTTCTTGTCATGTTGTCATGCAAGTTATGTAAATTTATCACAAAAAGTCACTAATTGAAGACTGTAAGGTGGAAATTAATGGATGGACGAAAGGTGCAACCAAAACAAATGTGCAAATAATGTAAACTTTTATGTATTTCTGAATATAAGAAACACCAAGGTGATAAAATGTCACCCATTAAAGACCTTGAAAAGCTCTAAATTAATGATGGATAAAAGATACAACTAAGCGGCTTAAGACAACTGCATGCCGAGCAGCAAGAAATATTCCTCTTGTCCCAGTTCGCTATCCTAGTGGTTGGGCCTCTCGCCTCTTGAGGTGGGGGTGAAGGTTCAATCCCTGGCAGCAACATGTAAGGGACAGTGTATCTTGGAAAAATGTCGCATGTGGTTGAGGTGCCACTGTTTGTCCATCCTTACGGTAGTTGTGACTGCCATTTAATCCAGTCTTGTAAACCCCTATTTTTGTGGGACAAGGGGGGTCCCGTGGGTACTATGCCCTTCCTTGTACAGTTGCAATTTCAAAGTTAAAGTCAGGCGGAGTAAAACTCGGCCGAACCTCCATTTAAAAAAAAAAAAAAGGAAAAAAAAAAAGAAATATTCCTCTTGATGAGGAGTGGTGGATGGCGCAAAGATGAAAGCATGAAGAGTTGAAGGAAGACAGAAGTAGACGACGGACGTGGAGCAACAATGACGGATGTGGAATCAAGCAAACGATGGACGTGATGTCGGATTGCTGTCGATGCACTCACGAGCACTATCGTTTGGCAAACTACTAATGGAAGTCATCCCCATCTTCACTCTTGAAAGCGCTGCAACCATCAACAAGTCTTTTTTTTGGTTTTTTCCGAAACTCTGCTGAAACTGGTCCGTGGCGGTGTCTGTCCTTCGCTCAAGGGAGGCGTGTCCATCGCGACCGACTAGTGACAGTCGTGTCCATCGCGCAAAAGAGGCCTGTCCATCGCGACGCGCAAGGGAGGCGTATCCATCGCGTCTGACTAGCGATAATCGTGTCCATCGTCAGGAGGAGTGCCTCGATTCTTGTGTGCCTGGAATCTTGTGTGTCCATCGCGAGGAGGAAGTTCGCCTCATATCTTATGCGTCCATTGAGTTTTTGCTGCGAGTGACTGGGTATCTACAGTTTTTTTTTTTTTAATAAAAGGAAGTTCGGCCTTAGTTTATTCTCCCCGACTTTAATTAAAATAAATAAGAAAAGTTACAAGTGACTGGGTATCTACAGTTGTGAAAGCTTCACGTCAAGTTCTCAATCATTTTGAACTACTGAACTTTCGGCGCTTACTTATTCCCGTTCATCTCAACGCGTTTCTTTGACCCACCGAGACCTTTCTCACTGTTAAGCTCTACAAAGTGAAGGAATATAGACTTAAAGTTTGCTCTTTCATGGCATCCAAAATTTGTGACCCTTTCAAAACAAAGTAAAAGAGGGGATAGGAGGTGATCCTTTGTGATTATGTGGATCTTCAACAGTTCTTCATAGTCAAGTGACTTGATTTGTTCGCGTTTCGGGTGCGGAATTTCCTCTCCTTCGCGCAAGTCGAGGTCCTTGCCATGGCTCTGGCGACCCCCTCCCTTGTGAGAAGTAACTTGGCCCCACCCCTGGGGGAGATGCGTAACCTGGCCCCTATATTGGAGGGGGGATCCTGTGTCGCCCTTGGGGCCTCCGAGGGTGCTGAGCCTCCCTTGGTCTCCCTCAGTAGATCCGCAATTTTGGCGACACAGGAGGAGCTCAAGAAAATTTGTCTCGTCGGTCAAATGTTTGGCCCTAGGCCCCGCTCAAAATTGTGTGCCAATGGCTTCGCAATGAGTGGTTCCCCCGTGGGTTAATTGTTTGTAAGTGTCAGTTCCTACCGGGTAGTCACATGTTGCTATTCTTTGAGAATGAAGATATGGCATTTAGAGCCCTCAGTGTCAGAACTTGGCAACTCGGGCAGGCGACCTTGTGCCTATTCAGATGGTCCCCCGATTTTACTCCCGACAAATTGAAATCTCTCTGGGTTAAGCTCCCTAACATGTCGTACTTCTTGTACAACTTCATGTGTGACATTGTTTCTCCTATTGAAAAGTTGTTGCGTCACCCGAGGACGTTGGTGGTCTCATTTATGAAGGTGCAAGACACTCGTTCAATGTTCGGTGGCACCCTCAAATATGTGTCGAGGCTGACCTCAGTGCGTTGCTTCCTGCGAAGATTAAAGTGGACTTGGGCGAAGGGGAAGTATGGGAGCAAGACATCAATTACAAAAACCTTCCCAATGCATGCTTTCATTGTGGCCAACAAGGTCACAGGATTAAAGATTGCCCATTGAGACAAAAAAGCAAGCAAAATCAAGAAGCCCCTAGAAACGCTCAAGATAACAAAGGGACATTGATTAGCCTGGCAAACGAAGAGGAAGTTAAGGGCCCCCTTAATCCTGAAGTTGATGCAGACGGGTTCATAGAAGTCATAAAAAGAAGTAAAAGAAGCCCTAGGGTGACTTTTGAGCGAAGCAACATGCTAGTTACCCCCTCCAGCAATTTGTATTGCAATCTGAAAAAGGAGATCAATGAGTTTGACTACCCAGCCAAGAACCAACTTGAGGTGGACACCAACGACAAAGCCCTAGAGATCCCTGACAATAATGAAACCTTCCAGGAGGGTTTCACTACAAGCAAAGAAGATGGCTTCACTACTAGTAACGAAGACAACATGGATAGTGAAAGTTCCATCATCGGATCAACTATTCCGGAAACGGTTTCTAGTTCTTCCCAACAGGAGGCATCCCGCAAAGGAAAACAACCTTTGGAGCTACCCTGGAAAAGCCCCCACAAGAACTTTTTGCTAAGTCGGGACCCCCTCCCAACGAAAAAGAAAGATGAATCCAAGAAGAGAAAGGATAAAGCTCCCTCTCGCAAAGAGGGTACACTACAAGAATGATTATCATCTCGTTAAATGCTAGAGGGCTAATTGACCCCTCAAGAGCGATCATCATTGGTCAGTGGCTTCTAGACATTAGCCTAAACCAAGAATTTATCTGTATTCAAGAGACTAAAATTGATGGAGCAGACCTCTAGAAACAGCTCAGACGTCTCCTCGACCCATGTTTGGATTTCAATGTCGCACCAGCGGGGGTCCGATGGGATGGTAATCGGTATTAATCGATTCTGGTTTGAAAAGCTTGAGAACTCCATTGAAGATGAGTGCCATCGATGGATTGTTGTTTCCTTTGGTGCTCCCTTTCGTTTCACTTTAGTTTCTATGTATGCCTCTTATGGGGAGTTGGAGAGACTGAACACTTGGGCCTCCTTGGACTCGCTCCCCCACAATGCGCTTATTTGTGGTGACTTCAACATGGTGGAGGACCCCATGGACAGATGGAATGGCAAGGGCAGGATCATCTACAGTTGGGAGAGAGAAATGTGGGACAAAACCATATTGCACCTAGATTTGGTCGAATTCAAAGATTCGAATGACTTTTCATGGTCAAATCTCCAAGCAGGCGAGGACTTGAGGAAATCTAGACTCGATTGATGCTACATTTCTTAGAGCTTTACTCATCAATGGGGCCACCCCTCCCTCTCACAATGCACAGATCTCACCATCTCTGATCACTACCCTATCGTTATCGCTTTCCAACTGTTCACCAAAATCCGTAAGGCATCGTGGTTCCACGCTTGCGCGACCTCCTTCTCTCTCCCCTCCATCCACCAAGAAATTGTTGATGTGTGGAAGGAGGTGTTCGCCTCCGGTTCATCGCCAGTCAAGTATTGGAGATGTACGGTCAATAAGTCACAACAAATCATGATTAGATCCAGGAAGATGCTCAAGACTGTGCGGGAGGCTCGTAGAGAAGAACTTTATCATAGACTCTAGAGACTTGAAGAGGAAGTGAACAAAGGAAAATCTCAATCCCAAAAAGGTCTACGAAAAACCAGAGTGCTGCTGAGATACGAGGAAGAAATACAAAGGAAAAATTTGCAAATTTTCTTCAAGGAGTGGTGGGCTAGCAAAACTGACAAACCCACCAAAGAGATGTGCCACATCCTTAAAAGGAAACAAAACAGAGAATCGATCCCCTTAATGCTAGAGTCAAATGGCAATGTATGCAATACGGAAGAAGCTAATTTTGGGATCATTGAAGGGCACTTCACGAGACTCCTGGGGACCTCGACCCCCCTCTCCCACCATAGATGGGACTGCATGGCAGCCATATCTTGGGTTTCCCCCCACAGGATATCACTCAACCTTTGTTCCCTGCTTGATGCCCCATCTCAGAAGTAGAAATCATTGAAGTCATTGATGCCCTCCCTTGTGGTAAAAGCCCGGGCTCACTAATGAGTTCTTTAAATCCTTCAATTTTGTGGCCGCCAACCCTCTTCGTCTGGTTTGGTAAGAGGCACTTGAGTTTGGCACGCTTCCGACTTGTCTCAACAATGGCATTATCAAGTTAATACACAAAATAGGAGAAAAGAATAGAATTGAGAACTGGCGTCCTATTACGATGCTCCAAACGGGATATAAGTTCATTGCCAAAGTCATAGCCAATAGAATCTCCAACCATTTGAGAGCGTGGTTAAGTGAGGACCAAAAAGGTTTCATCAAAGGCAGGTCAATTTTGGAAACCATTATAGATATCTCGGAAGGTCTTAAATTTGCAAATGAGTGAAGATAAGATGTGATCTTCCTCAAGATCGACTTTCATAAAGCCTATGATAGGCTGGAATGGGACTATATTCTAGAGTCGCTTAAAGATCTTGGATGTAGTCAGAAATTCACCAAGTTGATCACGACACTCCTGGGAAATGCGTCTACTCAAATTAATGTTAATGGAAAACTTTCGAAGGTGATCAAACTTAGAAGGTCAATTAGACAAGGATGCCCATTGGCTCCCCTTCTCTTTGTCATTGCCACGGAAAGGCTTAGCAGGCCAGTGGAGCATCAGGTGGAAGCTTGTAATATCAAAGGCCTCCGTTTGCCTCATGACCACAGCCAGATCACCATGAGACTTTTTGCCAACGATATGAACATGTTTGTCCACAATGATAGTACCAGTCTGGAGATGTTCTGGAGGTGTTTGGATACTTTTTGCGAAGCCTCTGGATCCATAATCAACCACTCTAAGATTGCCTTCAGAACTATTGTCGAGTCCCAGCCTGGCCTTCTTATTGATCATGGCTGTCAAATCATTCCGTAGGGCCAAATTTTTCAGCTTCTTGGGATTCCCTTGGGGTTTGGTATCTCTATGGAGCAGCGGTGGAACTGGGTGCTGGTCAGACTCGAAAACAAGCTAAACTATTGGAGAGGTATGCAAATCAATCTCGTTGGTCGTGCTATGGTCATCAACACGTTCCTCATATCATCGACCATTTACTTCCTTTCTTGTTGGAGACTGAAAGAGCAAGATCTATCCAAACTAGATAGTATATGTAGAAACTTCCTTTGGACGAGCAACCACAATAGGAGGGGGTTCCTAAAATCAAGTTGTCCATCTGCACCAGCGAAAGAGATAGTGGGGGCCTTGGCATTCTGGACATTGGATGCATGGCTAACAAACTTGCGGCAAAATGGATGATTAAGGCTTGGTGCAACGAGGAGGCCTCGTGGTCCAAGTTGATCTTCAGAAACAAGAATGCTAGCTCTCATGGGATTCCCAAATTGGAAGAATCTTGACATCTTGACCCTATTGTTTTCCCCGATCCCCATCTTCCTGAAAGGCTCGAATCTTGTGTGCTCCCTATGGAAGAGTTGGAATAAATTCAAAAGCTACACAAGAATAAGTGAAGATTGGAAGTGGGCGGCCGGTATCAGACAAAATGACTCTATCTGGTTCCCGATTCATGGCATCTGAAGCGTGGAATCTTGGAACAGTCAATACGCCAAGAAGCTATGGAACAAAGGCTTCAAAAAGTGGAAACATCTCTGGAAACAAGACACCAACCAGTGGGTCAACTTTGAGGATATTGACCCTAGCATCAACATTTCGTATGAAGAATGGAACACTTTGCAAAGCAGATGTATCACCTGGGACGGCAATAAAATACACCTTCTCATGGGGCACCACATGTCCAGCTCGCTTGGTCTCAAATGGCACAATGGGAATAGCCTATCAAAAATCCCAAACATCAAAGAAACGATTGATTATCAGGTTAACCTCAACAAGAAGTGGTGCCTATCATGGACGTGGCTTCGGTGGACATGAAGTTCATGTCTATTTGGCACCCCCTCATAGAAATAAAAAAGGCTATCCTCTTATGGCAGATTCTTCATCGTGGAATCTGGACCAACCTTAAGGCTAACAAACTTTGTGGGATACCTCCCTGGTGCAAATGCTTCTACTAGTCTATCGAAGATGTTTCTCACATCTTCTTTACCTCTCCCAATTCCTATAGGCTCTAGTAGATTGTCAGAAAGAAAATTAGTCTTCAGAAACATATCAGTTGGAAGCAAGCTTTGCTAGGAGAAGCGATCGGTTGCTCTGCAACTCTCTAGAATGCCATCAGAGGGGAGGTCCTATGGAAAATCTGGCAAGAAAGATGTGCTTTTAACTTTGGCGACTCCCCCAAAGAGTGGTCAGTTGAGAAACCATTGCTCCTCCTAGGCAAAAGGATCGTTAATTGTAAGAAATCCCCCCCCCCCTGAGGCATCATCAAGTGCTCCTTTTGATCAACAACAAGCTTAAACCCAAGTGGGCCCCACATGAGGGTGATGAGAGGGTGATTAACCTTCTTTGTAATGCCATCTAAACTCTGTAAAAGCTACCCCTACTTTGTGGGATTTGGGGGGTCCCGTGGGCAGTAGTCCCCTCCTCTTGTACTTTTCTTTAATTAATTCAAGTCCGGGAGAGTAGGCCAAAGCCGAACTTCCTTTATTTAAAAAAAAAACTAAGTGGTTTAAGATTTATCCGTTTGCACTCCCAAGGACCTTGTTCATCACATGCTCATCAAGACTTCAAAACAGCAATACAGACCATATTTTGTCATTTCAGCATACTATCATGCAATGATAAAGAGGATTATAGGCAAAGCATCCTCCTTTGCCACACAACTTGAACCACAAGACCTCCTCAAGAGATGGTACACAAAAGCACTATTTGCCAGCCTAACCAGAGGGCAAAGTTACTTCAAGAGTACCCATAAATGCTACACATGTGGTCGAATGCTCTATTATAGATCTTATACAAACCATGCTATGGACCGATCCCAAGGTGTCATTCCTAGAACATTTGCTATAAAGGTAAAGAATAATGCATGTTCTATAGATTGGGCTAAATTTCCATATCTTGCACCTCCACAGGGACCTCCAATAGTAGTATACATGATCGTGAGCATATGCCATTGGATGCCATGATTGAAACCCATGCCTCATGTCACCGCACAAATGCTCATAAAAATCATCAACCTCAGGCAAGTGGTGTTCAAAACTTTGAGAAACGTCTGACACCCCATGTGTCCGCACCCAGCTTTGAGAATGGAAATTTGGATTTGGCCTATGGCTTGAGTACGATCCCATCCACTAAGGTTATATATGCTTGGCACTACATGGTGAGGTATCTCCTAGCCTATTATAAGCAAACATTTGAAGATATATTAACAACAGGTTTTTGGGAATAGCACTCTAAGGTATTCATTTCAAAACCTGCTCACCTTCTATAGCTCTTTGCATGTCAAAATGCCATATACTCCACACATTAAAGAATGTCTCATCTAGATATCCCAGATGAAGTTAATTGGCAATGCCTTGAAGTAGATCTCGCAAGGGAACTCTGCCTCAAAGAGAACGAATTGCCTTCAATGTCAACTAGTACTATATTAGTCACCCTGAAATAGAGGTGATCACAATTCCGGTGGATCAGCTCTAGTCACAGCACACGCAGGGTGTACAAAGCTAATGATATGAATGTAAAAGTGGAGGTGAATTTGGGTATGGAGAGGAGATATATGATGATTTAAGTGTGGGAATGGAATATGTGAATGCGAGATAAATCATGAACATGAATGATGACAATACTAAACAACATACACATGAATCAATCTTAAAAGAAAGAATGTTCCAAAAGAAGCTTCTTATACACTTTCAAGATCAATACATGTAGATGGATGATGATAACAATAAAAAACATACACATGAATCAATATTAAAAGGAAGAATGATCAATAAGGAGATTCTTAGACACTTTTAAGATTAATACATATGCATGGGTGCTTGTGGATGGTATGTATGCATGTGGGTCATGAATTACGAATATAGAGAGAATTATCCTCACAAATAAATAAAAAATTATCACTAGTTCAATGCAAAGTTCTGGAGCCTTCTCACACATAGAGATATGTGAGAGGAGACATGTAAAAACACTTAGGAGACAAGAGACTTGGAGACAAGGTGATTTGAATTAAAAGAGATTGTAATGCAATACATGTACATGAGTGTCATGATATATCAAACTAGGCAATCTAATGGTCAAAAGTAGTACGCACGGCCCTCCCATCATGACAATTCACTTGAATTCTACACATGAGAGGATAGGAACCAGTTCAATGACCCTATATCTATCTAGGAATGCAATGCCTATCTAAAGAAGTCTAAGACCGATAAAAACAACTCTAGCTTACTCACGTGCTCCACTTAGGATGAGAAGAGAGAGAGAGAGAGAGCGAGAGAGACCATTGAGTTTACAAGTATATCCTACTTTGGAAGTCTAACTAAATTTGAATCTAGGAACTATGCTCTTACTAGCCTACCTTGGATCCTCACACGCTCAATTGCGGGTGATCTTCACAAAGAAACCATGTGCTAGCAAGGCCCAATGGATGCCTACCAATGATCCTCCATGAATTTGGAGGGGGATTTTTTATAGTATTCTAAATGAATATGGGCCCTTGGATCATGAATGAATCGACCCTCAACCCTAGGATCAACTACTTTTGATTACAACCATTGAATTTATCAAATGGATGGCTAAGATTGCTTCTTCATATCAAATCTAGGGCAAAGGAGGAGAAAAAAGGAGCCTTCATTATGCAACCTTGGATTTGGAAGATCTGGACCATTAGATCAATGTTGGCATGGATTTGGATACAATTAGCTGCTATTTTTCTGAAGAACTTTACATTATTGATCTTGACCATCAAATTAAGCTTATCCAGTTGAACAAAACTCTTGGATTCTCCTTGATTTTAGCTTTGGTTCATCTCCAACCTTGAATGTGAGCTCATCCTGATCATACAATATGAATCAATCATCTTTTGCCATGTGGTAGCCCTTCAAACCTTCAATTTGCTTAATCTAGAAAACTATGGTGACTTTGAAAAGTGGCTTTTGTGGTCTTTGACCCTTCAAATATGCTTTGATGAAGATGAAACTTTGTAAGGCTATGTTTTCTATCTCTCCTCTTGGAATATGTAGAAAAAACTCTCATTGAATCTTTCTTGTACAAGTTTGACTACTTTTGGAAGTTTGCAAGTGACATTAAGGTGTGTAGAGAGATTTGATACCCTTGAAACATTGTATAAATGTGTAGCCTCTTATGAAATTTATACATGCCAGACCATATGGTGAAAAATAATTCTTATACAAGATTTTGTAAGCACTAAGTGGAAAATTATATCTGTATAAAATGCAAATGGGCATATAAATGTGCTAGAAAATGCATTTATAGGTGATTTTCAAGCTATAAACTGCCTTTAGTAGTCTTTAAGTATATGATTTTTTTTTTTGTTTTGGTGACAGTGAATTTTGCTGCCCTAATTTCCAGAATTTCACCTGCTTTGGTTGCTAACATGGACTTTCTTGATTTCTTCTAAACTTTGCATGTGAACTCCCTTTGACATCCTTGACGTGTCTTGGACTTCTCGTGGAACTTTGGATACCTTCACAAAATGCATTTCCTGTATGCCTTCACAAGTGAGAGAGGAGAGAAAATTTCAATGTCATTAAGCCCCACTAAACCTACAATGGAGATGCCACTCTAGTGTCTCCTAAAAGCAATGAGTACTAAGCATCAAATTCTTTCATATGAAACATAAACAACATGGACAGAAAAATTGATCATATGCATGAATTAGTAGGTCACATGACATTGAATAACATTTGCATGAAAGAAAAGAAATTTGAAACAAGCAACATAAATATGCATGAACAAATAGGTAACATATATATAAATGAATAGGCAACATTGGAAACATGTAAAGAAAGAAAAAATAAACATTATGTGCAAGAATGAATATGAAGTGGAAGTGAATATATTGAGTCATTTTAGGCATAATTTATTCTCACCTTGAAGGAAAATGTATAACTTTTTTATAAATAAATATACCTTAAATATGAATATAACCAAACATTTAGGATTTATAAGAGACATTTTTCATCTTTAGTTTATTTTATATCAACTTCTTTTATACATAAATATGAATATGCTCTTTCTCTAATTGCATGCAATGAAATCTAACTAAACTCAGGCAATGAAATCTAACTAAACTCCACTAATGCATGAGTCTGCCTACATAACCCATGCTTTATTTTTCTATGCCTCCTTAGCTTCATTTGACTTGCTATATTTTTGTTGCTTCTTCATGATTCAATGATTTTATGGTTATGTTCACTTCTTTGGGGTGGAAGAAGGTGTAAGCTTCCTCAGATTTTTGGGATGGAAGAAATTGTAAACTTCTGCGTATAGATGGTAGCTTATCTTTTTTTATGTCGAGGAAATATTAAACCTCGATACAAGGTAAAACCCTAATTGATGATGGAGAAAAGTCGTTTAAACTCCGATATATTGAAGGGTTGGAGATCTTGAATAAAGCATAATTTTTCATTCTTTTTAGGCATAATGAACCATCTATTTAGGGCACAAAAGGTGGCTCTAAATTTCTCATGTTTATCTTCTCCTTAAGTAGTTACACTAGCTCAGGCAAGTGAACCTTTGAAACTGGTATGGGGCAAAGATTCTATGGAATATGTGGAACTGTAAAGATAATCATGGTACAATTAGCTTAGGATCTGCACAACCTATCTCATGAGGATGCACAGTAAAGGCTTTTCCATGGCTACGTATGAATCTCTCAAATTTATCTCTCTCTCCTTACAAAAGAAAGTCATCATCTCTACCAATTTTTACATGTTTGATTGTCCCATCTGTGAACATATGTCCTATGTTTTTCCTATCCCAAAGAATTGGATCATTTTTCACATCAATAATTTTTTTGTCACTTCATTGGGGTTGAGCTATGGGTTTGATTTTCTTCTCTATTGTTTTGTACTTTCTTTCAACTGGGGCATTATTGACACTCAAGGTCAAGCACAAAGCATAGAAGCGCATCAAAGAAGTGGACATACAAGAAGGAGGAGCATGTAGGGAGCTCCAAGAAGTACATGTCAAATTTTCAAAAGGAATCCCTATAAAAATAGTGATTTTCATCACTAAAAGCCATTGTAAATACCATTTCATATTTTTTTAACTCCATTTTGTTGAAATGGAGGAGTCCTCAAGCTTGAGGAGTATTAGAAGTAGCTACTTACCAATTTTCATAATTTTTAGACTTCGTTTGAGCCCTCAAATAAGCCCTGGAACCTAATTTTAAACTAGGCCGAACACTAGGTCTGGACAGGGCCCAAACTACTCGAAAAACTATAAAAAGAACTAGAGAGCTCATTTTTTAGGTTAGCCTGTTAGAGAGTTGACTTGTTAGAGAATAGAGCTTTTATAAGATATTTCTTGTGCAATAGAAGCTTTCCATTGTTCCTCTCTTTGATCTTACTTTGAGCGTGTGTGTGTGTGTATGTGTGTGCATGCTTGTGTGCTTTCACTCATGCACTTGTGCCTTCACTTGCTTATGGTCTTCATACCAATCCTCACGTCTTCACAGATTGACAAGTAAAGGAGGTGGTGCTTACACTTGAGCTACACCAAATTTTGGTGCCGTTGCCGGGGAGAGAGCTTCGAGGACGAGCGTTGTGATGGTAAGATCGTAGATTTGCGACATTGGAAGGTAAGAAATATTCATTTTCTATTATTTTTTTGATTTTTTCTTCTCCTTCTTCATCATCACCATCTTCATCCATCATCATCTTCATAGAAATTTTTCGTTTTTGAGTGCATTTTCACCATTTTCACATCGTTTCTCATGTGTGAGAGTGCAAGAAAGAGCTATGAAGTGCTTGGGAGTGCATGCCCTTGTGTTTTTCATGATTTTGTGCACATTTGGGTCTAGGTGCACCACCTAAATTCTCAAAAAAACATGAATTTTTGCAGAAAATCGCAGCTTTTTGAAATTCTCAAAAAATTTGAATTTCACGAATCTTTGGTTTCCTGCCTAAAATCACCCAAAAAAATAGGCCTTTTTGCAAGAGAAATTTTTGAGAAAATTGTGATTCTTTGGCTCTAGGTGTGGAAAACATCACGAACTTTTGGTTTTTGGGGCTTGTAAGAAATCACGACTTTTTGGCTCTCTCAATTTCAAGAATTCACAAAAATTTTTGCTTTTCATATTGTGAGAAAATCGCGATTCTTTGGTTTTCTAAATTGGAGAAAATCGCGATTCTTTGGCACTCTGGTTCTGAAAAAAATCAGGAATTTTTGGAATTCCAATGAGAAAATTACTACTTTTTGAGGGCAACTTCGGAGGAAATTGTGACTTCTTGAAATCAAGTTTTAGAGAAAATTGCGACTTTTTGGACTTTAGTTTTGAGAAAATCACGAATTTTTGCGAGGCGACTTTTTGAAGAAATCGCGGTTTTGTAAAATCCAGATTGAGAAAATCGCGAATTGTTGGAATCCCATTCCGAGAAAATCACGACTCCTTGTAAAGACCATTTTTAGAAATTCATGACTTTTTGCAATTTACATTTGAGACAATCACGACTTTTTGTAACTCAGCTTGAGAGATTCACAACTTTTTGATTTTTGGCTTCCACAAAATCGCGACTTCCTACACTCAATTTTTGAGAGCATCTCTACCATCCCAACGAATTTGCTCTATGAGAGGTGCAACATGAACCACAACACAAATAAGAATGTATAGAATATCACCATCTTCGACGCCATGTGCATCAGCTTCAATACTTGTAACCTTCAAGATTGTTTTCCTGACTTTCATGGTCAAATTGAATAGGTGATGATTATTTACTTGATCATCATCAAGGTTCTCTTCATTAGTTTCATTAAAAGTTCAAGGCTTCATTCATAGCTAGACCTTGATCTAGAGAATCTTCTATCTCAGTATCTAGATTAAGCAAAAACCTCTTCCTTTTAATTAGATCAATAAAGTTGTCTTTAAAAATAAGCCTTGCAATAGAGAAAAGTTGTTCTAAAGACATGGTCACTTTACTCTTAAGCAAAATGTTGTCTAAAATCTCCATAGGATCTATTTTTCTCTCAATTTCTAAAATCAAGATGGCTTTAGGTTTTCTCTTTGGTTTCTTTTGTTTTTGCTCAGGATCTTGTTTTTGTTCATGTTCCTATGTTTCGTCTTGAGTTTGTTTTGATTGTTCTTGTTTCTCTAAAGGCTTTGGTCCCGTTTATTTGGGCTTTGTCTTCTTACCTTTTTGTTTCTCCTCTTTTGTGTTCATTGGGTTGTGATTCTTTTTTTTTTATCTTTGGGTTATGTTTTTGCTTCCCATATGATGGTTTTTATTTCCTTTAAGGTTTGTTTTTGAGTCACTCTTCTTTTAGTAGGCTCTATCTCATCTCCTTTTTGTTTTTCTTCTACATTGGATATGCGAGAAATAAGAGATTGATCTTCTATTGGTAACTCCCAAGCCATTATCCTCCTAATCTCATCTCGTGATCTTACAAAAGCCTCTATTGAAAGATCAATGTCCTTTGTGGGTTTACTTGATTCTTCATCTTTTTCATCAAGAACTTTTGGTTTCACTCCTCTAGTTCCTACATCTATCATGGTTATGTTTTCTTAGTGTTTTTTCATTCCTCCCTTATAGCAATTTCCTTGCAAAGGTAGCCTAGATCAATAGTCATAGATTTTCATAACTATATCTATTTCTATTCATTGCTCCTTAGTAGCTTTCAATAGCTCAGAATTTCTCAAAAAGTGCTCTAACAAATCACCCCAAGGATACCTACAAGGAAAACACAAAATCATTTAGATTTTGATTAACTTGTGGTGGGAAATTTTGAAATTGAGGATTTTGTTGGTAAGGTATTGCTTGAACATGATAATTAGGATTTTGATGAGGAGCTTGGGGAGAAACATGTAGCACTTGAGGTGCAAGAGGAGCTTCCATAGCATATGGTTGATGATTTTGAAAATTCTAGTTTTGAGGATTTTCAAAAGTTGGTCGAGAAGCTTGAGGATACATGTTTTGATACATTTGAGGATTTTTAACATGAGGATTTTGGATTGAAGGACTATGCATTCGAGGAACTTGATATGCTTGAGTGGGAGTTACCTGTCGATTTTGATTGGGAGCTACAACAAGTTGATTAGGCTCTTGAAAAGACATTTGATTCATTTAATTTTGAAAATTCTTGATGTAATTAGATTGTAGGACATCTACAATCTTGGCCAAATTGGATTGTGGAGCAATAAGACTTTCCATTTTCTTAGTGAGAATTTCCACTTGAGATTGTTCAATTACACTTTTATTTGGCTCTACTTTAAAACCCTAAGTAGGCTTCTTCATTTGAGGAATAAGAGGAGAATCAAAAAGCATAGCTTGGAATCGTTCTCTAACTTGATCCTTAGCTTGTGGAAGACTAGCTTGAGGAAGACTAGTTTGCTCATAAAGCATGGATTGTCTTTAATGTCTATGGGCTACAACCTCTACTGCTCTATGCACATTTTGCCAATAGTCAGTAAAAATATAGAATTTATCCAGTTCTTCTAGTTGTTGTTCAACTTTCCTTTGAGTTTCAGGATCAAGAAGATTAAGAAATTTGATCACAAGATAAGGTTCCAAATTTATCTTATCTTCATTAGGAAGTTGTCTGTAGCATCTAATGTACTCATTTTGTAAGTGAGTGATAGAGCTACTAGACTTTGTGGAATAAACCCACAATAAGAATTCTCCCCGATTATGTTTGCTATAGTCCTCAAGATAGAGTTCTTTGAGCATCTATTTCAAAAATCTCTCCAAGAAAGATTATCATATTGAGTGACATGGTTTATGGTAGATCTTTCAACAAGTCATTCAAAGAATGTTATCAAAAGATTTTTGGAAAGCACAAATATTATAGCTTGATCTTCAAAAAAACATAAGTAATTTGTAATGTTGATGCCATTGAATTTTCCCTTCTCTCTCAATACAGAAGAGACTATTCTTTGGTTTTGCTTCTTAGCAATGAGGGATTTGAATCCTTCCTTCATCTTGAGTGAATATGCAAGTGATGCATAATGCTTTAGATATCTCGTGAATGTGTTTACTTCATGATGAAGATGTGCATGATATTGTGAGAAATCTAGTGCAAGACTCAAGATTGATGATGATGATAATATGATGATGATGAAAAATGCAACAAAGGATATGGATACCTCCCAATAAGATATGAACCAAACACCACAAACTGTTTCATGTCAAGATCAAATGTGGAGGTTAGGCAATATACATATGAATGAACAGACAACATTGGCAACATGTAAAGGAAAAAAAAACGAAAATTATTTGCAAGAATGAATATGAAGTGGAAGTGAATATATTGAGTCATTTTTAGGCATCAATTATTCTCACGTTGAAGAAAACTTTTTAACTTTTCATAAAGTAATCTACCTTAAATACGGATATAAGCAAAGATTTAGGATTTTCAAGAGACATTTTTCAACTTTAGTTTATTTTTTATCAAATTCTTTCCTAAATAGATATTAATATGCTCTTTCTCTAATTGCATGCAAGGAAATCTAACTAAACTGCACTAAAAGAAGGTTGCATGTTTCACATTGGGTTCAAATATAAAGGTGATCCATCAAAGTGGATCACATCTAGTCCCTGTACAGTTAGGGCATATAAACTTAATGAGTGTTGAAAGGGTTATGTGATATGAATGTGAAAGTGAAGGTGAATTTGGATATGGAGAGAAGAAATATGATGATTTAAGTGTGGGAATGGGAATGTATGAATGCAAGATAAATCCATGAACATGAATGATGATAATACTAAGAAATCATAAACATGCATCAATCTTAAAAGGAAGAATGTTTCAAAAGGATCTTCTTATACACTTTCAAGATCAATACATGCACATGGATTATGATAACAATAAAAAACATACACATGAATCAATCGTAAAAGGAAGAATGGTCCATAAGGAGCTTCTTAGACACTTTCAAGATTAATACATATGCATGGGTGCTTCTAGATGGTATGTATGCATGGTGGGTCATAAATTATGAATATAAACAGAATTATCCTCACAACTCAATAGAAAATCCCCACTCTTTTGATGCAAAGTTGTGGAGCCTTCTCACATAGAAATATCCGAGAGAAGACATGTAAAAACACTTAGGAGATAAGAGACATTGAAACAAGGTGACTTGAAATAAAAGAGATTTTGATGCAATACATGTACATGAGCATTATGGTATGTCAAGCTTGGCAATCTAATGGTTTAAGGCAATCCCCATGAGCCTCCCACCATGACAGTTCAGTTGAATGCCACACATGAGAGGATAGGAACCACTTCAATGATCCTCTATCTATCTATGAACAAAACATCTATTTAAAGAATTCTAAGACCGATAAACCCAACTCTAACTCACTCACATGCTCCATTGAGGGTGAGCAAAGAGAGAGAAACCATTAAGCTTATAATTGTATCCTAGTTTGGAAGTCTAACTAAATTTGAATCTAGGAACTATGCTCTTACTAGCCCACCTTGGATCCTCACATGCTCAACTAAGGGTGATCATCACAAGGAAACCATGTGCTATTAAGGCCCTATGGATGCCTAAAAATTATCCTCCACGAGTTTGAAAGGGGATTTTTGTAGTTTTGTGATTGAATTTGGGGCCTTCTATCATGGAGAAATCAATTATCGACCCTAGAATCATCTACTTTTGATTACAACCATTGGATTCATCAAATGGATGGCTAGGATTGCTTCTTCATATCAAATCTAGGATGGAGGGGAAAAAAGGTGCCTTCATTCTCCACCCTTAGATTTGGGAAGATCTAGACCACCGAATCAATGTTGACATGGATTTTGATAAAATTAGTTGCTATTTTTAGAAGAACTTTATATTATTGACCTTGACCACCAAATTAAGCTTATCCAGGTGAAGAAAGCTCATGGATCCTCCTTGCTTTTAGCTTTGGTGCATCTCCACCCTTGAATGTTAGCTCGTTTTCACCATACAACATGGATCAATCATCTTTTTCCATGTGGTAGCCCTTCAAGCCTTTAGTTTGCTTAATCAAGAAAATTATGGTGACCTTGAAAATTGGCTTTTATGTTGTTTAACCTTCCAAATTTTCTTTGATGAATATGAAACTTTGTAAGGCTATTTTTTCTACCTCTCCTTTAGGAATAGACATAAAAAACTCCCATTTGAATCTCTCTCATAAAAGTTTGACTACATATGGAAGTTTGTAAGGTGACATTAAGGTGTGAAGAAAGCTCTGATAGCATTGAAACTAGGTATGAATGTGTTGCCTCATATGATATTTATACATGCCAGACCATATGGTGAACATAAATTCTTATACAAGATTGTATAGGGTTTAAGTGGAAAATTTACATTTTTACAAAATGCACATGGGCATATCAATGTGCTAGAAAATCGATTTACAGGTGAATTTTAGCTATCGATTGCCTTTGATAGTCTTTACAGGTATATGAATTTTCATGTGATTTGGTGACAGTGATTTTTTTCCTTAATTTCCAAAATTTAACCAGCTTTGTTCGCTACCATGGGCTTTCTTGATTTCTTCCAAAATTTGCAAGTGAACTTGATTTGACATCCTTGATGTATCTTGGACTTCTCTAGAAATTCTGGCTATCTTCACCAAATGTGTTTCTTGTAGGCCTTCACAAGTGAGAGAGGAGAGAAAATCTCGACGGCACCACACCAGTAGGACGACACACTTGAGGGGGGGTGTTAGCAGCAGAAGAAGGCCAAGAGAGCTTAGGCATACAAGCTTGAGGGAAGAAAGCCAAAGAGAAGGGAAAGTTTTGGACACAAGCACGTGTCTTTTCATACCAAGCACGTGGTGCTTGCTTTAAACCATATAATGCCTTCTTTAACCTGCACACCTGTTTTTCATGCCCTTTTTGCACAAAGCCATGGGGCTGAAAAACATACACTTCTTCATGCAAGTCACCATTCAGAAATGCAATTTTAATGTCCAACTGATGTACATTCCAACCATGATGGGCTACAAGTGCACAGATGCTCCGAAAAGTATTCATACAGCATGTAGGTGCAAAGATCTCATCAAAATCAATACCTCTTTCCTGTGCATAACCCTTTGCAACAAGCCTAACCTTATACTTGTCAACTGTTCCATCAGGCTTACACTTTAGCTTGTAAACCCACTTAGTGCAAATGGCCTTCTTGCCAAGAGACAAATCACATAAAGACCAAGTATCATTCTTCATTATAGCATCATATTCAGATTACATAGCAACCATCCAATTTTTTGAATTTTGTGCTTCGTTAAATGAAACAGGCTCATTCTCATCACAGAGATTAGATGCAGTCATAGCATAGAAATTTGATGCAAAAGAAGCACTATGAGAGCCTGATGGAGTACGATATGAGAGAGGTGCATCTAATTTGTTGTCACGCAAAGACCAGCCATTTTGGCATAGTTTTTGCCGCCTCAATGTCAGCTCTCTCATCAACAAGTGCATCATGTAAATCTGCATCAGAAATGGGATGATTTGCATCATCACATGAAACTTGCAAAGGCTAAGAAGTTGCCTCATTAGGACTAGCACTAGACTGTCCACCTATAGAAAGAGGCAGCAAAGTATCATACATGTCTTTGGAGCTAACAGATGTCCCCTTAGTACATGAAAGCAATGGTTGAATAGCATCTTTCAAAAAAACAACATCACACTAACCAAAATGTGTTTAGTTTGTGGATGATACAGATGATAGCCTTTACTTTTAGAACTATACCCAACAAAAATACATTTTAGTGCTTTATCATCCAATTTTCTGTGATGTTGTTCAAGCACTAATGCATATGCCAAGCAACCAAAAACATGGAGATGAGCAACACATGGCTTGCGATCATGCCAAGCCTCATATGGAGTTATAAACTACAACGCTTTAGTGGGACACCTGTTAAGTACATATGCTGCACACATGACAGTCTCAAGCCAGAAACTATGTGGTAAAGCCTCACTCTTGACCATACACCTCGCCATCTCCATGAGTGACCTGTTCTTTCATTCAGCAACTCCATTCTGTTGAGGTGTATACGGCACTGTACACTGATGTTTTATCCCATGTTCAGCTAGAAATGCATTGAAATCAGAAGACACATATCCCCCCCTTGATCAAAATGGTGAGTCCCCATTTTACATGCTGACAGATTTTCAACCAAAACCAAAAACTGTTTGAAGCACATGAACACTTCGGACTTTGCCTTCAATGGATATACCCATGCATGCCTGGAAAAATCATCGATGAAAGTCACGAAGTAAAGGTAATTTCCAAAAGAAGGTGTCTGCATAGGACCACAAACATCACTATGTACAAGCTGCAATTTTTGAGTACCCAAACTAACCATCTTTTGGAAAGGAGGAATAGACATCAGATGCCAAAAGCAATAATCATGTCGCCATTTGACAGATCATGAATTGTACATCTATCATCAACAAATTTCACAACCAAGCCAATCTTGGCTAATGCAGAAATTGATAAGAGATTTTTCTTGATCGTTGGCACAAACAAAGCATCTAACAAAGTGAAAGAACTACCATTACCAGTAGTCAAAATTATCTTACCAACTCCCATAACAGGATAAGAGGAGTTGGTGCATGTAACAATATTCCTTATAGGGGCAGGCTTAAGTGAAGAGAAGAAACTGTGCTGCGAGGTAATATGCTTGGTCGCCCCACTGTCAAAGTACCAAACATATGAGTCTACTGCAGACATGCACTGCTCATGAGAAGATGGGTCAAAATTGCAAATAGTAGTAAACACCCATTCTTCTTCCTGCACAAGATTAGCAGACTCTCTTTTTGGTGTAAAGGCTTCTGCAACAACCATTCCAGCCTCTTTCTTCTTTGCCTCTTTAGCAGCCAGTTTTGGGCAGTTCTTTATGATATGATCATTTCCTTTATAGTACTTGCAAAACAATTTTTACTTTTCTGATTTATTTTAGTCTTTGTCTTCCCTCTATGATTGTGCAGAATTAGCAGATTTCTGCTTACTAGTTGAAGAGCTCCATTTTCCTTTGCCCTTCTGACTAGCCAGGAAAGCTTGATCTGCAACATGCATAATGGACCTATTCTGCCTGTTCATGCAACAAAACAGAGACTAACTCCTCAAATGACAAGGCATTTGGATTGCCTTTCATCATCAACCGAAGAGTAGAAGCAAAACTTTGATATGAATTAGGAAGACCATTAAGAATGGTCTGCACAAGTGAGCTATCTGGTATAACCTCATCAGCAGAAATCAATTGTTCCTTCAAGTCTTTGATCTTTGTTAGAAAATTGTCCATAGAATCACCTTCATTCATGTGCTCACTCTCCAACTTTTTTCGGAGGCAAGCAATACGAGCCTCATTCCTAGCTTGGTACAATGTGGTAAGTGTATCCCAAGCATCCTTAGTTGTTCTACAGCAGCGAATGTGAGGAATAATGGCACGTTTGACAGACAAAGACATCAATGCATGTGTCTGGGCATCTCTACCATCCCAATGAATTTGCTTTGTAGTAGGTGCAACAGAAACCGCAGCACGAATAGGAATATGTAGAATATCATCATCTTCGACACCTTCTGCATCAACTTCAGTACCTTCAGTTGTAATAGCTGCAGGTGTGATAGGACGTTTTTCAACACCCTGCACAATGTTCCACAATCCTTTTGCAACCAATACATGTCACATCATATAAGCCCACAATGGGTAGTTGGTACCATCCAACCTATCCTCAATAGCCAACATACAAAATACATCACTGCTTTCAACCATGGCCGATGACTAAAATACCTTGATGCATTAATTGACTGTATGTCAAAAAGTTGAACGGAACTATCGAGATGAGTTCTGCTAAACATGTAGCATACCGAGATGCTTATGCTGGCGAACCAAAACAGATATATACCTTTGCCACAAAAAGATATGTAAAAACAATTTTTGAGTTTGTTTGAGTTAAAATGTAAAAGGAATGGTTGTTCTTGGGGAATTGAAAAAGTAAGAAAGAGATGAAAGTTGTGTTAAATATAAGAAAAGAGAAGTAGATGACAACACAAAGAGATAGTGGTGGTAAAACACTTACCTTGTGTGGGTGAGAGTGTGGGTTCAAATCCTCCCACCTTGGTGAATCTAAAAGTCCTTATTGCCACTCATACATTAAAATTGGTTCGCAAGTAGCCAACCATCGCCAAGGGAGCCTTAGGTGCTAAAGATGCCAAAGTAATGCCTTAAGTTATGCCTAAGTTCTATGCCTTAGTCGACGCCTTGGAGTAAACATAGGTGTAAATGTAGGTGTAAACGTAGGTTCTGGTTCTAGAACTGGAACAGAAATAGAAACCAAAAATTGGAACTGAAACTGAAACGAAAACGGAAACGAAAACGAAAATGGCAATGGAAAGGGAAGCCGGAGCCGGAATCGAAATCGGAGGAGTAAATGTAGGTTCTGGTTATGGAACTGGAACAGAAACAAAAATCGGAACCAGAACCAGAACCGAAAACTGGAACTGGAACTAAAAGAGAAATGAAAACAGACGGAATCGAAATCAGATTGTGAACAAAGAACAGTGAAATAGAGATAAATTCACCAAAATGAACAGAAACAGATCCCTTCATTGACGCATGCAAGGCTTTGATACTAGTGTTATCAGGATCTTGCTCACATTCACACAAAGGTGGCAAACACAAAAAATACACAGAAAAATAGAGATGCCAAGAAACGAGACCGAACATAGTATTGGGTGCAATCTCCCGCCATGCACTCTGTTTCGACAGTCCACAGAGTGCATGTATTTATAGGAATTTTTTATTACGTCGAAAAGAGTGGTTACATGAGAGTGGCTTCAAAAAGCATGCGTGAAACTAAAAGTTGGTGACTTGATGAGCCCCCTTATTTTGGACATATCTTGCACATAAACAAGGTTGTTCATCGGCTAATAATATGGAGCGGACTCACATGGAGATTCTTCCTTCAAATTACCACCCATCCACGTACCATTTCCCATTAGATCTCTTCTTCCCTCATATGGATGCTTAGGTGGCTACTCACATGAGAGCCACTTGGCACTCATGTGTGAGCCCATCTATTAAAGGATAAGAGGTAGTTCATACCTCTCCCCTAAGAGTTCTCCTCATAACATTTCCTTCCCCTTAGTTCCATTTATGTCCTCAAGAATGGGATTGGAAGGTCTAATAGAAAGAGAGAAATAATAGAAGTAGTACTCCCACTATATCCCCATGTACTTCATGTACATGGTCATATCTCTGTGTTGTTTCCCGTATCCTTCCCCTTAAGAAGACCCTTGGGAAGGTAATCTAAAACTGGGAAACCATTTGTGAAGGGTGCTAGCCCGCTCCCATGTGGCACTATCTTCTGAACTATCTTTCCCCTTTACTAAACATTCTATATACAAGTGACTTCTCGTCTGTTTCTCTCGAGTGCGTAGTATGCTCTCAGGTTCATGTGGAATAGATTGAACAGAAATAGGCTTGTTGATATATTTAGCTACTGATGTGCGTGAACACACTAGGACCGCCGGGGCACTTTTTTCCCTCTCTAGGAGGTTTTTTTCCCCCGACTTGTATATACGCCTATTGCCCTAATGGGCTACTTATCTTTGTACATTCTCTAGTAATACATTCAGTCTTGTGTGTTGTCCTCCAAGCTTCTTCTTCTTCCTTGTGCTCTTCGTGTGCTTCCGCAGACGTCTAACTCCAACAATTGGTATCAGAGCAGGTCGCCGCTTCATCTAGGGCATCGTCTACACCTCTCCGGTTGCAGTCTCAGAATTGTACGAAATTTGGTGAGCATACTCAGGGTGTTTCAGAGATCAAAATAGCTTTGCTATGTGGTGCCAAAATCGCGATCTAAGCTTGTTTCGGCCTCCAAATGCACTATCGCAGTGCTTGTATAGGCTATTTTGTCTTTTTGTGCCAAAGGTATATACCTATTTTGGTCCGCCAGTATAAGCGTCTCGAAGTCTGCTCTAGGTTTAATAGAACTTGTCTGAGCAGTTCTGTTCAACTTTTTGAGATACAATTAATTTTCTGCATCAAGGTATTTTAGTCACCGACCATGGCTGAAAGCAGTGATGTATTCCGTATGTTGGCTGTTGAGGATAAGTTGGATGGTACCAACTACCCATTATGGGCTTATATGATGTGACATGTATTGGTTGCAAAAGGGCTGTGGAACATTATGCAGGGTGTTGAAAGATGTCTTGTTACACCTGTGACTACAAGTACTGCAAATACAGGTGCTGGAGCTGATGGAGATGGTGTCGATGATGATATTGTGCAGATTCCTATTTGTGCTGCACCTATTACAGAGCAGATTTGTTGGGATGGCAGAGATGCCTAGGCACATGCATTGATAGCTTTGTCTCTCAAACGTGCCATTATTCCTCACATTCGCTCTTGCAGAACAGCTAAGGATGCTTGAGATACACTTACCACATTATACCAAGCTAGGAATGAGGCTCGTGTTGCTTACCTCTGAAAACAGTTGGAGAGTGAGCACATGAACTAAGGTGATTCTATGGACAATTTCCTAACCAAGATCAAAGACTTGAAGGAAGAATTGATTTCTGCTGATGAGGTTATACCAGATAGCTCACTTGTGCAGACCGTTCTAAATGGTCTTCCTGATTCATATCAGAGTTTTGCTTCTAGTCTTCGGTTGATGATGAAAGGCAATCCAAATGCCTTGTCATTTGAGGAGTTAGTCTCTATTCTATTGCACGAAGATCAGTCCAGGCAGAACAGGTCCATTATGCATGTTGCACATCAAGCTTTCTTGGCTAGTCAGAAGGGCAAAGGAAAATGGAGCTCTTCTACTAGTAAGCAGAAATCTACAAATGCTGAAAATTCGAAGAACCAAGACAAAGATGAGAAAAATTTAGAAAAGTAGAAAATGTTTTGTAAGTACTGTAAAGGGAATGATCATATCATAAAGAACTGTCCAAAACTGGCTGCAAAAGAGGCAAAGAAGAAAGAGGCTGGAATGGTTGTTCCAGAAGCCTCTACACCAAAAACGGAGTTTGCTAATCTTGTGTAGGAAGAAGAATGGGCGTTTACTACTGTTTGCAGTTTTGACCCATCTTCTCATGAGCAGTGCATGTCTGCAGTAGACTTAGATGTTTGGTACTTTGATAGTGGGGTGACCAAACATATTACCTCGCAGCATAGTTTCTTCTCTTCACTCGAGCCTGCCCCTACAAGGAATACTGTTACATGCGCCAACAGCTTCTCTTATCTTGTTATAGGAGTTGGTAAGATCATTTTGACTACTGCTGATGGTAGTTCTTTCACTTTGTCAGATGCTTTGATTGTGCCAAGGATCAAGAAAAATCTGTTATCAGTTTCTGGATTAGCCAAGATTGGCTTGGTTGTGAAATTTGTTGATGACAGATATACAGTTCGTGATCTGTCAAATGGCGATGTTCTTATTGCTTCTGTGTCATGGGCTATATAAGCTCATAGGCTATGAAAGATCTATGAATGATTTGGCATGTGCAGTACATGATTCTCAGGCTATGTCAGATGCAAAGCTTTGGCATGCACGCTTTGGTCATCTTAATTTTGTTAGTTTGCTACACCTGTAGAAATCTGCTATGGTGTCTTCTTTGCCCAAGCTTGAGGCACCTGGAAAACATGTATGTGAAGGCTGTATTTTGGGCACAATGCAGCGTTCCTCATTTCCAAAAGATGGTTCAGTTCGGGCTACGCAAAAATTCCAGCTTGTACATAGTGATGTTTGTGGTCCTATGCAGACACCCTCTTTTGGAAATTACCTTTACTTCGTCACTTTCATTGATAATTTTTCCAAGCATGCATGGGTATATCCACTCAAAGCAAAGTACAAAGTGTTCATGTGCTTCAAACAGTTCGGGCTACGCAAAAATTGCAGCTTGTACATAGTGATGTTTGTGGTCCTATGCAGACACCCTCTTTTGGAAATTACCTTTACTTCGTCACTTTCATTGATAATTTTTCCAAGCATGCATGGGTATATCCACTCAAAGCAAAGTACAAAGTGTTCATGTGCTTCAAACAGCTTTTGGTTTTGGTTGAAAATCTGTCAGCATGTAAAATGGGCACCCTCCATTCTGATCGAGGGCGGGAATTTATGTCTTCTGATTTTAATGCATTTCTACCTGAATGTGGGATAAAACACCATTGTACAGTGCCGTATACACCTCAATAGAATGGAGTTGCTGAACAAAAGAACATTTCACTCATGGAGATGGTAAGGTGTATGGTCAAGAGTCAAACTTTACCACATAGTTTTTGGCTTGAGGCTATCATGTGTGCAACATATGTACTGAATAGGTGTCCCACTAAAGCGCTCTAGTCTATCACTCTATATGAGGCTTGGCATGATCGCAAGCCATCTGTTGCACATCTGCGTGTTTTGGTTGTTTGGCATATGCATTAGTGCCTCAACAACATCGCAGAAAATTGGATGATAAGGCAGTAAAATGTATTTTTGTTGGGTACAGTTCTGAAAGTAAAGGCTATTCTTTGTATCATCCATATACTAAACGCATTCTGGTTAACCGTGATGTTGTTTTTGTGGAACATGCTATTTAGCCATTGCTTTCATGTACTAAGGAGACATCTGTTAGCTCCAAAGACATGTATGATACTTTGATGGCTCTTTTTACAGGTGGACAATCTACTGCTTGTCCTAATGAGGCAACTTCTCAGCCTTTGCAGGTTTCATGTGATGATGTAGGTAATTCCATTTCTGATGCAGATTTATAGGATGCACTTATTGATGAGAGAGTTGATATTGAGCAGGCAAGAACTATGCTAAAATGGTTGGTGCAGACCTTGCATGACAACAAATTAGATGCACCTCTGTCATATCGTACTGGATCAGGCTCTCATAGTGCGTCTTTTGCATCAGATTGCTATGCTATTGGTGCATCTAGTCTCAGTGATGGGACAGAGCCTGTTTCATTTGATGAAGCACAAAATTCAAAAAATTGGATGGCTGCTATGCAATTTGAATATGATGCTATAATGAAGAATGGTACTTGGTCTTTATGTGACTTTTCTCCTGGCAAGAAGGCCATTGGAACTAAGTGGGTATACAAGCTGAAGCGTAAGCCTGATGGTACAATTGAGAGGTTTAAGGCTAAGCTTGTTGCAAAGGGTTATGTACAAGAAAGAGGCATTGATTTTGATGAGACCTTTGCACCTACTTGCCCAATTACTACTATTCATAGCATCTGTGCACTTGCAGCTCATCATGGTTGGAATGTACATCAGTTGGACATTAAAACAACATTTCTGAATGGTGACTTGCATGAAGAAGTGTATGTTTTTTAGCCCCGTGGCTTTGTGCAAAAAGGGCATGAAAACGAGGTATGCAACTTGCTAAAGAAGGCATTATATGGTTTAAAGCAAGCACCACGTGCTTGGTATGAAAAGATACATGCCTATCTGATTGCTCATAGTTTTGAGAATAGTCCAACCAAAATCACCTTATATGTTAAGCGTGCTAATGATGTACTTCTGATCATTGTGGTTTCTGTTGATGACATGCTGCTCACTGGTCCTCATGACAGGCATATTGCTAATTTTAAGGCTGATTTGCATGCCTCATTTGAGATGTCTGATTTGGGGCATTTGCATCACTATTTGGGCATTCAGTTTATGCATGTTGATGGTGGAATGGCTTTTTGCCAAATGAAATATATTGACACATTATTGCAATGTTTTGGCCTTGAAGACTGTACGCCTATTGACACTCCTATGGAGATAGTTTTACAATTGAGTCTTCATGATGCTAGAGATGCATTTCATGTTGTTCTCTATCAGCAAGCTGTTGGGTGCTTGATTTACTTATGCATTAATTGGCCAGATAATCAGTTTGCTATTTCATAGATGAGCAGATTTATGCATTGCCCAGGAGTCAAGCATTGGCAGGTGGTTAAGCGCATCTTTCGCTACTTGAGTGGTACTTAGCTAATTGGGTTGTTTTATCCCAAGGGGGGATCACTACCGCCAGATTTGCATGCTTTTTTTTTTACTATGATTGGACTGGTTGCTATGACACTCGTGTGTCCAGTAGTGGCTTTTGCTTCATGCTTGGTAGCTCATGTATATCTTGGTTGAGCAAGAAGCAGCCTACTGTGGCCACTTCTAGTTGTGAGGCTGAGTATAGGGCAGCTTTCATAGCTACTGTTGAGTGTGTGTGGCTCAGATGCCTTATGGCTAATTTGGGTGTTAGTTAGTCTTCTGCCAAGACCATCTTCACTGACAGTCAGAACACATTGGCAGTTGCGAGGAACCCTGTGTTCCATGCTCGCACTAAGCACATTGAGGTGCATTATCATTATGATAGGGAGAGGTTCTCTACTAGGGAGATCAGCTTGGCATATGTGCCCATGCAAGAGAACATTGCAGACCTTTTCACGAAGGCTCTGCCTAGGGAGAAGTTTGAAGCTTTCCGCAAAGCTTCGGGCTTACTTCCTTTTGTGGAGTGATTTCCACATAGCTTGGCACTTCCTTATTGTTGGAGATAGACGTCTGCGGAAGCACGCGAACAGCATAAGGAAGAAGAAGAAGCTTGGAGCACAAACACACAATACTGAATGCATTACTAGAGAATGTACAAAGATAAGTAGCCCATTAGGGCAATAGGCGTATATACAAGCCGGGGGAAAAAAACCTCCTAAAGAGGGAAAAAAGTGCCCCGGCGGTCCTAGAGTGTTCACACACATCACTACCTAAATATATCAACAAATCCCCCCTGGGAGTGATGCGGTGAACAAGGAGCTGGCACTCATGTATAAGGAAGTGCCAAGCTATGTGGAAATCACTCCACAAAAGGAAGTAAGCCCAAAGCTTTGCGGAAAGCTTCAAACTTCTCCCTAGGCAGAGCCTTCGTGAAAAGGTCTGCAATGTTCTCCTGCGTGGGCACATATGCCAAGCTGATCTCCCCAGCAGAGAACCTCTCCCTGACATAGTGATAATGCACCTCAATGTGCTTAGTGCGAGCATGGAACACAGGGTTCCTCGCAACTGCCAATGCGCTCTGACTGTCAGTGAAGATGGTGGTGGCAGAAGACTGGCCAACACCCAAAGCAGCCATAAGGCGTCTGAGCCACACACACTCAACAGTCACTGTGAAAGCTGCCCTATACTCAGCCTCACAACTGGAAGTGGCCACAGTAGGCTGCTTCTTGCTCAACCAAGATATACATGAGCTACCAAGCATGAAGCAAAAACCATTGGTGGACACACGAGTGTCATAGCAACCAGCCCAATATGAGTCAGAAAAAGCATGCAAATCTGGCGGTAGTGATCCCCCTTGGGATAAAACAACCCAAGTAGCCGAGTACCACTCAAGTAGCGAAAGATGTGCTTAACCGCTTTCCAATGCGTGACTCCTGGGCAATGCATAAACCTGCTCATCTGTGAGACAGCAAACTGAATATCTGGCCGAGTAATGCATAAGTAAATCAAGCATCCAACAGCCTGCTGATAGAGAACAACATCAAATTCATCTCCAACATCATGAAGACTCAATCGTAAACCTGTCTCCATAGGAGTGGCGATAGGTTTACAGTCTTTAAGGCCAAAACACTGCAATAATGTGTCAATATATTTCGTTTGACACAAAGCAATTCCACCATCAATGTGCATAAACGGAATGCCCAAATAGTGATGCAAATGCCCCAAATCAGACATCTCAAATGAGGCATGCAAATCAGCCTTAAAATCAGCAATATGTGTCTAAATAGGACCAGTGAGCAGCATGTCATCAACATAGACAACAATGATGAGAATCACATCATTAGCACGTTTAACATATAAGGTGCTTTCAGTTGGACTGTTCTCAAAACCATGTGCAATCAGATAGGCATGTATCTTCTCATACCAAGCACGTGGTGCTTGTTTTAAACCATATAATGCCTTCTTTAACCTGCAAACCTGGTTTTCATGCCCTTTCTGCACAAAGCCACAGGGCTGAAAAACATACACTTCTTCATGCAAGTCACCGTTCAGAAATGCTGTTTTAATGTCCAACTGATGTACATTCCAACCATGATGGGCTGCAAGTGCACAAATGCTCCGAACAGTAGTCATACGGCATGTAGGTGCAAAGGTCTCATCAAAATCAATGCCTCTTTCCTGTGCATAACCCTTTGCAACAAGCCTAGCCTTATACCTGTCAACTGTACCATCAGGTTTATGCTTCAGCTTGTATACCCACTTAGTGCCAATGGCCTTCTTGCCAGGAGGCAAGTCACATAAAGACCATGTACCATTCTTCATTATAGCATCATATTCAGATTGCATAGCAGCCATCCAATTTTCTGAATTTTGTGCTTCATCAAAAGAAATAGGCTCATTCTCATCACAGAGACTAGATGCAGCCATAGCATAGCAATCTGATGCAAAGAAGGCACTATGAGATCCTGAACGAGTACGATATGACAAAGTGCATCTAATTTGTTGTCACGCAAAGTCTGCACCAGCCATTTTGGCATAGTTTTTGCCTGCTCAATATCAGCTCTCTCATCAACAAGTGCCTCATGTAAATTTGCATTAGAAATGGAATGATCTGCATCATCATATGAAACCTGCAAAGGTTGAGAAGTTGCCTCATTAGGACCAGCACTAGCCTGTCCAGCTGTAAAAAGAGGCATCAAAGTATCATACATGTCTTTGGAGCTAACAGATGTCTCCTTAGTACATGAAAGCAATGGCTCAATAGCATCTTCCACAAAGACAACATCACGGCTAACCAGAATGTGTTTAGTTTGTGGATGATACAGACGATAGCCTTTACTTTCAGAACTGTACCCAACAAAAATACGTTTTACTGCCTTATCATCCAATTTTCTGCGATGTTGTTCAGGCACTAATGCATATGCCAAACAACCAAAAACACGCAGATGAGCAACAGATGGCTTGCGGTCATGCCAAGCCTCATATGGAGTGATAGACTACAACGCTTTAGTGGGACACCTGTTCAGTACATATGCTGCACACATGACAACCTCAAGCCAGAAACTATGTGGTAATGCCTGACTTTTGACCATGCACCTCGCCATCTCCATGAGTGACCTGTTCTTTCGTTCAGCAACTCCATTCTGTTGAGGTGTATACGGCACTGTACACTGGTGTTTTATCCCACGTTCAGCCAGAAATGCATTAAAATCTGAAGACATATATTCCCTCCCTCGATCAGAACGGAGGGTGCCCGTTTTACATGCTGACAAATTTTCAACCAAAACCAAAAACTGTTTGAAGCACATGAACACTTCAGACTTTGCTCTGAGTGGATATACCCATGCATGCCTAGAAAAATCATCAATGAAAGTCACGAAGTAAAGGTAATTTCCAAAAGAGGGTGTGTGCATAGGACCACAGACATCACTATGTACAAGCTGCAATTTCTGTGTAGCCCGAACTGAACCATCTTTTGGAAAGGATGAACGCTGCATTTTGCCCAAAATATAGCCTTCACAAACATGTTTTCCAGGTGCCTCAAGTTTGGGCAAAGAGGACACCATTTCAGATTTCTGCAGGCGTAACAAACTAGCAAAATTCAGATGACCAAAGCGTGCATGCCAAAGCTTTGCATCTGACATAGCCTGAGAATCATGAACTGCACATGCCGAATCATTCACAGATCTTTCATAGTCTATGAGCTTATACAGCCCACGACATAAAATGCTAGAAGCAATAATCACATCGCCATTTGAGAGATCATGGACTATACACCTGTCATCAACGAATTTCACAACCAAGCCAATCTTGACTAATGTAGAAACTGATAACAGGTTCTTTTTTATCCCTGGCACAAATAAAGCATCTGACAAAGTGAAAGAACTACCATCAGCAGTAGTCAGAATGATCTTACCAACTCCCATAACAGGATAAGAGGAGTTATTGGCACATGTGACAGTATTCCCTGTAGGGGCAGGCTCGAGTGAAGAGAAGAAACTGCGCTGCGAGGTAATATGTTTGGTCGCCCCATTGTCAAAGTACCAAACATCTGAGTCTATTGCAAACATGCACAGATCATGAGAAGATGGGTCAAAACTGCAGACAGTAGTAAACGCCCATTCTTCTTCCTGCACAAGATTTGCAGACTCTGTTTTTGGTGTAGAGGCCTCTGCAACAACCATTCCAGCCTCTTTCTTCTTTTCCTCTTTAGCAGCCAGTTTTGGACAGTTCTTTATAATATTATCATTTCCTTTACAGTACTTGCAGAACAATTTCTGCTTTTCTGATTTCTTCTCATCTTTATCCTAGTTCTTCGATTGTGCAACATTTGCAGATTTCTGCTTACTAGTAGAAGAGCTCCATTTTCCTTTGCCCTTCTGACTAGCCAGGAAAGCTTGATCTGCAACACACATAATGGACCTGTTCTGCCTGGACTGATCTTCCTGCAACAGAACAGAGACTAATTCCTCAAATGACAAGGCATTCGGACTGCCTTTCATCATCAACCGAAGAGTAGAGGCAAAACTCTGATATGAATCAGGAAGACCACTCAGAACGGTCTGCACAAGTGAGCTATCTGGTATAACCTCATCAGCAGAAATCAATTGTTCCTTCAAGTCTTTGATCTTTGTAAGAAAACTGTCCATAGAATCACCTTCATTCATATGCTCACTCTCCAACTGTTTTCGGAGGTAAGCAACACGAGCCTCATTCCTAGCCTAGTACAAAGTCGTAAGTGTATCCCAAGCATCCTTTGCTGTTCTGCAAGAGCGAATGTGAGGAATAATGGCATGTTTGACAGACAAAGCTATCAATGCATGTGCCTGGGCATCTCTGCCATCCCAACGAATCTGCTCTGCAGTAGGTGCAACAGAAACAACAGCATGAACAGGAATCTGCGGAATATCATCTTCAACACCATCTTCATCAGCTCCAACACCTGTATTTGCAGTACCTGTCGTTGTAGGTGTAACAGGACGTCTTTCAACACCCTGCACAATATTCCACAATCCTTTTGCAACCAGTACATGTCGCATCATATAAGCCCATAATGGGTAGTTGGTACCATCCAACTTATCCTCAACAGCCAACATACGGAATACATCACTGCTTTCAGCCATGGCCGGTGACTAAAATACCTTGATGCAGCACATCACTACCTAAATATATCAACACTTATACATGAGTGCCAGCTCCTTGTTCACCGCATCACTTCCAGGGGGGATTTGTTGATATATTTAGGTAGTGATGTGTGTGAACACACTAGGACCACCGGGGCACTTTTTTCCATCTTTAGGAGGTTTTTTCCCTCGGCTTGTATATACGCCTATTGTGCTAATGGGCTACTTATCTTTGTACATTCTCTAGTAATACATTGAGTCTTGTGTGTTGTGCTCCAAGCTTCTTCTTCTTCCTTGTACTATTCGTGTGCTTCCAGAGGCATCTAACTCGAACAAGGCTCTACTACCTCAGTGTCTGGAATGAGGTTGTCAGATTCACCTAGCCTTTTCTTAAGCCAGCTAACATGAAAAATTGGATGGATTTGGCTATTTTTTGGAAGTTGGAGCTGGTAAGCCATCTTTCCTATTCTCTTAAGTATTTGGAAGGGTCCACAATACTTAGGAGATAGTTTTGGATAGGGTCCCGTCTTCATGGTTTCAGACCTAGATGGAACTCTAACATATAACTGCTCTCCTACCTCAAAGTTGATATCTCTCCTTTGAAGGTCAGCATAGGCTCTAGCCCTATCTTGAGCTCTCCTAATGCTATCCTTAGTAGGCCTAAGCATATCGTTCATCTCTTCCAAGAAGTCCTTTGCAGCTTGAACTTTCTCATTCTACAAGCCTACTACATAAGGAGCTCTTGGCTGAAACCCATACATAAGCATAAATGGACTATGTCCAGTGGAAGAGTGCTTGGCACTATTATATGCAAACTCTACTATAGGTAGGATGCTGGATCGTACTCATGCTAAGTTTTGTGTCCAACCTTTTGAAGACCGCTCTCCAAAAGTGGCTAGTAAACTTCCTATCCCGATCAGAAACTATGTCTAAAGGAAGACCATATAACCGGTATAGCTTCTCTACAAAGAGTCTAGCCAACTCTGGTGTCTTCACTATAGTACGTGTTGGAATAAACCTATCCATTTTGGTTAACCTATCGACAATTACCTAGATTGAGTCGTGCCCTCTCTTTGTCTTAGGTAATCCAACTATAAAGTCCATGGAGGTGCTCTCCCACTTCCCATTAGGAATTTCCAATGGGTGGAGTAGTCCTGCAATCCTCAACCTCTCAGCTTTATTGACATGGCATTTGGTGCACTTAAGCACATACTCTAGGACGTCCTTATGAAGTCCAGGCCAAAAAAACTGCCTCTTAACAAGATCATAAGTCTTGTTAACTCCTGGGTGTCCCACACTAGGTGTGTCATGACACTCATACAAAATATGCCGTCTCATCTCAAGATCTCTAGGGACACACACCTTTCCTTTATATAACAGATATCCATCATGGACACTGTACTTTTTCCACTTGAATCCTTCTTGAGTACCTGTCGATAATCCATCGTCATTGGAAACCCGTATATCACAATCCCCATTCTCTATGGCTTCACAAATCTGAGAATATGTAGGATTAAGCCTACATTTCCCTCTAATGGACTCAAGTAGTGGTCAGAGTAAAAATCAGTCCATTGAGCATAGGCATGCAGCTAAGTGAATCAGCCATTACTTTAAAATTTCCCTTCCTATACCTAAGCTCATAATCAAACACCAGAAGGGTCTTTGCCCATTGGGCCTTCCGACCTTTAAGGTCCGTTTGATTAGAGATCCACTTGATGCTCTCTTGATCAAACACTATTGTGACTTTGGCACCATATAAATAATGATGCCACTTCTTCAAAGCATGGACAATTTCATACAACTCCTTCTCATAGACGGAGTAATTCTTCTGAGCTGGTTCTAGTTTCTTGCTCTCAAAAGCTACTGGTCGACCATCTTGAACTAAAATTGCTCCTATAACAAAACCACTTGTGTCAGTCTCAACCATAAAGGGTTTGTTGGGATCCGCTATGTCTAAAAGTGGATCTGTAGCAATTGCTACTGTCAATTTCTCCATACTTTGCTTCTATTCGTCTCCTCAATGAAAGGCTTTCCCTTTCCCTTTAAGCTGTTCTGTCATCGAGACATCAATTCTGGCATTATTCTTAATGAATCTTCAATAGAAACCTGATAAACCTAGGAAGATTTGCAGCTCTTCCAGGTTCCTTGGATGTGGCCATTCTATAATAGCCCTTACTTTTTTAGGATCCATTTGGATTCCATCCAAGGAGACTATATGCCCAAGGTATCTAACCTCTGTCTTGAAAAATTCACACTTTGACTCTTTAGCAAAGAGTGAATTTTCCCATAGCACTTGAAATACCTTTTTTAAGTGTTCCAAGTGCTCCTCTTCTGATGCACTATAGATCATAATGTCATCCAAAAAGTCTACTACAAAGTGTCCTAGATAGGATCGTAAAACACTATTCATGAGCTTCATGAAAGTGGCAGGAGCATTGGTGAGACCAAAGTGCATCACCAAAAACTCATAGTGCCTATATCTAGTCCAAAATGCAGTCTTAGGGACATCCTAAGCCCTTATCATAGTTTGATGATATCTTGATCTAAGGTCAAGCTTGGTAAAATACCTAGCTTGATGTAATTGATCAAATAGATCTTACAATCTAGGCATTGGAAACCTATTTTTGATAGTTACCTTATTAAGTGCTCTATAGTCTATACATAGCCTCATAGATCCATCTTTCTTTTTAACTAGGAGCATTGACGATGCCCAAGGTGAGTTACTAGGTTTAATGAAGCCCTTATCTAAATAATCCTTCAATTGCCTTTCAACCTCCTCATGCTGAGAAACACTAAGCCTATAAGGTGGCCTACAAATAGGGTTAGTGTTAGTAACTACCTCAATGGCATGGTCAATGTCCCCTCTCTCAGGTGGTAGCCCTCTAGGTAAGTCAATGGGAAAAACATCTCTATACTCAAACATAAGATCCTTAAAACTTTTAACCACACACTCTTGCAAGAAAGAATAATAGAAAGTCCTATACATATTTACATTCCTAGCATGAAAATATACATCAGATGAATTGTCTGTACAATGCTCAATATCATGACTATACAATAAAAACATCTCTTGTACATGCTGAGAATAACAAGGACTATACAACTCTAAGGATGAAGTGAGAGGTGCACTAGGTACATCTCTCTCTCTCTCTCTCTCTCTCTCTCTCTCTCTCTCTCCCTAAATACAAACTTTACTTCCATTCTTTTCTAATTCAAGTGTGTTTTTTTGATAGCTGTGTTTAAGTGTGTCTCCCAACCCCCATATCCACTCTCTTCCTAACACAAGGTCTGTCCTCTCCATATTCATAATTTGGAAGTCCATATGATATGTATAGTCCTACATCTTGACTTCCAAATTGGAAACCATAGTATCCCATATCCTCTTATCTTCCCCTTGCATCATAGATACTATGTATTTATGTGCACTGGGCTACTGGGGAATCTTTAGTTTTCTGTCCAGAGCATAGTTTATAAAATTATGAGTGGTAGAGTCATCTATCATGACCCTGTTACACTTATGTGTTCCTTGAGTAGCTTTGATGTGAACCTTTTCCCTATACATGGGCACGTTTTACTCTAGTGCTAACTAAAGGTTTTTTCCCCATGTTACCACATACTTGATACTCTCATGTGTGGTGGTACTTTGTACTTAGGGATATTATTAAGCTCTTACTTTAGTTCAATTCATCGTCAATAGAGAGAGCTATTCCATCCATCATTTTCTCTGTGTATTTTGCTGCGTTTGTGCTCCTTATGTGTGCTTCTCATGTGTCTCTCGCACTTCTACATACACCCAACATTGGTATCAGAGCAGGTTCAATTCCTTCTCAAGTTTTGGTTTTTCGTGTTGAGGCGCGGGTGCACTTTTAATAGTGCAAATCAACTTCGGAGCATAGAAGAGTGAATTTCCGCAGCCAAGAAACATTTCCACCAGATGCGTTGGGATTTTACCCCCAGCTTGAAGCCATTCGTGTAGTCAGAATCGCCATAAGAGTGATGGTTTGTGAGCTGAAATTTCAGCATTCATTTCAGCTTTCGTCGAAGTGAAGATTTTGTCACATTCTTGTTCTTTAGTGAAATGGCAGGAAGCAATGACTTGTTTGGCATGCTTCAAGCTAAAGATAAGCTTGATGGGACCAACTATCCGATGTAGTCTTACATGATGAAGCATGTTCTTATTGCTAAACAACTTTGGAACATAGTGGTAGATGTAGATCGAAGACCTGAAGATTCTTCTACTCCATAATCTACTATCACAAATGGAGCTTCTTCTTCGAGTATAGTGGTTTCTCCTTTTCCACCTACACAAGAGTAGCTGGAAAAGATGCTCAAGCTCATGCTTTGATTGCGCTTTCAGTGAAGCATCATATAGTTCCACACATTCGGTCATGTTCTACATCGAGACATGCATGGGACACTCTTGCTTCTTTGTATGCCGTGTATAATGAAGCACATGTTGCATACTTGAGAAAGCAACTTGAGGATGTATGTATGGCTGAAAATTAGTCAGTGATGTGTATGTGACTCGCATCAAGGACTTGAAAGAGCAAGTGGAAAACATAGATGAGATTATTCTGGATGCATCACTCATTTCTACATTGTTGAAAGGATTACCGAAATCTTTTCAAAGCTTTGTTACTACACTCCGTTTGGTTGTAAAAAGAAATCCTAATATGTATGCATTTGATGAGGTTGTGTATCTTTGCAAGAAGAGCGATCTAGAGTGAATAGGAGTGGTTTGATTGAGGGAACACAAGCACTTGCTATCTCACAAAAAGGCAAAAGCAAGTATGGTTAAGCTTTGGGTTCATCAAAACCAAAGCCTCAACCTTCCTCTTCCACTCATTGCTCTAATGATGCCGATTTGCAAAAGGAGAAGAGATGCAAATATTGCCGAAAGGTTGGTCATACTATTGATGAGTGTAGAGAGCTTGCTAAATGCAATTAAAAGAAGAAGGAATCGGGCATGTTTATTGCTGAAAATTTAGCAAATGTAAAGAATGATGAAGCTAACATGGCTCAAGAGTCTTGGGCATGTGCTGTTACATGTTATTATGATGCTTCTTTGCATTCTAAACATATGGTTGTGAGTGAGGCTGCTTCAGATTGGTTCTATGATAGTGGTTCTTCAAAGCACATAACATCATGCAAAAGATTTTTTGCCTCTTTGAAAGATGCACCCAAAAGAGGACATGTGGTGTGTGCAAAGAATGCCTCTTATCCTATCATTGGAGTAGCACAAATTGAGCTTATGGCTGCAAATGGAGGTGTGATTCTCTTGAAAAATGCATTGTATGTGTCCGGTATGAAGAAGAACTTAATTTCAGTTCCGTTGATTGGCAAAGCTAGACTTCATGTACACTTTGTTGATGATAAGTGTATGGTTCATGATTTCGGCAATAACGATGTTATCATGATGTCTAGTACATTATGTAATGGTTTGTATCGCATGGATATATAAAAAGGGCTGCCTCGAATGCCTTGGTTGGTCATACTTCTTCCATGGCTGAAATGGATCTTTGGCATGCTCGTTTTGGTCACTTGAACTTCAATAGTTTGCTCTATTTGCAAAAGAAGGACATGGTTATTGGCTTGCCTACACTTGAGTCCATTGAAAAGCATGCATGTGAAGGTTGCACTCTTGGAAAAATGCATCGTGCTTCTTTTCCAAAAGATAGTCATACACACACTACAAGAAAATTGAAGCTTGTTCATAGTGATGTATGTGGTGCCGTCAAAACTCCATCTTTTGGGAAGCATGTATATTTTGTTACTTTCATTGATGATGCTACTCAGCATATATGGGTGTATCCTATGAAAGCAAAGAATGAGGTATTTTCTTGCTTCAAAGCATTTTTAGCTATGGCTGACAATTTTTCTTCACAAAAGCTTTTGAATCTATGCACGAATCATGGTGGTGAATACATATCACATGAGTTTAATGCTTTTCTTATGAAAAGCATTAAACCAATGCTTGTCACATGAGTTTAATGCTTTTCTTCGTGAAAGAGGTATTTCACACCAATGTACAATGCCATATACACCTCAACAAAATGGTGTTGTCGAGCGTAAAAATAGCTCTACATGAAATGGCATGATGTATGGTTAAAGGAAAGCATCTTCCTGATAAGTTTTGGATGGAAGCGGTCATGTGTGCAAACTATGTGGTGAATCGCTACCCTACAAAAGCATTGAGAGTCATCACTCCTTATGAGGCTTGGAATGTTCATAGGCCTATGATTAGTCATATGTGTGTGTTTGGTTGTTTGGCATATGCTCTTGTGCCATCACAACAACATCACAAACTTGATGACAAGGCAAAGAAATGTATATTTGTTGGTTATAGTGCTGAAAGTGTTAAAAATAAAGAAGTAAGCTCGTATATATTTTTGCAAAAAGGATTTTCTTCAAGTAGAAGGAAAATACAAAAATGAAAAATGGAAGCATTTACTTCAGCAAGTAGTGGAGGCCAAAAGAAAATCAATTAAAAGAGAATCAAATCCAAAAACTGAATTGTAAGAGGAGTGGTTGTCCAAAGTAGTGGAGAAATGATGGAGAAGAGCTCTCAAACTCATCATGAGAGATTTTGGTCACTTGGCTATAAAAGAGGCAAGGGAGGAAACTCTAGTATAGAGAAAGGAGGCGTGGAAGTCCCCTTGTAGCTAGTTCATTTGGTTTGAGTCATTTCGTTCAGTTCACTCTCATAGAGTATGTCCAGTCGCACACCCATTTTTGGGTAGTCTACTTGTGAGAGTCATATTGCTCAATATATGTATCTGATTTTAGTATTTAAACATTCATTGGAAAGCTTATCTTGAGTACTTCCTCTTTCTAGAACAATTTTATGAAATTCTTTATGGTCTATGAGTTATTCAGTTTTTAGTGAAGTCCTATTTTCAGCCTAATTGAGTGGATAGGTAGCCTGTTTTGTATCAAAGAGTTGCCAACCCAAATCTACTCCAAATTGAGTCTTTGATAGGTCATTTAAAATTTAAAAGTGTCTAGTTTGAGTGACCAAAGTTTCAAGTTCATTGCATTTTTCAATTGGTACCAGTTTTCATTTGAAGGTTCTGCTGTTGGCAAAAGTCTTGATCCTAAGAAGGTCTTCTACACTTTCCGTTGCGAATAGGAGAGGAATTCTCCAACAAAAAGTAAGGGATATCGTTTGTACCATCCATTGAAGAACACAATTATTGTGAGTCGAGATGTGGTATTTGTTGAAAATTAAGTTTTCCCTCTACTTGAATGCAAACAACAACCAATAGCTAGCTCATAAGATGTGTTTGATACACTCATGCCTTTGTTCCAAAATTATGCGCTTGACTATGGCCATGAAGACCAGCCAATTGAGGTTCAAACGACTGGAAAAGGCTGAAAATGTTGATAATTTCTAGCTAAACATGGCTGAAAATTTTCAGCCAAAAATTATCAAAACTGCTGGAAATGTCGAGCCACATATGGCTGAACATTTGCATCAAAATATGGATGAAAATGAGCATGAAATTCTGCCCATGCTTGATGTACATGTTGAAGATATTTTACATAATGAACTCATGTCTATCAAGAGTGAACAAACTATGCCAAAGTGGCTGAAACAAACTTTGCAGGACATCAAATTGAGTGCACCTTTACATGGTAGAACAAGATCAAGCTCTCACCATGCATCGAGTAATTTTGTAGATTATTCTCTTATTGCTACAACATGTAATGAAGAGCCACTTTCTTTTAAAGATGCATGTGATGATCCACAATGGATGAGTGCTATGCAATCAAAAATGGATTCCATACCTAGGAATCGTACTTGGGAGTTATGTGAATTGCCAAAAAGAAAGAATGCCATTGGTAGAAAGTGGGTTTAAAAGATTAAGAGAAAATCTGATGGTAGCATTGATCGCTACAAAGCTAGATTGGTTGCCAAATGATATGTGCAACAATATGGAATTGATTATGAGGAAACATTTGCATCTACTTCATGCATGATTACCATTCGTACTGTGGTTGCATTGGCTGCCCATCCATGTTGGAAAGTGCATCAGTTGGACATAGAAACAACCTTCTTGAATGGTGATTTGGAAATCATCTAAGCCCTTAAGTTTCAAAATGATCTCTCTATAATGGGATATGTAGATCGTAAGAGGCCTGCCCCTCTGGGTAATCCTATCCCACTCATCCCAATTCCTCTCCTCCTCATTCTCAGGAAGAAACTCTTTTAGAAAAAGAGTTTCAAACTGAGTCCAATCTGTAGGGATAGAGTTCACCTCATTAAGACTCATCCACCACTTGTAAGCACGCGGGCCAAGTGAGAGACTCGCATCTAGCAGACGGTACTCTAGTGGGGTGCCCTTCAATTGATGCAAATCATGCTACTTTTGTAAAAAAGTGTAGATTGCATCCTTGTTTCTATCTCGATCATCCCCCGTAAAGGTAGGTGGCTTTAAGTCTTTCAGGAGGGGAGCTTCCCTAGAGCTCTCTCCCTTGTGCTTACTAGGAAGAGAAGTATCTCTCCTAGTCATTTCTAGAGGAAGAGTAGGGGTTTCTCTTTCCTTCCTAGCTAGGAAAGAGGTGACATGAGTCTCAAGTGAATCGGGAGGTTCTAATCACCAAAAACCAACAACAACAATGCCAAAACCAAGTAGCAATAGCCCCAACTAGGCTAATTGAATGAAATTGAAGAACTTTTTAAATTTGACAATTCTCACTAGTCCAAGAAATGTAGCCCAACACCTGTATCTCAAAGATATAAAGCTATCCCAAGTGAAAAAGTGAATTTGGACACTGGATGATGAAAAATTAGGCCCAAAAGTGGCCACCTAGTTCCTACTAAAGCGCTACAGAGAGATTTTGATTGACCAAATTTTGTCCAAATCCAACATCGATGGTTTTTTAGCAAAGCTCAGTGATATTATAGACACAAAGAAAACCATTTTAAACCTTAGATTCCATGTCAATTTACTATATATCATGTTTGGTTAAGATTTTGTAGAAACTAATGTTACCATTGCATCCGAAATGTGCCTAAATCCCAAGATCGACTGCCTATTTACTGAATTTTGACACTCAAAAGTCTTGTTTCCAATTGATGATTTCATCGATGACATCATCAAACCATAAGCGCCCTTGAAAACCTATAAAAGGAGGGGTTGGCCACATTCATAATCAATCTTGCCAATAACAGTCTTGGGAGCTCAAGGAGTCATCACTGCCAAGTAAGTACTCTCCAAGTTCCAATTCCAATTCTTGTCTTGTTCTTTGTTCCAGTCTTGTCTACTCTAGTTCTTGGACATCTTGTATTGTCCTCTTGTAATTTTGTAGCATAAGATCCTTTCTAGTTATTTATTGTATCTAGTTCATATCCCTAAAGGGAGTTCTTGTAATCGAGATATCTTATTCTATACTTACGGTCCTGGGTTGTGGGATCTCTTGTATCATCTCTAGTCCACTTTTCCATACCTATCAGTCCCAGGTTGTGGGACGTATTGTATCAGTCACGTATTCTTGTATCGTTTTCCCTTCATGGATATTCTTGTAATCAGAAGTGTATTTCCGAAATTTTGTCTATTTCCGAAATTTAGAGGGCACAATCTAGTGCTTCCTTGACATTTTGGCAATTATATCTTCATCAAGACTAGGCACCATGGATTCCCTATGCAAGGAGATTCAATCTACCATAAAGGACTTGATCGAACATGTTCAAGAGATGAAAAGATTGCTACGAAAAGATGATCGGTCAATTTCAAGCTATGCCTTAAATATCAAGATGTTGTTTTGTGGAACTACATATCAAGAAGAATACATGGTTAATCAATTTCGAAGTGGCCTCAATCCTGAAGTCAAATATCTCTTTCTATCCATGCCTCAAGCAGATACCTTGGGGGATGTTATCAATCAGGTAGTTCAATGTGAGAATCAATTATTCAAAGAGAGGCAAGTCCAAAAGTTAGAAGTATTGAATTATCAAGACATTATTCCTCAAAATTTTGAATCAAGAACTTTTGAAGACCAAGAAGTCATTACAAATGATATGGACCATACAAATCATGAAGATAACAAGAAGATAAAGGAGAAGGAGGAGTTCATGTTCAATCAAGGAGGTGTGATTACTCAAGGCTCTCCATCAAATATCTTGGAGACACCACAACCTACTACTAGAAGCTTAAAGAATCTATTGCATGAAGAACCCAAGGAAGCTCAAGAGAGATCCAATCCTTCACCACCTATCAAGCTTGAGGATCATGAAGAATTTGAGATCGTGCATATATTAGATTCAAGGATCTCTCAAAGAAAATTGAAATGCCTCATTCATTGGAAAGCATATGACATCAATGATCATACTTGGGAACTTACAGAAAATCTTCAAAGAGCAAAAGTCAAGGTTCATGAATTCCATAAGAAGAATCCAATGAAACCCAAGTTAGAGAACATGGCCGCTCCTCGTGGAACTCGTCGCTTGAGGGAGAGGTGATATCATAGAGAAAACCAGTTTAAACCTTAGATTCCATGTCAATTTCCTATATATCATTTTTGTTTAAGATTTTGGAGAAACTAATGTTACCATTGCATTCGGAATGTGCCAAAACCCCAAGATCGATTGCCTATTTACTGAATTTTGACACCTAAAGGTCTTGTTTCTAGTTGATGATGTCATCGATGACATCATCAAATCCTAACCACCCTTGAAAACCTATAAAAGGAGGGGATGGCCACATTCATAATCAGTCTTGCAATTAACAGTCTTGGAAGCTCAAGGAGTCATGACTGCCAAGTAAGTACTCTCCAAGTTCCAGTTCTGTTCTTGTCTTGTTCCTTGTTCCAGTCTTGTCTAGTCTAGTTCTTGGACATCCTGTCTTGTCCTCTTGTAATCTCATAGTACGAGATCCTTTCTAGTTATTTCTTGTATCTAGTTCATATCCCTGAAGGGAGTTGTTGTAATCGAGATATCTTGTTCTATACTTACGGTCCTGGGTTGTGGGATCTCTTGTATCATCTCTAGTCCACTTTTCCATACCTATCGGTCCCAGATTGTGGGACGTATTGTATCAGTCATGTATTCTTGTATCGTTTTCCCTTCATGGGTGTTCTTGTAATCAGAAGTGTATTTCCGAAATCTTGTCTGTTGTAGTCAGAGGGCATAATCTAGTGCTCCCCTGACATTTGCTCTCTGACTACACTAGACAAGATTTCGGAAATATACTTTTGATAACAAGAACACCCATGTAGGGAAAATAATACAAGGATATGTGAGTGATACAAGATGTTCCACAATCGGGGACTGATAGGTATGGATAAGTGGATCAAAGATGATACAAGAGATTCCACAACCCAGGACCGTAGGTATGGAACAAGATATCTCGATTACAAGAATTCCCTTAAGGAATATGAACTAGATACAAGAAATAACTAGAAAGGATCTCGTACTATAATTACAAGATGACAAGGCTAGATGTGCACGATACAAGACTAAACAAGACTAGAACAAGGAACAAGACATGAACTTGAACTAGAACTTGGAGAGTACTTACTTGTTGGTCATGAATCCTTGAGCTCCCAAGACTGGTATCCACAAGACTGATTATGAATGTGGCCAACCCCCCCTTTTATAGGTTTTGAAAGGTGGTTATGATTTGATGATGTCATTGATGACATCATCAACAAGAAATAAGACATCCGGGTGACAGAATTCAGCAAATAGGCAATCGATCTAGGGATTTTGGTACATTTCGGATGCAATGGTAGCATTAGTTTCTCCAAAATCCTAACCAAACATGAGATATAGGAAATTGACATGGAATCTAAGGTTTAAGATGGTTTTCTTTGTGTCCATGACAGCAGCTCCCTCTCAAGCGACGAGTTCCACGAGGAATGGCCATGTTCTCTAGCTTGGGTTTCACTGGATTCTTCCTATGGAACTCATGAACCTTGAATTTTTCTTTAATACTAATTTTGGTAAGTTGCCAAGTATGATCAATGATGTCATACATTTTCATATGGATATGGCATTCCAATCTTCCTTGAGAGATCCTTGAATCTAATACATGCACAACCTTGAATTCTTCATGATCCTCAATCTTGATCAATGGTGAAGGATTGGGTCTCTCTTGAGCTTCCTTGGGTACTTCATGTGATAGATCCTTTGAGCTGCTAGTGGTATGTTGTCGTGTTTCCAAGATCTTTGATGGAGAGTGTTGTGTAAGTACACCTGCTTGATTGAACATGAACTCCTCCTTATCCTTTACCTTCTTGATATCTTCATAACATGTATACTCCATATCATTTTTAATGACTTTTTGGCTTCAAAGATTCTTAATTCAGATTCTTGAGGAATAATGTCTTCATTATTCAAGACTTCTGACTCTTGGACTTGGCTTTCTTTTAACAATTGATTCTCACACTGAATCGCTTAATTGATAGCCTCATCTAAAGTATTTAACTGAGATGTAGAGGATAAGCAACCCTTTACTTCATCTCTGAGACCATTTTGAAACCGACTAACTAGATAATCTTCTTGGTATGTGGATCCTTGAAATACAATTTTGAAGTCTGATGCAAATTCTCCAACTGAGTGATCACCTTGCTGTAACCTCCATTCAAAGTCTCGAAGTTTTTTATATATATCGTCTAGAGTAGACTCGATATTTCTGAGTATGGATATGGAGTCCATCATGGTTGGCACGGTCTTGATATGGATAGTCTTGCCACAATGTCAAGGGAGCACTAGATTGTGCTCTCTGACTACAATAGACAAGATTTCAGAAATGTACTTTTGATTACAAGAATACTCACGTAGGGAAAATAGTACAGGGATATGTAGCTGATACAAGAAGTCTCACAACCCGGGACTATAGCCATAGATAACTTAGCTATAGATGATACAGGAGATCCCACAACCCGGGATCGTAGGTATGGAACAAGATCTTTGGACTACAAGAAATCCCTTCTAGGAGATGAACTAGATACAAGAAAGAACTCGACAAGATCTCGTACTACAAGATTACAAGAGGACAAGATAGGATGTCCAAGAACTAGTCTAGAATAAGGAAGAAGACAAGAACTGGAACTGGAACTTGGAGAGTACTTACTTGACGATCACGACTCCTTGAGCTCCCAAGACTGGTATCCACAAGACTGATTATGAATGTGGCTAACCCCTCCTTTTATAGGCTTTGAAGGGTTGTTATGATTTGATGATGTCATCGATGATATCATCAACTCAAAATAAGACCTCCAGGTGTCAGAATTCAGCAAATAAGCAGTCAATCTTGGGGTTTTCATACATTCAGGATGCAATGTAGCATTAGTTTCTCCAAAATCCTAACCAAACATGAGATATAGGAAATTGACATGGAATCTAAGGTTTAAGATGGTTTTCTTTGGATGTCATGGACACGAAGGAAAGCATCTTAAACCTTAGATTTCATATGACTTTCCATATCTCATGATTGGCTTTGATTTAGGAGAAACTAATGCTTCCATTGCGTCCGAAATGTGCTAAAACCCTAAGATCGACTATTTACTTGCTCGATTCTGATATTCAGAGGTCCCATTTTGGATTGATGATATCATGATGACATCATCATTTCGTAACTGCCATAGATCACCGCCTTTGAAAACCTATAAAAGGAGGGCATTCATTCTCTGTCTTGCCAATACCAGTCTTGGGAGCTCAAGGAGTCGTGACCTCCAAGTAAGTAATCTCCAAGTTCCATTTCTAGTTCTAGTCTTATCTCTTGCTCTAGTCTTGTGGAGTCTTGTATCTTGGACATACTCTCTTGTCCTATTGTAATCTCGTAGTACGATATCCTTCATAGTTATTTTTTGTATCTAGTTCATATTCCTAAAGGGAATTTTTGTAATGGAGATATCTTGTCTCATACCTATGGTCCTGGGTTGTGGGATCTCCTGTATCATCTCTAGTCCAGTTTTCCATACCTAATAGTCCCGGGTTGTGGGACATCTTGTATCACTCACATATTCTTGTATCATTTTCCCTTTGGGGGTGTTCTTCTAATCAGAAGTGTATTTCCAAAATCTTGTCTACTATGGTCAGAGAGCACAATCTAGTGCTCCCCTAACACTTTGGCAAGACTACCTTCATCAAGACGAGGAACCATGGAGATTATTCGAGAATAATTTTTTTCTGCACTTAAAGTAATTCAACAAAAAGTCCAAGAGATACGAGGAAACCAACAAAGGATTCAACAACAGAGTGTTGGAGATAGACGTCTGCGGAAGCACGCGAACAACACAAGGAAGAAGAAGAAGCTTGGAGCACAAACACACAATACTGAATGTATTACTACAGAATGTACAAAGATAAGTAGCCCATTAGGGCAATAGGCGTATATACAAGCCGTGGGAAGAAAACCTCCTAAAGAGGGAAAAAAGTGCCTCGGCGGTCCTAGTGTGTTCACACACATCACTACGTAAATATATCAACAAATCCCCCCTAGGAGTGATGCGATGAACAAGGAGCTGGCACTCATGTATAAGGAAGTGCCAAGCTATGTGGAAATCACTCCACAAAGGAAGTAAGCCCAAAGCTTTGCGAAAAGCTTCAAACTTCTCCCTAGGCAGAGCCTTCGTGAAAAGGTCTGCAATGTTCTCCTGCGTGGGCACATATTCCAAGCTGATCTCCCCAGCAGAGAACCTCTCCCTGGCATAGTGATAATGCACCTCAATGTGCTTAGTGCGAGCATGGAACAGAGGGTTCCTCGCAACTACCGATGCGCTCTGACTGTCAGTGAAGATGGTGGTGGCAGAAGACTGGCCAACATCCAAATCATCCATAAGGCGTCTGAGCCACACACACTCAACAATAGCTGTGAAAGCTTCCCTATACTCAGCCTCATAACTGGAAGTGGCCACAGTAGGCTGCTTCTTGCTCAACCAAGATATACATGAGCTACCAAGCATGAAGCAAAAGCCACTAGTGGACACGCGAGTGTCATAGCAACCAGCCCAATCTGAGTTAGAAAAAACATGCAAATCTGGCGGTAGTGATCCCCCCTTGGGATAAAACAACCCAAGTAGCCGAGTACCACTCAAGTAGCGAAAGATGCGCTTAACCGCCTTCCAATGCGTTACTCCTGGGCAATGCATAAACCTGCTCATGTGTGAGACAACAAATTGAATATCTCGCCGAGTAATGCTTAAGTAAATCAAGCATCCAACAACCTACTGATAGAGAACAACATCAAATGCATCTCCAGCATCATGAAGACTCAATCGTAAACCTGTCTCCATAAGAGTGGCAATAGGCTTACAATCTTCAAGGCCAAAACATTGCAATAATGTGTCAATATATTTCGTTTGACACAAAGCCATTCCACCATCAACTTGCATAAACTAAATGCCCAAATAGTGATGCAAATACCCCAAATCAGACATCTCAAATGAGGCATGCAAATCAGACTTGAAATCAGCAATATGCTTCTCAATAGGACCAGTGAGCAGCATATCGTCAACATAGACAACAATGATCAGAAGCACATCATTAGCACCCTTAACATATAAGGTGCTTTCAATTGGACTATTCTCAAAACCATGTGCAACCAAATAGGCATGTATCTTCTCATACCAAGCACGTGGTGCTTGCTTTAAACCATATAATGCTTTGTTTAACGTGCACACCTGGTTTTCATGCCCTTTCTGCACAAAGCCACGGGGCTGAAAAACATACACTTCTTCATGCAAGTCACCATTTAGAAATGTTGTTTTAATGTCCAACTATTGTACATTCCAACCATGATGGGCTACAAGTGCACAAATGCTTCGAACAGTAGTCATACCGCATGTAGGTGCAAAGGTCTCATCAAAATCAATGCCTCTTTCCTGCACATAACCCTTTGCAACAAGCCTAGCCTTATACCTGTCAACTGTACCATCAGGTTTACGCTTCAGCTTGTATACCCACTTAGTGCCAATGGCCTTCTTGCCAGGAGGCAAGTCACATAAAGACCATGTACCATTCTTCATTATAGCATCATATTCAGATTGCATAACAGCCACCCAATTTTTTGAATTCTATGCTTCATCAAAAGAAAGAGGCTCATTCTCATCACAGAGACTAGACGCAGCCATAGCATAGCAATCTGATGCAAAGGAGGCACTATGAGAGCCTGAACGAGTACGATATGACAAAGGTGCATCTAATTTGCTGTCACGCAAAGTCTGCACCAACCATTTTGGCATAGTTTTTGCCTGCTCAATATCAGCTCTCTCATCAACAAGTGCATCATGTAAATCTGCATCAGAAATGGAATGATCTGCATCATCATATGAAACCTACAAAGGCTGAGAAGTTGCCTCATTAGGACCAGCACTAGACTGTCCACCTGTAAAAAGAGGCATCAAAGTATCATACATGTCTTTGGAGCTAACAGATGTCTCCTTAGTACATGGAAGCAATGGCTGAATAGCATCTTCCACAACATCACGGCTAACCAGAATGCATTTAGTCTGTGGATGATACAGACAATAGCCTTTACTTTCAGAACTCTACCCAACAAAAATATATTTTACTGCCTTATCATCCAATTTTCTGCGATGTTGTTCAAGCACTAGTGCATATGCCAAACAACAAAAAACACGAACATGAGCAACAGATGGCTTGCGGTCATGCCAAGCCTCATATGGAGTGATAGACTGCAACGCTTTATGGGGACACCTGTTCAGTACATATGCTGCATACATGACAGCCTCAAGCCAGAAACTATGTCGTAAAGCGTGACTCTTGACCATGCACCTTGCCATCTCCATGAGTGACCTGTTCTTTCATTCAGCAACTCCATTTTGTTAAGGTATATACGACACTGTACACTGGTGTTTTATCCCACATTCAGCCAAACATGCATTAAAATCAGAAGACATATATTCCCCCCCTCAATCAGACCGGAGGGTGCCCATTTTACATGCTGACAGATTTTCAGCCAAAACCAAAAACTGTTTAAAGCACATGAACACTTCGGACTTTGCTTTGAGTGGATATACCCATGCATGCATGGAAAAATCATCAATGAAAGTCACGAAGTAAAGGTAATTTCCAAAAGATGGTGTCTGCATAGGACCACAAACATCACTATGTACAAGCTGCAATTTCTGTGTAGCCCGAACTGAACCATCTTTTGGAAAGAAGGAACACTGCATTTTGCCCAAAATACAGCCTTCACAAACATGTTTTCCAGGTGGCTCAAGTTTGGGCAAAGAGGACACCATTTCAGATTTTTGCAGGCGTAGCAAACTAGCAAAATTCAGATGACCAAAGCGTGCATGCCAAAGCTTTGCATCTGACATAGCCTGAGAATCATTTACTCCACATGCCAAATCATTTTCAGATCTTTCATAGTCTATGAGCTTATACAACCCACGACATAAAATGCCAAAAGCAATAATCACATCACCATTTGAGAGATCATGAACTGTACATCTATCATCAACAAATTTTAGAACCAAGCCAATCTTAGCTAATGCAGAAACTGATAACAAGTTCTTTTTTATCCCTGGCACAAATAAAGCATCTGACAAAGTGAAAGAACTACCATCAGTAGTAGTCAAAATGATCTTACCAACTCCCATAATTGGATAAGAGGAGTTGTTGGCACATGTAACAATATTCTGTGTAGGAGCAGGCTCGAGTGAAGAGAAGAAAATGTGCTGCGAGGTAATATGTTTGGTCGCCCCACTGTCAAAATACCAAACATCTGAGTCTACTGGAGACATGCACTGCTCGTGAGAAGATGGGTCAAAACTGCAGACAGTAGTAAACGCCCATTCTTCTTCCTGCACAAGATTTGCAGACTCTATTTTTGGTGTAGAGGCCTCTGCAACAACCATTCCAGCCTCTTTCTTCTTTGCCTCTTTTGCAGCCAGTTTTGGGCAGTTCTTTATGATATGATCATTGCCTTTTCAGTACTTACAAAACAATTTCTACTTTTCTGATTTTTTTTCTCATCTTTGTCTTGGTTCTTTGAATGTGCAACATTTGCAGATTTCTGCTTACTAGTAGAAGAGCTCCATTTTCCTTTGCCCTTCTGACTAGCCAAGAAAGCTTGATCTGCAACTCGCATAATGGACCTGTTCTGTCTGGACTGATCTTCCTGCAACAAAACTGCGACTAACTCCTCAAATGATAAGGCATTCGGATTGCCTTTCATCATCAACCGAAGAGTAGAAGCAAAACTCTGATATGAGTCAGGAAGAGCATTCAGAACGGTCTGTACAAGTGAGCTATCTGGTATAACCTCATCAACAAAAATCAACTGTTCCTTCAAATCTTTGATCTTCATTAGGAAACTGTCCATAGAATCACCTTCATTCATGTGCTCACTCTCTAACTATTTTTGGAGGTAAGCAACACGAGCCTCATTCTTAGCTTGGTACAATGTGGTAAGTGTATCCCAAGCATCCTTAGCCGTTCTGCAAGAGCGAATGTGAGGAATAATGGCACGTATGACAGACTAAGCTATCAATGCATGTGCCTGGGCATCTCTACCATCCTAGCGAATGTGCTCTATAGTAGGTGCAGCAGAAACACCAGCACGAACAGGAATCTGCGGAATATCATGTTCGACACCATCTTCATCAGCTCCAGCACCTGTATTTGCAGTACCTGTCGTCAGAGGTGTAACAGGACGTCTTTCAACACCCTGCACAATGTTCCACAATCCTTTTGCAACCAATACATGTCGCATCATATACGCCCATAATGGGTAGTTGGTACCATCCAACTTATCCTCAACAGCCAACATACGGAATACATCACTGCTTTCAGCCATGGCCGGTGACTAAAATACCTTGATGCAGAAATTTGATTGTATCTCAAAAACTTGAACGGAACTACCCAAACAAATTGTGTTAGACCTGTAGCAGACTTCGAGACGCTTAAACTGACGAACAGAAACTGGTATATACCTTTGGCACAAAAAGATGAAATAGCCTGCACAAGCGCTGCGATAGTGCGTTCGGAGGCCGAAACGAGCTCAGATCGTGATTTCGACACCACATAGCAAAGCTATTTTGATCTTTGAAACACCCTGAGTATGCTCACCAAGTTTCGTGCGAATCTTAGACTGCAAACGGAGGAGTGTCGACGGTGCCTTAGAAGCGACGACCTGCTCTGATACCAATTGTTGGAGATAGACGTCTGTGGAAGCATGCGAACAACACAAGGAAGAAGAAGAAGCTTGGAGCACAAACACACAATACTGAATGTATTACTAGAGAATGTACAAAGATAAGTAGCCCATTAGGGCAATAGGCGTATATACAAGCCAGGGGAAAAAAACCTCCTAAAGAGGGAAAAAAGTGCCCCAACAGTCCTAGTGTGTTCACACACATCACTACCTAAATATATCAACACATAGTATTCAAGATGTAATCACAAAACTTCAAAGATAAATCCAAGAGCTACAAATCATTGTAAGTCAATCTTCTTCAAATACCCCCATGACAACTAACATGAAGAAAAGTCAAAAAGTTTGCACGCCTGAGAAATCTGATGGGACAAGATCAAAGTTTCCAGGATTTGTGCAACAAGTGAAGATATTCATAAGGATGCAACCAGACAGGTACCCAGATGATGCTTCTCAAGTAGGACTCATAGGAACTCTATTATGTGGTCCTACTCTTTCATGGTCTGTACTTATCCTTGAGAAGGACATAGATATTTTGCATGATTTCAAGGCCTTTATTCAAGAGTTCACATCCTTATTTGGAGATACAAATTGTTCACATGTTGCGAAAACAAAGCTAAGGAAACTACATCAAGGAAATGCATTAGAATTCAGACAAATCATTTGTGATCTCACATGGCACAAGGATATTTTTCAACCATTTTCGATGGGGCTTATGTGACGATGTGAAGGACCTCATGTTAACCATACCGAAGGTAAATACTTTGAATGAATTCATGAATCAAGCAATTGAGTGTGACAATAGGTTGTTTGAGAGAAAGCAAGAGAAGAAGATTTCTATTCATGATCGAGAATACAACTTTACCTCAGTTTCTCAACAACATATGTTGGAAGAATCTCAACCACAACCCATGCATTTGGATAACATTAGGGTCAGGCGACTTATAGTAAAGGAAAGAAAATGTCAAAAAATATTGAAGAATCACTCACAAATTTGACATACAGACAGACATAAAAGAAAAAAAAAATAAAGAGAAGTGGAATCAAAATATTCAGAAAATCAAAAGCCTTAATGAAAGGACAAATTCACGACCGTTATGTACAGCGCAGAATCGTGCAGAATCAGAGTTTGATAGAGTTCGTTACACCGAATCAAACTGTATATAAAGAGAGAACGTGCATAAGAATAAGAGAGGTGGAGTGCGAGCAAGAACGTGCGTGAGTAGAGCACGCAGTTTAAATAGAGCGCATATAGAGGTCAAGAAAGAAGAGTGAGAGAAGAGAAGCTTTTCAGAAGATGCCAGAGATCGCGTATGTACATATGAATAACAGAAACCTAAAACATCAGGTATTCATTTGAGAGAGATGGTAAACAGAAACTACTCAGTGTAGGAGAGTTTCTATAGCTTGAGCAAGAAGAGGCCAAGCTTGTTTTGTACACATCTTCTCTAATAGAAAACACATGTTCATGTGGAAGCTTGCGCGCACTGTTCATATGTGAAGAACTCTGAGTATTTTCGTGTTACGATAGAAAGTTCGTTAACAGTTACAGTTCGTTCAGTAAACATGTTTTCCGGTGCCTTCTCTGTAAACGAATGTTTTCGGTCAATTACAGTTATCTCAGTAAATGCATTTTTGGTCAGTTACAGTTTTCTCACCAAACGAGTTTTCCGGTAGAACAACGAAGTATATCTCACAGAATAAATTAAAGTTTTGTATGAGAGATAGCTTATCTTATAGCTAGACATCTCTACTATCAGTTCGTCAAGGATTTCGGTGAAATGGATATGTACACACAGTACAAAGTCTAACCGAAAAGAGACATTCTGAACCAGAGAAGTTTTTCTTAAACTTCAGAAAGTGTTCACTCAGTGAAGGAAGTTCACGCATCACTTCCTTCTTGTATACTCATTTGAAGTAATTACAAACAGAATAGGAGTTGATCCCGGTAAGATTCCGGTATAATTACGGTGACAGTCTGATGAAGTTCCGGTGGAATTTCAGTAAATTCAAAACACAGTCTTATATGTTTGAGCGACAGAAACCGTGCTAAGCTATTGTTGATTATAGAGATGTTCTAATATCGCTCTAACTTAGCATCTTTTCGGTGGCGCGGCGATTTCCGCAGGCTTGATAAGGTTCAAGCCTTTGCCGCGACGACCACCAACAGTGGTATCAGAGCAAAAGAAGGCTCAACAATGTGAAGAGATGGATAGGTATGTGCTTGAAGATGAAGAGGTGTTGCAAAATCCTTGATCTACACCAGCCAAATGAACTCCAGGAGTATATGGTGGGCCCTTTTAGCTTGCCAATGGATGTATTAGAAACCCTATGTACCTTGGAAGATCACTCTCAAAAAGATAGATCAAAACAGATAAGTTGGAGTTAGCTCAGAGGTGAAAACTTGCTATTCTTGGTTCATACACCTATCCAGTGTTTTACATAATTCTCTGATCACAGTAGCAATTAGCTCAATTCCTCTTGGGGAAGTCTAGGCAACTTAAAGAGCTAACTTTCAAGAGTAATCTCATCAAAAATAATGAACCACACACTGAGAATGAGTTTTAACAAGTGATGACATCATCCCGATTTTCACGGGCTGCTACAGAAATAGACCATTGAGCAGAAAAATCAGCATAACTCAAACTGTAGGAATCCAATGATTATGAAAATTTGTATGGTTATACTGAAGGGATTCGATGTGCAGAAGAAGAGGAGGAAGGAGGAGATGGAGGGAGAGAGAAGAGAGGAGAGACGCGCGGATATGCGTGGGAGCCTCGAAACCCACATAATGATCTCTCTTGAGGCAACGCTCTATATATGATGTATATATATGAATATGGGGGTAAGGTCACATGACCCTTACATCCCCAACAATCTCCCACTTAAGGGTCAATGTGACCATAAGTGAAAAATATACAAAGAATGATGTAGGACTATACAATAATGTATAGGAAGAGTCCGGATCTCTACCCATACCAGATCAGCCTACACCAACTGCCTCGAACAAGGTGTATCCATGCACCTCAAACTGCTCTAGACTCATATCGATAAGAGTCGAGCTCACATATGAATGATGCAAGAACTCATGAAGTTCCTGCAAAGCTCCCACTCGCTTTATGCCTATGTCAATCAGCGAACGACTAACAACTCCAAGTGTAAATGCTCCAATCGCAACTGCAATGTCTGGTCTCGAGCATAACAACTCGTATATCAGACTCTCGAATGCTGACGAAACATGTGCTATCCTGGCTAACCTAAGTATGTCGGCCATGCCTATATCCAAGGCATCCAAAGCACTATCATCAAGACCAACATGTCCTGATATATCTATGTCAACATCTGGCATGAGCGAATCCAAGAATGACTGCATAACTGCTGACTCCTCAGCATCTAAATCAGCCATGCTCACAACCAAGGATGTATCTAGTTGTGCATCATGAGAGCTAATATGCTCTACCATACACTGTGTATCATGAGAGCTATCGTGCTCTACCACACCAAGTGTATCATCATGCTCCATATGAGCTAAATGCACAACATCAACACCAAGATCAAACTGATGATCACACTCTAACTGAGTATCATCACAATGCTCTACATGAGCATCCACATCATGCTCTAAAGCATCCAACTGATCATCTGAAGTATGCTCCATATGAGCATCCATATGATCAACCAAACCATGCTCTATATAAGCATCATGAGCATCCAAAACATGCTCTACATGTGCATCCATCTGAGCATCTGAATCCTGCCATACATGTGCATCATGAATGTCAATAGACCTATCTGTAGGTAGACAAAATGAGACATGACGAGTCTCACATCGCACATAAGGCTGAACTCTCACTGAGACGAGACTGTCTCTCACACGAAGTACCTGCAATGGATACATGTGCCCAATCCTGGCACCTCTGACAAGCATAAGCTGTTCCAACTGCAACTGAAAATGATGCTCACCAAAGAATGCATAATGTCTGCTCTCCTGTAACTGGCTAACTGAAATCAAGCTCATAGGGAATGAAGGCACATAGCGTACATGTCTGAGCATAAGTGATGCTCCACTAGGTAGCATAAGGCATATATCTCCTGCACCCTCAATGTCATATGTCGTACCGTCAGGCAACTGCACACATCCACGACTCTCACGTGAGAATCGACAAAACCACTCACGATGTGGAGTAACATGAAAACTGGCTAATGCATCAAGCAACCAAGCCATATGTGTACAATCCAATGAATAAGAGAAGTCATGAGATGAACCATAAGAGAAAGTAATATCACCATCACTAGCATAATCAACTGCCATAGAATCTCCTGAAACCACTACTTGACCTGCATCACATGCATATCTCTGACGTCGTCGTCGCATCCGCCTGAAGCAACGTCGTCAAGTATGGCCATCACGGCCACAGTGCCAACATCGAAGTCGTCGATGTGATCTATGTCTACATGAGTCAATGGACTCGCATACATATCATGTAGTCTCTGCCATAATGCACTACTCGTCTCCTCATACAATAACAGACTCATATATAGAATCCACAAGCTGTAATCGGATAGTGGAGCTGGCCAATGCATCCATATCCATCCATACATGGTCGTGCATGTCACGAGGCCTCTGTGCATCTCTATGCACATACATATGTAACCCTGCACGAACCAATGTATGCCACATCTGAGCTTTCCATCTCGGAAAGTTAGTGCCATCAAATCGAGAAGACACCATGCTGGCAATCCAAGAGACTAGTAATGTACTAAGACTAGAAACAATACTCTATCCTGAATAGGATCACACCTGCATATCCATATGCATAAGTCAGATCACAAATGTCTCGATGGAGAAGGAACTATGTGAACCACCTGTCACATAACCATGCATCTAGCATGCATATAAAACCATGAGCATAAGTCTTGTTCACCAAGTCTCCAAAGTGACCAAATAGATGTGAAAGAATCTTGGGAAAATTTCGACAGAGTATCCCCTATAAACTGAGCAATCAAACAAGATAACCAGTAATAAAAGAACAATAAGTAATCTGTCACCACCTGTCACTGATCAAATCAAGAAGATAATGGCAACTACATGTGCCAAAAAACTAATGGCAATACACGCCAATACAATGGTGATGCACCTCCCACTCAAGAATGAATCCTGCAAGATGGTCCAACCTATCACAAATAACATGTGACCAAGTCCAAATGAATGGAGATAAACAATGATCCAAAGCTATCGCACAAGCTTCAAGATCAACTAGAGCTCCTTTCTAGCATGAAAGCCGATGAAATTTCAGCAGCATCTCCTCTGTAAAATGGACTCAAGAACCAAAATAACCATGTGGGAATCACCATCCACAACATCAAATCAATGAACATTTGCTAATAGAATAGCAAATCAAGGTGACAAACAAGTATGCAACTAAGGCTCCAATCTGGATCATGTACCTACAAAGAAAACAAAAGATACAAGTACCAACTAAGATCCAATATCAACTCTCACAAAAGTATGTGCAACCGGCAAGTAAATCCATAACCAAGTGGCATAAGCAAGGTATAGACCACAATGCCACTATACATCCATGATCAAACTCATGATGACATAATTCTCAAAAAGAGTATACCACAATGTCATCTTACATGCCAAACACGTGACAAGATCATACTCTACTCTGATATGGAGGAGCTACCACAATGATCATACATGTACAATGCTTTGAAGCTCTGAAAATAAGAGCTTGCACACCATAAATTCTCTCTCGAAGAAGTTCCAAAGCAAATTCAACCTCCAAGTGCAATTAAGGTTCGTTTGATAAAAATCTTCTGCTCTGTGTTTTGCTGTTTCAGTGGTGATAACCTCTGAATCTGAACTTTTGGTCTTCATCAAACTTCAAGATCTAACTCTTGGCTACGTAACGAGATAAGGAACACCTCAATCGGAGGTGTATAGCTCAAGATATGCTCAAAACAAGCACCTGTTGTCAATTTCAATTTCACTTGTAACAGTACTGCTCTGTATTCTGCAATTTCGGCAACCTAAAACTCAGAATTTCGATCTGAATTCTTCTACAAAGTTGTATCTATCTTTCCAAGCTACGAGCAGCAAGTTGAATCATCGCATTTCGAGCTGTAGAACTCAAGTTATGACAAAAAAACCGACCTGTTGTCTACTCAATGTAGATTCGCCTTCTACAATTCTCTGCGTTTTTCGAATTTCCGGCACTTCAAAAGTCTGAATCAGGTTCTGTGCCCTTCTGTGAAGTTGTAGCTCTCTGTGTTAGCTACGCACAGAACTTTAAGACGTGTCAATCCGAGCTTCTTAGCTTGAGTTATGACCGAAATACTGAACAGCTGTCAAGAGATGCCGACCTGCACTTCTACCTCTTCTCACCTAAGCTTCCATTGAAGCTTCTTGCACACCAGCCTTCAACATGCTCTGATACCAATGAAGGGATTCGATGTGCAGAAGAAGAGGAGGAAGGAGGAGATGGAGGGAGAGAGAAGAGAGGAGAGACGCGCGGATATGCGTGGGAGCCTCGAAACCCACATAATGATCTCTCTTGAGGCAACGCTCTATATATGATGTATATATATGAATATGGGGGTAAGCTCACATGACCCTTACATCCCCAACATATACTAGACATTAAGCTGAATCCAACAAGCTTTAAATCACTGAATTTGGATAAGTAACCACTGAGAAACACCTCTGACAAGATGAGTGAAAAAGTCTGGTACCTGACAGAGAGGTGAAGATGAACAGACCCTGTTGACTTCAAATGAACATAACTGAAGATTGCAACATCCAAATGACATGAAAATTTATGAGCATATAGTAGACTTATAGAGCTAACTTTACCAAGTTAAATCACTGAAAATGATGCACCAAGCTCAGAGAAAACATCTCTGCAAGTTGACTGAGAAAACTGAGAGTAATGGTAGTGAGTAGTACACTTCACAAGAACATGGAAAGATGAAACCAAATAATCATGAAAATGAAAGTATATTTTTTGTACAATACAATGACTTACTGATACATATGTGTGCCTTGTAATCACACCTTGATATGGCATAAAGCTCAGCTCTTGGAGGTCTTCACATAGGTCTCTCTAACCACGACTAAAACTGCCATCTATTTATAGTTGAGAGGCTAACTTCCCTCAATCACTCTCCAATCAATCAATGATTGATTTGATTCTCTACCTACCACAAATCACGAATTCGTGGCTCCTCTTTCCATTCTTGATCATGTGGACTCAACCACTTAAGATTCTCTTACTTTTACATTAAGTAAACTCTTCAAAAGTTACAAGAGGTAGTTCACAAGTGAACTTTACATAATCTACTTTTTAAAGCTTCTTCTAAGACTTTGTGAGACTCAAGCCAATACTTAGGCTTGTCATAGACTTGCTCCAACAGCTCCCCCTCAAGCCAAGTATGCTTGAGGTCTTCAATCTTCCAAGATTACCTGCAAACCAATCATAGCCTTGAATTTGCAAAGCTTTGTACCATCCAATGCTTTGGTTAGAATATCTGCACATTGTTGATGAGTGGACACATATGATATTTGAATCTCTTTGCTTAGAACCTTCTCTCGTACATAGTGATAATGAACTTCAATATGTTTAGTCCTTGCATGAAAAATAGGATTAGCAGCCAAGTGAATAGAACTCATATTGTCACAAAAAATAGTTGGAGTTCCAAACTCCAATCCAAGATCTTTGAATAATGTCTTCATCCACATAGCTTCTTGTGTAGCTATAGAAAGACCTCTATATTCAGCTTCAGTAGAAGAGAGAGCAACTGTGGGTTGCTTCTTGGATGACCATGAAATAAGCTTTGAACCTGCAAAGGTAAGATAGCCTGAAGTGCTCCTTCTATCTTCCTTGGAGCCAGCCCAATCTGCATCAGAAAATAGCTTCAAACTTAAATCAGATACATAAGGATAATAAATTCCTTCATTTATGGTTCCTTTGAGATACTTGAGAATCCTTTTGGCAGCATCCATATGTGGTTTCCTTGGTGTGTGCATAAATTGGCTTAGCACACTCACATTGTAACATATATCTACTCTTGTCAATGTGGCATAGTTGAGGCTACCCACTAGACTTTGATATGATGTGATGTCCTCTATGAGTTCACCTTCATGTGAGCTCAATTTGTGATTGACCTCCATTGGAGTACCTGCAATCTTACAATCTTGCATCTTGAATTTTGCCAACATGTCCTTAATGTACTTCCTTTGAGTGAGAAACAAACCATGATCTTTGTAGACAACTTCCAAACCTAGGAAGTAGGTAAGTGAACCCAAATCTCTTATCTTGAACTCTTCTCTCATCTCATCTTTGATCTTCTTCATACCATCTGCATCATTTCCTGTCAATATAATATCATCTACATATACACATAGGTAGATGACCTCGGAATTACTCTTTTTAATAAAGAGTGAAGGATCTGCCTTGCTTGGTTGAAAGCCTTTGTCCTGCAAGAATGAAACAAGCCTGAAATTCCAAGCTCTTGGAGCTTGCTTGAGACCATACAATGCTTTGTTAAGTTTACACACATAATCAGGATAAACTTGATTCTCAAAACTAGGTGGTTGTGCCATATATACCTCTTCTGTTATCCAACCATTCAAGAATGCATTCTTTACATTTAGTTGAAGTATCTTCCAATTCTTGGAAGAGGCAATACTAAGCAAAACCCTAATAGTAGGCATCTTTGCCATAGGAGAGAAAGTCTCCTCATAATCAATTCCCTGAGTTTGTGCAAAGCCTTTTGCCACAAGCCTTGCCTTATACCTGTTAATTGAACCATCAGAATTCTTCTTGAGTTTATAGACCCATCTTGAGCCTATTACCTTCATGGATGAAGTCTTGGGCACGAAATCCCAAGTGTTGTTTTCCTCAAGTGCTTCAATCTCTTCCTTCATTGCATGCTTCCATTCTGTTTTTGCTTTGGCCTCTTCAAATGATGATGGCTCCTCTTGGTTTATGTCCTGTGCTATGTAGATAGAATGTTTAGTTACTAATGAGGTGTCAAACCCATACCTTTCTGGTTTTTTCTTTTCCCTCATAGATCTTCTTAGGCCATGATGTGATGATTCTGCTTCATGTCCAAGTTCCTGCAATTATGCTTTACCTTTAGACTTCCATGCTTTGATCTTTTCCATGTGAGATTCTTCATCATCCTCTGAGGTGTCTTGTTCTTCAATCTTTGATTGTTCTCTACCAAGCTTTGGAAAATCTTCTTCAAGATCATATGGTAAATTGATCTTCCTGCATGAATCTTCATACCATGAATTGTTCTCATCAAAAACTACATCTCTGCTTACCAAGAATCCTTTGTTGGTAGGGTTGTATAACCTGTAGCCCTTTTGATTGTTGTCATATCCAATAAATACACACCTTTCTGCCTTTGGATCCATCTTGCCTCTAACCTGTGAAGGAACATGAGCAAAAGCAATACATCCAAAAATTTTACAATGATCTAAGCTTGGTCTTCTTCCATTCCAAGCCTCATATGGAGTCATCCCATCAAGGGATTTTGAAGGCAACCTGTTAATCAAGTAAGTGGCTGTAGATACAGCCTCAGCCCATAAGTAATTAGGTAAATGCTTTTCATTTAACATAGACCTTGCAGCTTCAACAATTGTCCTATTCCTCCTTTCTGCCACTCCATTTTGCTCAGGAGTGTACCTTGTAGTTACCTCTCTTTTGATTCCTCTTTCTTGAAGAAAAGAATCAAACTCATGGGAGAAATATTCTCCCCCTCCATCTGACCTTAGCCTTTTTAGTGATTTACCTGTTTGATTCTCCACAAGAGCAAAATATCTTTTGAAACATGAAAAAACTTCATATTTGTGTTTCATAAAGAATAGGATAGTCCATCTGCTGCAATCATCAATAAAGGAAACATAATACCTTGATCCAGATATTGAAGCTTCCTTGCTAGGTCCCCATACATCTGTATGAACCAACTCCAAGAGATCTCCATGCATATAACCTTTCTTCATGAATGGTAACCTGTGAGACTTTCCAAATTGACATGCACTGCACTTATAAATCATATGTTGTTTTGACAAATTAGGAAGTCCAAGTACACTTTGGTCCCTGCAGATTTGCTTTAATGACCTTTCACCAATATGTGCTAACCTTTTGTGCCATACTTCCAATTCTGTGAGTGTTTGACTACCATAATTAAAGAGAGCAATGTTTCTAGTGTCCTGTAATTCAAATGTGAACAATCTACCTGTCTTTTCACCTTTTGCAATCCTTCTGAATCCTTGACTTGGATCTTCAACAAATGCTCCTGCTTTTGTGAACCTGACTTGCAACCCTTTCTCTACTATCTGCCCAACACTTATCAAATTCTTTGTAATGGTAGGGACATAGAGTACCTTACTGAGTAGGTTGATGTTTCCATCAGGTGCTTTGACATTGCCTATTTTCTCCACAGGATGTTTTGTATCATCTCATGTTTGTACCTCATGCTTATTCCTTGGATCTTCTAAATCTGATAGGAGTGCCACATTTCCTGCCACATGATTTGAACAACCTGAATCTATGTAGAAAACATGCTCATCAGATTTACCTTGTGGCATAGCCATGTTCATGATCAATAATGAATCCTCTTTGTTTGAGTCTTTTGTGTAGTTATTGTAGTCTCTCCTTCCTTTGTAGCCTCCTTGATAGTTTAAATGATTGTAGTTGTTGTAGTTGCCATGGTAGTTGTTGAACCTTCCTCTTGAGTAGCCATAACTTCCTCTATTGTATCCTCTGCCTCTTTGATTCCTGGAATTCCTAAAGCAATTTTCAGTTGTATGATTAGTTAATCCACAAATAGAACATGAGTTGGAGTCTTGGGATCTCCCCCTGCCTTGTCTACCTCCTCTTCCTCTACCTCTGCCATGTCTTCCTCTACCTGCATAGTTAGCTTGATATGTGCCTGCTTCATCATCCACTTTCTTTGCCTTTCCTTTGTTATCTTTAGAATTGCTTTTATCCGTGTATAAAGCTGAAGATTGATTACCTTTAGAGCTTTCTCCATTTTTGATAAGCTTTGCCTCTTGAGTAAGTAGTTGTCCAATGAGTGTGTTGAAATCAGGTACATGCATGTCCATGTACAAATCCATAGCTGTGGTGAATGCTTCCCACTTATCATCTGCCTTCAAGCCATTGATGACCTGCCTTACAATTTGCTCTTCATCTATTACCTCTCCAATGCTTCCCAACTAATCCGCTATGTCCTTGAGCTTTGTGACAAAATCAGTTACATTTTGTTTGGGAGCCTTCTTGAGAGTTATGAACTCCAGCCATAGTTGATGCTTCCTAGCTTTGGTACTTGAAGAAAAGAAAGCTTCAAGTGCATCCCACACTTCTTGAGATGTCTTACAACTTCTAATGTGAGGCAACAAAAAATCTGAGATAGAGTTGAGGAGATAAGACCTTGCAAGTGCATCCTTGGAGCACCATGTGCTCAATCTTTCTTGCTCTTCTTGTGTTGGTTGACTTTTGTTCCTGAAACTTGGCATAACTTCATCTCCAGCCACATAACCATATAAACTTCTACCTTGGAGATAGGCTTCCATTCTTAATGACCAAGCTGAGTAGTTACCTCTGTCTAATTTGTCAATTGATGAAGGAAATCCATCTGCCATGTTGTCCAACCTTGCTCTGATACCACTGTGAAGAGATGGATAGGTATGTGCTTGAAGATGAAGAGGTGTTGCAAAATCCTTGATCTACACCAGCCAAATGAACTCCAGGAGTATATGGTGGGCCCTTTTAGCTTGCCAATGGATGTATTAGACACCCTATGTACCTTGGAAGATCACTCTCAAAAAGATAGATCAAAACATATAAGTTGGAGTTAGCTCAGAGGTGAAAACTTGCTATTCTTGGTTCACACACCTGTCCAGTGTTTTACATAATTCTCTGATCACAGCAGCAATTAGCTCAATTCCTCTTGGGGAAGTCTAGGCAACTTAAAGAGCTAACTTTCAAGAGTAATCTCATCAAAAATAATGAACCACACACTGAGAATGAGTTTTAACAAGTGATGACATCATCCCGATTTTCACGGGCTGCTACAGAAATAGACCAGTGAGCAGACAAATCAGCATAACTCAAAATTTAGGAATCCAATGATTATGAAAATTTGTATGGTTATACTAGACAGTAAGCTAAATCCAACAAGCTTTAAATCACTGAATTTGGATAAGTAACCACTGAGAAACACCTCTGACGAGATGAGTGAAAAAGTCGGGTACCTGACAGAGAGGTGAAGATGAACAGACCCTGTTGACTTCAAATGAACATAACTGAAGATTGCAACATCCAAATGACATGAAAATTTATGAGCATATAGTAGACTTATAGAGCTAACTTTACCAAGTTAAATCACTGAAAATGATGCACCAAGCTCAGAGAAAACATCTCTGCAAGCTGACTGAGAAAACTGAGAGTAATGGTAGTGAGTAGTACACTTCACAAGAACATGGAAAGATGAAACCAAATAATCATGAAAATGAAAGTATATTTCTTGTACAATACAATGACTTATTGATACATATGTGTGCCTTGTAATCACACCTTGATATGGCATAAAGCTCAGCTCTTGGAAGTCTTCACATAGGTCTCTCTAACCACGACTAAAACTGCCATCTATTTATAGTTGAGTTTGGGAGGCTAACTTCCCTCAATCACTCTCCAATCAATCAATGATTGATTTGATTCTCTACCTACCACAAATCACGAATTCGTGGCTCCTCTTTTCATTCTTGATCATGTGGACTCAATCACTTAAGATTCTCTTACTTTTACATTAAGTAAACTCTTCAAAAGTTACAAGAGGTAGTTCACAAGTGAACTTTACATAGTCTTCTTTTTAAAGCTTCTTCTAAGACTTTGTGAGACTCAAGCCAATACTTAGGCTTGTCATAGACTTTCTCCAACAAACAAGTGGTATCAGAGCAGGTTAGTTCCATGAGCGGCATCAGAGCCAGTTAACCACAACAAGTGAAACCAGAACGAGAAAGATTCTGAAGAGCAGAAAGATTCTCAAAAGTTCGCCGGAAGTAATAGAAGCAAGAAGATCATGGCAGATCATGTCCAAATTGATAAATTGGACAGAGATAATTATCCCGCATGGGTAATGCGCATGGAAGCCTTACTTATGAGTAAGGCCTTAATGACGCAAGTGACCGGAGAAGAAAAGAAGCTGACTTTCGAAGATGATAGTCAACCGGAAAAAGAAGAATTAGGAGCCTTGAAGCTGTGGCAGAAGAAAGAGGCAACTGCAAGAGCTTACATTTATAATACCGTTTCAGACCATCTACTACCGCACATTAGAGGCCTGGAGAAAGCGGAGGACATATGGAATGTGTTGGAAGATCATTTCCAAAATACTACGAAAGCTAGGAAGGCTAGCTTATGGTCCGAATTCACAACGTTCAAGAAGAAGTCGAGTCAAAGCATTAGTGACTATGTTACTAAGATGAAGGATCTAGCAGATAGTCTTGGATCCATAAATGAAGATGTCGAAGATCATAGATTGATAGCGCAACTGCTAACAGGTTTGAGAGGAGATGAAAGGTGGAAACCTTTCGTACTCTCAACTGAACTTTCTTTAAATCATTTTGTACCAGATTTAAATCAGTTGCTTGGTTTGATGCTCACATATGAGCAAGACCTGAAAGGAGATGCAGATAAAGGACAAAGTTCTGCAATGTACATGAAGAACAAGAAGAAAGGAGATAAAGGCAAGTCAAAAGACGAAGAAGAGTCGAGTTCTCAGGCTTATTATACAAGAGGTAAAGGCACCGGCAGAGGAGGAGCAAGAGGCTTTGGAAGAGGAAGAAATAGCCATAATAACAACAAGAAGGCTTGGTGGATTTGTGGACTAAGTAATCATTTGGCTCATGATTGTTGGCATAATTCCCAAGGATCAAATCAAAATCAAAACAGTAACAGTAGAGGTAGAAGCGAAAGATATCAGAATAACTTTCAAAGAGGTAGATAGAATCAAAGAGGAGGCTATGGTAGAGGTGGAGCAAGAAGTTGAGGACAGAATCAATCCTACAACACCACCTACAACAACTACGCAAATGACACACAAAATGAAAGTCATACATCATTGATGATGAACTCAATCAACACCTCAGATAACGAAGACCTAAAGGTATTTTACATTGATTCTGGATGTTCTAATCACTTGTCAAGAAATATAGAACTGATGTCAGAATTGGAAAAAGGTAGTTCCAGTCATACTGTTCAAATAGGTGACAATACGAGGCATAGTGTACATTCAATTGGAAAAGTGAAATGTAAGAGTGGAGCAGATTTGCTAACCAATGTTTTGTATGTTCCAACAATACCAAAAAATTTGATTAGTGTGGGACAGATAGTTGAGAAAGGTTTTCAGGTCAGATTTACAAATGAAGGAGTATTTGTAGAAGATCATGAGAATGGATATAATCAGATCGTCTCTGGTAAGAAATAAGGTAGACTCTTTACTTTAAGAGTACAAGGGAACATTGGTCAAGCGTTGCTCACACATGGTGAAAAGGTGATTATAGAACTTGATCTCTGGCATAAGAGATTAGGTCATTTTAATGAAAGAGGAATTAAAGCTATGATTATGAATCAGTCAGTACTGGGATTACCGAATGTACAGAACCAACATATGATTCACAAGTGCGAAGCATGTCAAATGGGAAAAGCCCACAGGTTACCTTTCCAAAAGAAAGGATTCAAACATGATGGAGTACTTGAACTCATTCATACAGATGTATGGGGTCCAACAAAAGAAGGATCAATCAGTGGCTCAAGGTATTATGTTTTATTCATTGATGATGCTACAAGATGGATAACTCTTTATGTTTTGAAAGAGAAATCAGAAGTGTTTGAAGCTTTCAGACATTTTCATGCATATGCTGAAAGACTCAGAGGTCGAAAGCTTAAGAGACTGAGGTCTGATGGAGGGGGAGAATACTTCTCCCGAGAGTTCAATGACTATCTTTGGAATGCACGTATTAAGAGAGAAATAACTTGCATGTACACACCACAACAAAATGGTGTAGCAGAAAGAAGAAATTGAACTCTATTTGAGTTTGCACGAGCTATGCTAAAAGAAAAAGATTGTTCAAACTATCTTTGGGCTGAAGCCATAAATACAACTACATAATTGGTAAACAGATTACCATGTACAGCTTTAGATGGAATGACCCCTTATGAAGCTTGGTGGGGAAAGAAGCCAACACTTGATCATTGCAAAGTGTTTGGATCAGTAGCTTACGCTTATGTACCATCACAACTCAGACATAAGCTTGAACCAAAAGCAGAGAAATATGTGTTCGTCCGATATGATGAAAAGCAGATGGGCTACAGGTTATGGAGTCCCCTAACAAAACAGCTTACTATTTCCAGAGTTGTTACATTTGATGAACAGAAAAGCTGGTATACAGATCAAAGTCATACAATGGAAGAATTTGAAGACGAGGTAAGAAGAAAAGAGAAAGGGAAATCAATTGTGCAGGTGAATAGAGACGAAGACTATATGCAAGCAAGTACGTCCAGGATCGGATCAGGTATGAGAAATGAAGATGAAGAAGTGCATTCAGACACTTACGAAGAATGTGAACCAAGAAGGTCAAGCAGGACTAAAAGACAACCAGAGAGGTATTCTTATGATACTTCGTACATAACTCAGAAAAATTATGCATATATGGTCAAAGATGATGAAGAACCTCAGAACTATGATGAAGTTAAAGGCAAGAAGCAATGGGAAGAAGCAATGGAAGAAGAGTTCAGCACACTAGAGGAGAACAAGACATGGGAACTTGTTCCGAAACCAAATGGTAAGAAAGTAATCGGAAATAAATGGGTTTTCAAAGTCAAGAAGCTTGCAGATGGAAGGATAGCCAAACACAAAGCTAGATTGGTTATCAAGGGCTATGCTCAGACGCATGGCATAGATTATGAAGAGACGTTTAGTCTGGTGGCAAAGATGTCAACCATAAGGACAATGATTGCTATAGCAGCATCAAAAGGATGGAAGCTAAGTGAGCTAGATATAAAGAATGCATTTCTGAATGGATACATATCAGATGAAGTCTATATGGAACAGCCTGAAGGGTTTGTAAGTTCTAGATACCCAAACTTTGTTTGCAGATTAAGAAAAGCACTTTACAGACTGAAGCAAGCTCCAGAGCTTGGAATTACAGACTTGTGAAATATCTCAATGAACTTGGACAGCCCTCCACAAACTCCACACCACCCCACAACCCTCCACCACTCCACACCACCCCACAGCCCTCCACCACTCCACACCACCCCACAGCCCTCCACCACTCCACACCACCCCATAGCCCTCCACCACTCCACACCACCCCACAACCCTCCACAAACTCCACACAACCCCACAGCCCTCCACCACCCCACAACCCTCCACCACTCCACACCACCCCACAGCCCTCCACCACTCCACACCACCCCACAACCCTCCACCACTCCACACCACCCCAGAGCCCTCTACCACTCTACACCACCCCACAGCCCTCCACCACTCCACACCACCCCACAGCCCTCCACCACTCCACACCACCCAAGAGCCCTCCACCACTCCACGACCACCCACAAACCCCACAAATCCCACAATTTCCCACGACCTCCCACAAAAGTTGTCATGCAATTTTTTATGGACATTTGGAGGATCATTTCTTATCCAAACCCTATAGTGTTATATATCGTTGGAAAGCTCTCGACGAGTACTCTCCAATGGTGCAATAATAAGTTTGAAATCTTGGATCACTTTTTTACCACACCCCAAAAACCCCCATAACTCCCCACAACTGACCCCCTATTCCCACCCACAACCTCCCACAACCCCTGTAATCTCCCTCAACCCCCCACAACTCACCTCGCACACCGCCCACTTAATATGAAGGATCAAAAGCTACTACAAAAATTAGGTGAAGGATGTGCTTCTCAGGGTCATTCAAACATCACGGGCGGCACAAAATGAGGATCTCAGCTTGCATGCAAAAGTGACAGTAAAAGTGAAAGTGGTAAAAGTGAAAGTGGAGAAATGACTGTTGCCGCCAACCATTCATGATGACTCCCTAATTTTGAGGATCCAATTCAAGACTAGTGGCATATTTGATCTACCCCTCCAATTTTGGGCAATCAATCCGCGCATGATCAGTGGACCTGAGGAGTCGGCAAGGACCTCTTGGCCTATTGGAGCCTATAAAAGCAATGGATTTGTGTTCATTTGGGATACATTCAGATACACACATTTTACATACGTATGTATAGAGGTCCTCTCTTTGCACTTTGTGGCTTCAAGGCTATCGTAGGAAGTCACTCTGTGGTGAGGATACAGAGCGTGGGCTTCCCACTGGAGGGCTAATAGCACTATAGTGTGAAGAGAGTGGCTTGGTTTTGTCATTCAGTGTGAGTCATTGGTATTTTGTGCTCTTTCTCTTAGAGCAAGTCTTCATACTTTGTATTGATCAGTGCTAGTCTGCATCTAGTTGTATCCATTGTACGGATTGAAACAATCCCTTGTATTAATGTTGTTTAGTTCTGGAGTGGCATGCTAGCCCAGAGCATCAACTTTAGAGCATTTTTGTTGCCTATGTTGTAATCATCTGTTCGAACCAAGGAGTGATTGGTCTTCCTTCATTGTCAGTTGTCATTAATATTTTCTTGAGTATTCACAACTATGTGCAATCATTGATATCTGCCTGCTCACAGAAGTGTTAAAGGGTATATTTCCCTAAGGAGAACCTCCCTTGAGTAGGTGAAGTACTAGAGTGCTTGCTGCATGCTCCTGTTTAAAGTAGATACCCCAGTACCTCCTCTACAATGAAGATATGGCGTTTCAAGCCCTCAGTGTCGAAACCTAGCAACTCGGGTGGGCAACCCTGTGCGTATTTAGATGGTCTCCCGATTTCACCCCCGAAAAATTGAAATCTCTTCGCTACCTTCTCTGGGTCGAGCTCACTAACCTGCCTTACTTCCTTTACAACTTCATGTGGAACATTGTTTCTCCTATCGGCAACCCTTTGGCTTCATGAGAGGATGTTGGTGGTCTTATTTTTGAAGGTGCGAGACATTCATTCAATGCTCGATGGCACCCTCAAATCTATGTCGAGGCTGACCTCAGCATGTCGCTTCCATCAAAGATCAAAGTGGACCTAGGAAAAGGGAAAGTCTAGGAACATGAAATTATTTACAAAAGCCTACCTAATGTGTGCTTTCATTGTGGCCAACAAGGACACAGGATCAAAGATTGCCCTTTGAGACAAAAAGCCAATAAAAAACAAGAAGCATCTAGAAATGATCAAGACAACAATGGGATGCTGAATCGCTTGGTGAATGAAGGGGTTGTTAAGGGCCCCCTTAATCGAGAAGTCGACATAGACGGATTCACCAAAGTCAGAAGAAGAAGGAAAAGAACCTCTAGGGTGACACCTGAGTGAAACCATATGCCAGATACGCACCCCAAACAACTTGTATTACAATTTGGAAAAGAAGATTAATGAGCTTGATTACCCAAGAAGGAACCAGTTTGAGGTGGACACCAGCGACAAAGACCTAGAGATCCCTCAGAACAAAGAAACCTACAAGGAGGGATACACTACAACCAAAGAAGACGGCTTTACCACTAGTAATGAAGATGACCTGGATAGTGAAAGTTCCATCATTGGATCGACTATTCCATCATTGAAACGGTTTCCTATTCATTCCAATAGGAGGCCTCTCGCAAGGGAAAACAACCTATTGAGCTACCTTTGAAAATCCCCCACAAGAACAAATTGCTAAGTCAGAACCCCCTCCCGGCAAAAAAGAAAGATGAATCCAAGAAGAGAAAGGATAAGGCCCCCTCCTGCAAAGATGGTAACTTACAACAATGATCATCATCTCGTTAAATTTTAGAGGGCTAACCGACCCCTCAAGAGCGACCATCATTGGTCAATGGCTTCACGACATTAGCCTAAACCTAGAATTTATCTGTATTCAAGAGATTAAAATTGATAGAGTAGACGTCTAGAAACAGCTTAAACATGTCTCCCCGACCCATGTTTGGATTTCGATGTCGCACCCCTAGGGGTTTGGTGGGACAGTAATCGGTATAAATCAATTCTGGTTTGAAAAGCTTGAGAATTCCATTGAAGACCAGAGCCATCGATGGATTTCCGTTTCCTTTGGTGCCACCTTTCGATTTACTCTAGTCTCTGTGTATGCCCCTAATGGGGAGTTGGAGAAACTGAACACTTGGGACTCCTTGGACTTGCTCCCCCAAAACATTCTAATTTGTGGTGATTTCAATATGGTGGAGGACCCTGCAAACAGATGGAATGGCAAGGGCCGGGTCATCAAGAGCCGGGAAAAAGAAACATGGGACAAAACCAAACTGCACTTGGACTTGGTCGAATTAAAAGATTCTAAAGGATTTTCATGGCCAAATCTCCAAGCAAGTGAGGACCTGAGGAAAGCTAGACTAGGCAGAAGCTACATTGCCCAAAATATTATTGAGTAGTGGGGCCACCCTTCCCTCTCGCAACGCACTAACCTTTCCATCTCTGATCACTACCCAATCATCATCATTTTCCAACCTCTCATCAATATCCGTAAGGCCCTTTGGTTTAATGCCTACCCGGCTTCCTTCTCTCTCCCCTCCATCCATCAAGAAATTGTTGAAGTGTGGAAGGAGGCATTCGCCTCCCGCTCGCCTCCAGCCAAGTGTTGGAGACGTGCGGTTGATAAGTCATCTAACCAAGAAGATGCTCGAGATTGTTCGGCAAGCATGTAGAGAAGCTCTTTATCATAGACTCTAGAGACTTGAGGAGGAGATGAACAAACGAAAAGCTCAATCCCAGAGTGGTCTATGAACAAACGAAATATTCTTTAAGGAGTGGTGGGCTGGCAAAGCCGACAAACCCACCAAAGAGATGTGCCGCATCCTTAAAAGGAAACAAAACAGAGATTTGATCTCCCTACTGCTAGACTCAAATGGAGATGTATGCAATACGGAAGAAGAAAACTTAGAAATCATTGAGGAGCACTTTATGAGACTCCTAGGGATCTCGACCCCCATCTTGCACTTCAGACGGGACTGCATGGCAGCCATATCTAGGGTTTCCTCTCATAGGACCCCGCAAAATCTGCACTCCCTGCTTGATGCCCCTATCTCAGAAGAAGAAATCATTGAAGTCATTGATGCCCTCCCTAGTGGTAAAAGCCTGGGGCCAGACATGCTCACTAATGAGTTCTTTAAGCCATTCAAGCTAGCGGTTGCCACCCCTCTTCGTCTGGTCTGGCAAGAGGCGCTCGAGTTTGGTGCGCTTCCGACTTGTCTCAACAATGGCATCATCAAGATAATACACAAAAAAGGGGAAAAGAATAGAATTGAGAACTGGTGTCCGATTATGATGCTCCAAACAGGATATAAGATCATTGCCAAAGTCATAGCAAATAGAATTTCAAGCCATCTGAGAGCTTGTCAAGCGAGGACCAAAAAGGTTTTGTCAAAGGTAGGTCTATTTTAGAAGCCATTATAGACATTTGGGAAGGTCTCAACTTTGCAAACGAGTCAAGACATGATGTAGTTTTCTTCAAGATCGACTTTGACAAAACTTACGATCGGCTAGAATGGGATTAAATTTTGCAATCACTTAAAGAACTTGGATGCAGTCAGAAATTCACCAAGATGATCTCAACCCTTCTGGAAAATGTGTTGATGCAAGTTAATGTTAATGGCCAACTATCAAAGGTGATCAAACTAAGAAGATCGATTAGACAAGGGTGCTCCTTGGCTCCCCTTCTCTTTGCCATTGTCATGGAAGGGCTTAGCCGATTGGTGGTTCAACAAGTGGAAGCAGGCAATATCAAAGGCCTTTGATTGCCTCATGACCATGACCAGATCACCATGAGATTTTTTGCCGATGATATGAACGGATTTGTCCATAACCATTGTACCAGTCTAGAGACGTTTTGGAGGTGCCTAGATACTTTCTGTGAAGCCTCTAGATCCAAAATCAACCACTCTAAGACCGCTTTCAGAGATATTTTTGGGATTCAACCTGACCTTCTCTTTGACCATGGTTGTCAACTCATTCCCAAGGGCCAAATTTTCCGGCTTCTTGGGATTCCCTTGGGTTTTGGTATCTCGATGGAGCAGCAGTGGAATTGGGTCCTGGCGAGACTCGAAAGCAAGCTAAACTATTAGAGAGGTATGCAAATCAATCTCACAAGTCGCACAATGGTTATCACCACGTTCCTCATTTGATCTACCATTTACATCCTCTCTTGCCTGAGACCTAAAGAGCAGGAGTTGTCCAAACTAGAAAGAATATGCAGAAACTTCCTTTGGACGAGCGACCACAATCGGAGGGGAGTGCCCAAAATCAAATGGTCCATCTTCTCTAGCCAAAGAGATAGTGGGGGCCTTGGCATTCTAGACATTGGGTGCATGGCTAACAAACTTGCGGCAAAATGGATGACTAAGGTGCGGTGCAACGGGGAGACCTCATGGGCCAAGTTGATCTTCAGAAACAAGAATATGTTGACTTTCGTGGGATTCTCGAATTGGAAGAATCTTAACATTCTGACCCTCTCGTTTTCCCTGACCCCGATCTTCTCGAAAGGCTTGGATCTTGTGTGCTCCCTATGGAAGAGCTGGAATAAAGTCAAAAGCTTCACAAGAGTGAGTGAAGATTGGAAGTGGGCGGTCAGTATGAGACAAAACAACTCTATTTGGTTTCATATCCATAGCATCCGGATTGTGGAATATTGGAACATTCAAAACGCCAAGAGACTATGGAACAAAGGCTTAAAAAAATGTAAAAATCTCTGGAAACAAGATACCAACCAGTGGATTAACTTCGAGGATATTGACCCTAGCAACAACATTACCTATGAAGAATGGAATACTTTGCAAAGCAGATGTCTTCCCTGGGACCGCTCTAAAGTTTGCCTTCTCATGGGGCCTGACATGTCAAGCCCGCTTGGTCTTAGATGGCACAATGGTAATTGTCTAACAAACATCCCGAACATCAAAGAAACCATTGATTACCAGATCAACCTAGAAGTGGTGCCTATCGTGGATGCGGCTGCGATGGGACATGAAGTTCATGGCTATTTGGCACCCTCTCATAGAAATCAAAAAGTATGTTCTCTTGTGGAAAATTCTTCATCGTGGTATTTGGACCAACCTCAAGGCTAGCAAAATATGTGGGGTCCCTCCCTGGCGCAAGCACTGCTACCGGTCCATCGAACATGTTTCTCATATCTTCTTTATTTGTCCTAACTCCAATAGGCTCTAGGAGATTGTCCGAAAGAAATGAGACTTGAGAAACATATCAGTTGGAAACAAGCTCTAATGGGAGAAGCAATCGAATGCTCTGTTAATCTCTGGAACGCCATCAGAGAGGAGGTACTATGGAAGATCTGGGAGGAAAGATGTTCTCATAACTTTGGTGACCCGCCCAAAGAGTGGTCGATTGAGGAATTGTTGTTCCTCCTTGGTAAAAGAATCCCCAACTGCAAGAAATCCCCCCCTTTCATGCATCATCAAGTGCTCCTTTTGATCAACAACAAGCTTAAACCCAAGTGGGCCACTCACTAGGGTGATGAGAGGGTGATTAACCTTCTTTGTAATGCCATCTAATCTTTGTAAGATCTTCCCCCACTCTGTGGGACTTGGGGGGTCCCGTGGACACTAGTCCCCTTCACTTGTACTTTTCTTTTCCATTATTTAATACAAGTCTATGAGAGTAGGCTAAGACCGAACTTCCTTTTATTAAAAAAAATAATAATAATAATATAGGCCTCGAATGGAGAAATTTAGAGAGAGTTGAAGACTCAGTATTTCTAGAATTCCTTGTCCATCTTCGACTATTTGAAACGAATGTTCACTAAAAATTATTTTAACATTTCTGTGCAAATATAGGTCCCAGAGCCACGTAATATTGTTTTCCATAAGTGGAAATAAATAATTCCATCAATGGAGATTCACAAGCCATATATAGTATGTTATGGAGATTCAGAAGCCACCAATAGTATATTAAGAAGTCCAAACCCCCATAACCTAGTGGTTTGATGCCTTGAGTTTTGAGGAGGAAGTCCTGAGTTCAAATCTTGGCTAGATTGTATCTATGAGTTCGTCACAGATGGGTGGGTGCCTCTACCTTACCTTACTAGGTTTTCAATTCATTGTACTCTAAAAAAAGGGTATATTAAAAAAAGATATACGGCGTGCTTTCAAAAAACATATAGGACAAGAATTTGCAATCCTCACGCAATTGCATGTTTAAGATATAATGGGCAGTTCTCTTCGTACGTGAATTGGTTCGTACGGATTAGGGTTTATGCCTGACTATGTCACATGTGGAAATTCTGAATTATTCCGCTGGATTCTTCATCTTATGTCTCGCAAACAAGGCAACTATATTGGACTCTAGACCGTGCATGGGTGGTTGTACCTTGTTGGTGCAATCTTTATATCTATCAAGGACAAGTCTACTGATTTCGCATAATTCTTGTTATCCGCATATATTTATTTTAGCAATATGTGTTCGTTTCAAAAAACAGAACCTGGACTGATGAACTTTATTTCGTTGATAATATAATTTGATATTTTGGACGTTAATGAAAATTTCATGGATTCATGTATTGTGAAGGAACAAAAAATAGCAGTATCACGGAGATGTTTATTTTATAGTTATCACAAACTATCAGTAGTGGTAGGGTACGACACCCAAGATTTTTCTAGCATTGGTTAATTTAAGGTGGAAAATGTCCATCAGCCCATAAATTTCATTGATGTGCTGCCCCCTATAGAGGGGCTAACTTCAAGCCAAACTTTGAACTATAAGCAAAGCTTATGTTTATCACTAGACCTTCGATAAGTAAAAATATGTCCATGTTATCTTTGTATGTTGAATTGCGGCATGTGATGTATGTATCTATTGTGAATTATTTTGGAGCTTGACGTCATGCAAAAATTATTTAGGTTCGTTTGTGGATAGTTCGTGAATGAGGAGCATGATGTTAAGCTGATTTTGGAGAAGATCATTAAAATACATTCATTTGTGTTTTTAATTACATCACGTTGGCTTGCTAGAAGTTATTAGTGACAACGGCATACATTTTGTAAATCATTTGTTGCAAATCATTTTTTATAGGTATAAGATTTTCCACGAGAAGTCATGCAGTTATTATCTAAGAGCAAATGATAAGTATAAAGCTCAATTAGTATTTTTCCAATATAGGGTTTTTATCCGGCTATTGTGCAAGTTGGCTTTTCATCAACATAGATCATGTCCATATGCTCATATAGTTGCAATATGGGCTTTTCGTACGACAAGAAGAGGCACCATCGGTGAGAGTCCATTCCTCTTGGTCTGCAAAGCTAATGATACTTTGAATTGTCACAAAGCTTTGATAGATGTCTATTTTTTCTCAAGGTGCTTGAAAATTACTCTTATTTATTTGTTTGCATATGGTGACTCTTTGAGATTTCATAGCTTAGTGAATTGCCCTTGGGGCATGGGGGCCAACCATAGGGCGATCCCTTTCCCTTGGGCTTTGAGGAGGGCACCTTGGATGACCCCTGACTCTATGGGGAGGAGGGTAGCCTACAAGACCCCTCACCCTATTGATGGAGGTTTGCCTTGGGGAGAACCCTAACTTCTAGCTAGCTTAGAAAGACAAAAAGTATGAAGTTTCACGTGGATAGAACTGAAGCTAGAGGGAATCAAGGCCTATGCATACAAGCTATGTAGGATAAAGCATCATTATTAGGCAAAAGATGGAAAGCTTCAAAGAGTCTATTTTTTAGAAGGTTTTAAGGAAGGTGCTCATTACAAATTAGAAGATTGTCACATGTGTCCAATGACATATGGTTGGGATCTCCATGGAGTTCTTATATTGATGAATCTAGATTGATCCTTGGTTTAATGAGGCATTCTTTTTGCCTTGGTGCTAATATATGGGTTGAGGCATGTTGGGCTTTGGGCCTCCCTTAATGTGACGCCTTACCCTCCTTAGGGCTTGGTGGTCCTTTAGGGCCACTTTTGGGGATGATCTCTAGCCTTGGTATCCCAAAGCATGAAGCAAAGAGAATGAATACATTGTCGGGTTTATATGGAAGATGCAAAAGTGACAGTACCAACAAATGATAAATGGCTTCGCGTCACTTTTTGGTGGAGGTACTCACAGTGGGTGGGTGGAGTGCAACAAGGGCAACTAGACCTTTGAGGATTCTTAAGAACACACTCACCCTAGGGACATGCAAGGATACATCTCCTCTGGTTACCAAGGGCAAGCCCTCTACCAACGATTTCCACCCCTTGGACCACATTGGGCGATCGATGATATACCATATTGGAAGACCTCACTTTTTTGATATACCACATTGGGCGACCTCACTACTTTGATATACCACCAATGGCAACCCACCTATTATACCTCATAATGGGAATGAACCTACATCTATACTTTGCCATATCTCCTCAAGGGATGGAGACTCCACCTCCAAGCTTCATGAGTATAATTTCTTTTTTATTCTTTTTGAAATCAAAGTTCTAGTCTTTGAAGTGGCTACTAGCCCACTTGTAATGCTCATTTGGATTTTTATTGATTGTAATCATTTTGAGTCTTAAGAAAATAGTGTCCTTGTCATCTGTGTTTTTGTAATTCTTCATCAATATGGCTTCACTGTCAAGTTATATTCTTGCACAAACATGTCACAAGGTATAGTTCCCTAAGAAAGAATCCCCCTTGAGTAAGCTCCTACTAGAATTGTGGCCCCAATTGTCTCTTCAACAATGTTTTGTTGATCATTGTTGTATATGTTGATGAAATGTTGCTCATTGGTCCTAATGATATTGCTGAATTTATGGATGATTTGCATGCCTTTTGACACATTATTGTAATGTTTTGGCCTTGAACATTGCAAACTTACTACCACTCCCATGGAAACAAGTTTATGATTGCCTTCATGATGTTATTGTTGGTGTAGGAAAACCATCAATTGATGATTTGGACAAAGATTTGAAGTCAAAGAATGAAGCAAAGATAAAGAAAAGAGGCTTGGAGTTTACTGCATGATTAGAAGTTGAAGATTTGTATATACATGTACTCTAATTTTGAAATTAGTTTATAAAAACTTTGTATCTTTGATGAGTCGGGATGTAAACATCTATATATACATGATATAGATGTATTACGAGTAGAGGAGATGATGTATGGCATGAATTAGAAATCATTAGCAGACTTAGAGAGTAAGAAGAAGGAAATCATTCATCAGATGCATACTTTATCATAATAGAAGAGAATCTGAAAAATTGTGCCTCAATCTTTTGCTTAGTGCTCCTTCTGTGCTTATCCTCTTGAGGAATGCTTTTCTACAATTCTAATTTTATAGTTGAGTGACCTCTGTACAAATTTTGAGAATCTAATTGTAATTAGGCTGAGAGAAGTGTGAGTAGGAACATTTACATCTGTAAATGTGAAAAGTGAAGATAGAAACAGGTGCAATCCAAGTGGTCAAAGTTTTGATCATATATCCCTCCACAGTGTAAATTTTTGAACAACTAAGCACTCATTCTTTAAGTTGGAAGGTAAGCTACTTATTGGTAAAAGCATTTGAATAAGTGGCGTCTACTTTGGGAGAACCATGCATTAAAAATTGCAGGTGTCACAGTCGGCTACACAGAAGAGAAGTTTCAGACATAGGTACAATGTTTGAATCAAATCTCAAGATTTACTCAATCTTTTGAGAAGTTTCAACTTGGAGAAGGTGCATAACCTTTAGGCAACACCTTATACAAAGTTTCATTGAAAAATTTGCACATTTGATTAGTCAGTGAGTGAATTAAAAGAAGCAGACTTTCTATGTATTCACTTTGTTCACAGTTAGTTCAAAATTTGGTAATTTAGTATTGGTCTTCCAAAATTGGTTGAGGTTTTGAGTTGTTCTTGATATAGAGGTGCTCTAACATCAAGGATAATTTGTTCCTTTGGAGATAAACACTCTCCATCAGTGGTATCATAGAGCAGGAATCATCAAAATTGAAGAAAGGAGGACCTTGAATGTTGCAATTATACAGAAATCAACCTTTGAAGATTCAAAAGGTGAAAGTTTGAAGTGAAACCTAGAGGAGGAGGCCTGAAGCTATCAAGAAGATCAAAAGGAACTACATTCAAAGTAAAGGTACATCTATTATTCACAAAGCTTGAAGAATTTATTACATAGGTGAAGAAAGGATGGGAGATTCTCTTGAAATAGAGAAATTGGATAGAGAAAAATATAATGCTTGTTCTATAAGGATGGAAGCTCATCTTATGAGCAAAGATTTGATAGGATATATCACAAGTGAAGAAGAAAAGATAGAATTTAAAGATCCTAGTGTTCCAACTAGGGAGGAGCTCTCATATTTGAAGACATGGATGAAGAAGGATGTTCACGCAAGAAGCATTATCTACATGGGAGTAGATGATTATTTGCTACCTCATATTAGAGGACTTGAAAGTGCAAGTGACATATGGAATGCTTTGGAGTAGCATTTTCAAAACACTACAAAGTCAAGGAAGGTATCTTTATGGGTAGAGTTTACCACATTCAAGAAGAAGGCTTCTCAATCCATTTTTGATTATGTAACAAGGATGAAGGACATTGCAGATGCATTAGGAGCAGTTGATGAAGATATTGAAGAGGACAAATTTGTAAGGCAAATTCTCACAGGTTTGAGAGGAGATGAGAAATGGAAGCCAGTCATTTTATCTACTGAATTGTCACTAGATCATTTCATTCCTGATTTGAATAAGTTGCTTGGACATACGCTAACCTTTGAGCATGATGTCAAAGGTGATGTTGATAAAAGTATAGGTCAAGCAATGTATTCAAAGGACAAGAAGAAGATTACCAAAGGCAAGCAACAACTGAATGAAGATGAAGGCACTACTAGTCAAGCTAACTTCCTAAGAGGAAGAGGAGGTGCCAAAGGAAGAGGTAGAGGCAGAAGAAATAAAGATGGTGTCAAAGCTTGTTGGATTTGTGGTAAGACTAATCATTTAGCTCATGAATGTTGGCATAATAATCAGAATGGTGGAGGATATAATCAGAATTTTAATTCAAGAGGAAGAGGTAATAGAAATTAGAGAGGTAATTTCAGAGGTAGAGGTAATAGTGGTTTCTTTGGAAGAAATGCAGGTAGAGGCTTTCAAAGCCAATCCTACAATAATACCTACTACAACTATGCTTCAGATCAGAAGGAGGATTCAACTTTAATTATGAATGCAACTTGTGAAAGACAAAGTGAAGATCAAAGAGTCTTCTACATTAACTCAGGGTGTAGCAATCACCTGAGTGGCAACATAGCTTTGATGACTAATTTGGAGAATAAAGTAAGTAATCATGTGGTTCAAACAGGTGATAACACAAAGCACAATGTGAAGTCCATTGGATCAGTGAAGGCTAAGGATGGAAGCACTCTTCTGAGTAAGGTTTCGTATGTTCCTACAATTCCAAAGAATCTGATAAGTGTAGGGCAAATTGTAGAGAAAGGCTATGAACTAAGGTTCAGTGATTACTTATGCAATGCAGGTATAAAAAGGGAAGTCATTTGCAAGTACTCTCCTCAACAAAATGGTGTAGTAGAAAGGAGAAATAGAACTCTTGTTGAGTTTGCAAGATCAATGATGAAAGAAAAGAATTGTCCCAATTATTTGTGGGCTAAGGCTATAAGTACAGCCACATACTTGGTTAATAGGCTACCATGTAAAGCTTTGCAGGGTATGACACGATATGAAGCTTGGAGGGGTAAGAGACCTGCCTTAGATCACTGCAAAGTGCTTTGGACGTTTGGCTTATGCATATGTCCCATCTCAGTTGAGGCATAAATTGGAACTTAAAGCTAAAAAGTATGTGCTCATTCGCTATGATGATAAACAGATGGGTTATAGGTTTTGGATTCCATCCACAAAGCAATTCCTTGTGTCAAAGGATGTTACATTTGATGAGCAAGGTACTTGGTATGCAGGTACAATTAATATTCATGCAGGTGATGAAGAAACTTTAAATCAAAGAAAGGTAAATCAAAGGTTCAAATATTTGATGAAGAAGATAACAGTGAAGTACAAGTTGAAGTTGAAGAAATGTGAAGGTTTGATTGGCAGAATGTGATGAACCAGAAACTTCAAGAAGTGGAGAACTCAGAAGGTCATCAAGGCACTATAGCTATGATACTTCATTTTTTACCACTAAAGATTATGCTTATATGGTGAAAATAGAGGAAGAGCCTTCTACATATGAAGAGGCAAAAGGTAAGGAAAATTGGGAGAAAACTATGAAGGAAGAGTACGATGCATTGATGGAGAATGAGACATGGGATTTGGTTCCTAAAGCAAATAGTAAGAAGATCATTGGATGCAAATCGGTCTACAAGACAAAGCAATATGCAGATGGAAGTGTGTCTAGGTATAAAGCTAGACTTGTTGTGAAAGGGTATGCTCAAACATATGGTATAGATTATGATGAGACTTATAGTCATGTGGCAAAGATGACAACTATAAGGAAACTCATAGTTATTGATGCACGTAAAGGTTGGAAGCTATGTCAATTAGATGTGAAGAATGCTTTTCTAAATGGTCATATTTCATATGATGTTTTCATGGAGAACCAGAAGGTTTCAAAGATAAAAGGTATCCAGAGTATGTATGTAAGCTCAAGAGAGCTTTGTATGGTTTGAAGCAGGCCCAAAGGGCATGGAATTATAGACTTGTGAAGTTCTTGTGAAGTTCCAAGTATCTAAAACAGATAGTAAATTGCTTGTTAAAGCAAGTGATGATGGGTTCATTTACATGTGCATATATGTTGATGACATAATTATTACATGTACAGATGAGAATGGCATACAAAGTCTTAAGAAGCAAATGGAGAAAGAGTTCAAGATTAGTGACTTGGGAGACTTGTCATATTTCTTGGGCATGGAGGTCTCATATACTCAACATGGAGTATATGTGACTCAAGAAAGGTATTGGAAGAACTTGCTAATCAAGTTTAAAATGGAAGATTGCAGGGTAGCACCTACTCCAATGGAGGTGAATCATAAATTGAGCAAATATGGAGGAGAAGAATTCAAGGATATGAAGCTATATAAAATTCTGGTTGGTAGTCTAATCTATGCTACATTAAGTAGGCCTGATTTGTCATATGCAGTTGGAGTGTTGTCTCAATTCATGCATTGTCCTAGGACAGAACATTGGTTTGCAAGACAAAGGGTGTTAAGATACATTAAGGTTACACTCAAAGAAGGTTTGTATTATGGTTTCACATCAAATAAAAACATCAAGATATATAGTGATACAGATTTGACATGTAATCTTGATGATAGGAGATCAACCTATGGGTATCTATGTTATGTGGGAGATAAGCTAATCTCTTGGTGTTCTAAGAAGCAACACACAGTTGCTTTGTCATCGACAAAAGCAGAGTATAAAGGAGTGGTTGAAGCTACAAAGGAGGTTATATGGTTGAACAATCTCATGAAGGGTTTTGAAATCATTCAAATTACACCCACTATTCACGGAGATAATATGAGTTCATTGTATCTAGATGCTAACCCTGTATTTCATGCCATGACTAAACATATTGAGATTCAATATCACTTTCTCTAATTTTGAAATTATTTTATAGAAACTTTGTATCTTTGATGAGTTGGGATGTAAACATCTATATATACATGATATAGATGTATTACAAGTAGAGGAGATGATGTCTGACATGAATTAGAAGTCATTAGAAGACTAAGAGAGTAAGAAGAAGGAAATCATTCATCAGATGTATACTTTATCATAATAGAAGAGAATCTGAAAAATTGTGCCTCAATCTTTTGCTTAGTGTTCCTTGTGTGCTTATCCTCTTGAGGAATGCTTTTGTACGAGTCTAATTCTATAGTTCGACCTCTATACAAGTTTTGAGAATCTAATTGTAATCAGGCTGAGAGAATTATGAGTAGGAACATTTACATGTGTAAATGTGAAAAGTGAAGATAGAAACAGGTGCAATCCCGGTGGTCAAAGTTTTGATCAAATCTCCCTCCATAGTGTAAAGTTTTGAACAACTAAGCACTCATTCTTTGATTTGAAAGGTAAGCTACTTATGGCTAAAAGCATTTGGATAAACGGGTTCTAGTTTGGGAGAAGCATGCATTAGAAGTTGCAGGTGTCAAAGTCGACTACACAAAAGAGCAGTTTCAGACATAGGTACAATATTTAAATCAAATATCAAGATTTACTGAATCTTTTGAGAGGCTTCAACTTGGAGAAGGTGCGTTAGGCGACACCTTGTACAAAGTTTCATTGAAAACTTTGCACATTTGAGCATTCAATGAGTGAATTAAGTGACGTATACTTTTTGTGTATTCAGTTTATTCACAGTTAGTTCAAAATTTGGTAATTTAGTATTGGTCTTCCAAAATTGGTTGAGGTTTTGAGTTTTTCTTGATATAGAGGTGCTCTAACATCAAGGATAACTTGTTCTTTTGGATATTAACACTCTCCATCAGTTATAGATGCATTCTTTGTTGTTCTCTATCGGCAAGTTGTTGGATGATCGATTTATTTATGCATAACGTGGCTTGGCATTCAAATTTTTCTCTCTTAGATGATGTATATTGCCCATGTGTTAAGCATTGATAAGGGGTTAAGCATAAATTTCACTACTTGACTGGTACATGGCTACTTTGGATTGTTTTATCCGAAGGGAGGATAATTTCCACTAAGCTTACATGTTTTTTTAACTCTGATTGGTTTGATTTCATGACACTCGTGGATCCACTAGTTGTTTTTGCTTCATGCTTGGTAGCTTCTTCATATCTTGGTTGAGCAAGAGTTATCCTATTGTGCCCACTTCTAATTGTGAGGTTGAGTATAGGGTTGCTTTCACAATGACTACTGAGTGTGTGTGTGTGTGTGGCTTAGATACCTTTTGGTTGATTTGGGTGTTGATTAGTCTTTTTCCACCGCCATCTTCACTAACAATTAGAGGGTGTCATATAATATTTAGTGGGTATGAGCCACCTTATGAGAAGGATGCCACATGGTAATCCTTGGTAGAAGATAAAATAGAGAAGAGATCATTATCAAGACGTGAGTAGTGGTTCTCACGAGGGTAGGCTCGGCGGCTGGGCGGATCGAATCCAAGTATCTCTGTGTGTGTGGCGCAGCGAAGCTGGTCGATGATCAGAGAAGCAAAAGAATTTTACAACACTAGTATCAGAGCGCCGATTCTTGGCCTGCTCACGCGCCTGCAGTGAATAGGATTCGAACTCGGGTGGCTGCCATGGGAGGCGTTCACTTTATCCACTAAGCCACAAGCTCTTGTTGGAGGTAATGTTCTTTATTACAATCATGTTACACACCAGAGATGGCGCCCGTGAGCTTCCGCCTAAGAACTATGGAGGAGGATAGACGAGCTGTCTTTTCTCCCTCCATTAAGATATGCAAGATGATTTCCCAACAAATTGGGAATGGTTCTAGTTGTAGAAATTCATATTTATGAGCATCAAGAGTATTCTTTTCGAAAAGAGGCTAGAGTAGTCGTCAACAAAAGATGTCGGAGAGAAAGGAGGTGGAAGGAGCATCTCAATCCTCTATATATTTTTAAAAAAGGATGTTCATGAAATATCAAATTTATGTGGAGATGAACTTTCCATGTACAAGTATTTTCATTTCAATTTTGAAATTATCCGACTCTTTGAGAAGGAAAGGATGGGCTTTGGGCAAATCTTTTGAAGGAAAATCGTGTACGGAGAGTATGAGATATGTACTCTCACCTAGAGTAAAGGATTCCCCCAAAATACAAGAAATGGTAAGCTTTAGGCACCTCCAGAGTAGCCTATTTTTATGATTTTTACATAAATTTCAGGAGCTATTTTGGATAAATAGCCATTTTGGGAAGGCAAAAAGAGGAGGTATTTTTCATAGTTTTATGGAAAAAACCATGCACACCTATAGTCTAGCATATTGACTTCCATGCAAGATCAAGAAATCCAAAAGATACCTCAGTTTGATGGGAGTTTGAAGCTCCACAAAACCCCCTTCCATCACAGTTTGACAAAAATTTCAGCACCTAAATTTGAGGAATTCCCATTTTGGAAGAGGGAAAAATAGGTGCTATAGCTATGGATGGATGGGAAAAAGTATATATACTGAGAGTATGGTGTATGGATGTCTTATGCGAATCATTAGATTCATCAAAATGATAAGTTAAGGAGAAATTTTAGTTCCTCAAAGACACCCTCTCCGCACTTTTTGGAAAAAAATTTAAATGTTAAATTTAGTCCAACTCCACTTCTGGGAGTAGGAATAAAGATCAATTAGAGGCTTTCCATGGATTATTGTATATAATCCAAGAGAAATCCACATTTAGAGTGGATTAGAAGCTTGCTAAGAGCTCCCATTTAAGTTTTTGCATAAAAGCAAAATCTTGATTTAGGCCTCTTTTGGGGAGCAAATTAGCATGCATGAAGGGAGGATTTGGAAAGGTAAAAAATGGCTCAAGCATCTTCATATACCACTCTCTGAGGTTATGGAGAGAAGTTTAGGATTTGCATGATGGAAGAATGCTTTTGGGCACCCCAAAAATCACATTTTTACACTTTTTCCAGCCCCTCCAACAGTCCACTAGTTTGACATGTCCCGCTTGGAATGGCCATATCTTGGGCTAGAAAACTCCAAATTGGACGTGCTATGGCTCGTTTCGAAGAGCACAAGGTCTAATTTCAGTTTATGGAATAAAATTTTGGAAAATAAGTATTTTTACAGGTCTGAACAGCCCTGCAAAGTCTGAATAGTTTTTGACAACTACCTTCCGGGAGCCATATCTTTCAAACCGGGAAGGCGATTTGAGTAATTTCACTTCGACCTATTTGCACATGGTTTATATTTCGGTTTATGAGCATTTGCAGGTCCTAAAGTGTTTTTGCAGGTCATGGAATCCATATTTGAGTTTATGGCGTGCATGCCATGGGCCTGTCAAGCCCTACACTGAGCTATGGTTTAAGTTTTTTTGGGATTCCATTTCCTGGGGAAATGCTGTCAAAAAATTCCCTCCCTCATGGCGTTATATACGCACTTGCCTTTAGGTAAAAATGTTATGGCATGGTAACATGCCTTTTCTGCAAACATCAATAAGGTTTAGGAATGCTTCTAAGCATGTATTCGATGGACTTAGGACCATCATAGTAGTATAGATAAGGCAACTTCAATAGTAACAGGATCCCTATACATAATCCTTATGGATTTAGACCATAGGATTGCTAAGGGAAGGAGCTACACCTTCATGATTAGTAATGTGCACAAGCAATCCTATAGGTTTTAGGAAGTTGCATACAGACACGGGAGATACATTTATGATAATCTCCAAGTTAGTGAAGATTTATTTATCTTCACAAGAGTCTCACATGATGATTAGGAGACTATGGGGTATCATGATGTATACCCAAAAAGTGACTAGCTCCACTCATACACATCACTTGAGCAAGTAGTGAAGCATTTTTGCTACACTACTAAGGAAACCAAATAGACGGGATCACAGAGATGGGTTTCATGAGATAACATCGACGGGTGCTTATGTTCGAGTGATGGTTAAGAAGGCCATAGGCATGGCAGTAGATCTATGGTATAGAGCGTAGATCCCTTAGTCAGGAACAGTTGGGGTATCCAATACATACATATGTATCTTGGGATCTACAGAGAGTTACCTAGACTTAGTCTTGGTACCTAAGAACAAGTTAGTTTGGAATAGAAAGAGGATATCCATTGTCACATTGGTGTTTAGAACCAAACTAACTAGTTCGAGGACATGGGACTCACTTGAGTCCACTGACATGATTCTAGGATATGGGATTCATTAGAGTCCACCTATATATTCCATTACATATGTTTGGAATATATATTCGGTTTAGTGTAGGTATGACATTGTGAATTGGAAGAAAGTTCCACTGGTATGGGACAGTGGAAACGACTTCCCTTTGAGGACTCTTCTTCCATGGCCAAGAAGAAAAGGACTCATCATTCATGGCATCATGTCTCACTAGATCAGAGGAGAGCTCTTAGTAGACATCTCCTTAGGATTGGGAGTTATCCTTCATAGTTTAGGGAAGATTTATTCTTCCAGTAGAGAATGTGATAGGTGATTTTATCACCATTGGTATCACATACTCATTTTCAGTTTTTCAGGAAGGATAATTCCATGAGTTTTATGGGATCATATCATTGCTGACCATTTTTAATAGAGGGCTTTGACCCTTATTAGGAATTTATTTTCTCCACTCTTCACTTCATACACCTTCATTAGTTAGGGGAGATCTGTTCTCCATCTTCATAGGAATATGTAAATGAGGGATTATGCATTATTTATGGAAGAGAGGACTAAATAAATTCATGAGTTTCTCTTTTAACGAAAGGAGAAAGCGGGAATCAGCTCAGAGATCCATGAGAGATCTCATTTTAGTTTAGTGGTCTCACTTTAGCTCCTGTTCTTTGAAAGAGAAAAAAGAAAGGAAAATATGATTTCTTCATAGGAGAATAATAAAGTATGTTTTCCTTTAGAGAGAAGAGGTGTTTAGGAAACATCTCTTAGTCTATATTTCAGAAGGAATTCATTTCCTCTACTTTTCATGTAATTTTCCTTCACATGGGAGTATGATTCTCCACTATTTTGGGAGGAAAAAGTATGGAGAGCTTATATATGCATGTTCTCAACTATGGATGAGTAGAGAAAATGGATCAACAGAATCTCTTTCAAAGGGAAAGGGAAAGTGGAATAGGTTCCACTACTAGAGCTCTTTCCCTTAGAAGAGATTGAATAGAGAGAGAGAGTTTTTCACTTTCTCACTTTTAGGTTGTCTAGATAGAAGTGGCACTCTTCTATCTAGAACAAGAGGGAGATCAGTTAATCATGATGGTTAGATTGAGTCTCACTTGTAAACTCTAGAGAGAAGCAGTTATGCTATTTTCAGTGATGGTCTTTGACTAGATGAGATAATCTAGTTATTGACATTAGTTACACTGGGAGTAGATTGATCACACCTCTCTGTAGAGTTTCTATTATCTAATCTATTAGGGTACCGAGCTCTTAGTTGGTGTTACATCATGAGTATGATGAGTAAACATCAATTAGGAGGATGGGTACTTAGGGATTATCTGAATCTCAAAGGGAATGCTTTTTGCATTTATATGGAAGACTATAGGGAAGAGAAATATTAGAGTTTGCACAAGTGCCAATAGATGCTCTTCCAATAGAACTTAGTCCACAGGTAATGGATGAAAAACCACAGATCTCTTGGTTGGTGAAATGTAGAGATTTCATTTTACTACCATGAGCTAGATGATGGATCTGCATAGTTCACAAGATAGTTAAGTTAAACTATCACTTGTGATTACAATCAAGGTTAGGAAGACCTAGAGTGGTATGAGGGCAATCTATCATTTAGTATTAGATGGGTTTGGAATCATTTGTTATGGGACTTTGTTCTATATTTTAGAGGATTCTATGGTTTACTATCTCCATTATGGTATGGTCAAGCTTATGAGCTTGGCACTTTACACTTGCTTTTTATATTATTACTCCAGAGGATACATCATATGGACTTAGGTCATTTTGGTGATGTTATATATTATGGGAGTGATAATTTGGAAGTTCAGTGTTTATGGGAGATAGTAGACACCACTCAGACGGTTTCCCACCTTTGAGATGATCTCATAGGAGATTTCTTAAGGGGAAGGATATGGGGAAACAACACACAGAGATGACCATGTACATAGAGTACATGGGGTTCAGGGGAGTCCGAGCACTTTCTTCTACCATTATGGACATTTCATTTACATTTTCGAGGACGAAAATGTTTTCAAGGGGAAGGAAATGTCATATAATATTTAGTGGGTATGAGCCACCTTATGAGAAGGATGCCACATGGCAATCCTTGGTAGAAGATAAAATAGAGAAGAGATCATTATCAAGACGTGAGTAGTGGTTCTCACGAGGGTAGGCTCGGCGGCTGGGCGGATCGAATCCAAGTATCTCTGTGTGTGTGGCGCAGCGAAGCTGGTCGATGATCAGAGAAGCAAAAGAATTTTACAACAGAGGGCATTGGAAATTGTGAGGAACCTTGTGTTCCATGCTCGCACAAAGCACATTGAGATGCACTATCATTATGTTTGGGAGATGTTCTTTGCTCGAGAGATTAATTTTGCTTATGTGCCCACATAGTATAATGTTGCAAACCTTTTGGCACAAAGGCTTTGCCTAAGAAGAAGTTTAAATCTTTTCACAAAGCTTTGGCCTTAATTCGTTTTGTGGATTGATCTCTTTTCACAAAGCTTTACACCTCCTTATGCAGGAGCGCCAGCCCCTTGTTCATTGCTCCACTCCCAGGAAGGATTTGTTGATATATTTCGATGGGGATGTGTGTGAACACGCTTAGGACTGTTATGGAACTTTTTTTCCTCTTTAGGAGGTTTTTCTTCTTCGGCTTATATATACGCTTATAACCTAAAGGATCACTTATCTTTGTACATTTCACTTGATAGCACATTTCATATAGTGTTGTGCTCTAAGCTTCTTCTTCTTCTTTGTGTTGTTTGTCACCATCTAGAAACAATAAACAAGAGAAAAAATATATATTTTTCCCAATCATAATCTCTCTCAAAAAAAAAAAGGGAGCACAAACAGTAACGAGTGAAGTCTAAAGGGTTACGCAAGGAAATAGCTAGCTAGTGCCCTTTATCAAAACAATAAATTTTATATGCCAAGAATTTGAGCTTAGTAATGACATTCATGGTTGTTCCTCCATACGTAAGGTATATCTATAATAAAATCAACTAAAATTGGAAGACATTCTATTAATTAGATTAACTCAACCTCGTTCCCAATTATACGTTTAAAAAAAAAAATTTGAGAAAAATCTGGAATATCGGTGGGTGACGAGAACATCTGAAGCTTCAATGGAAAGCTTGTGTACTGCTAAGCACGATGCGCCGAAATGCGCTCAAGTTTGAAGGAGTCTGCACAGAGGATTTGAAAAGTATTCAGGCAGACACATATCGTCTCGCGCGTCGACACCATTTAAGTCTCCGGTATTCAGCGATACCCGGCTCATTGGTCCATCGCACCTGACGGTCCGCTGTCTTTCGCCTCCGGCTGGTCGAGCGCGATACCCGACAGATTTTTGTGCTCCGGGCCGAAGGTCTTTCGTGCTTGACGGGTGGTCTATCGCGCAGTGTGACTACAGTTCTTGGGTCTAGAAGTGTCGCCTGGGCCCTGGGGTCTCGTGTCGGTATCACTTCGCTTCAAGTATCGTGCCAAGGGGTGCTTTCCAGTATCGTGTGTGACGGGGTTCCTGTTTTGTGCCGAGGGACTTCAAGTATCGTGCGTGACGGAGTTTCAAGTATCGTGCCCAGTTTCAGATGGACTATCGCGATACGCCCTGGCCTGCCCTTCGCGTCACCTAGAGTGAAGTATCGCGACACCTCGGGTGGACTATCGCGACACACGAGTGCGGGTCGTTCGCGATGCAGGCAGTTATTGCTCCACGGGGTTGTGGTTTCATCGTGGCCTTCTCCCCCTCCCCTATGGGTTGAGGGGTGAGTTGTCGACACGACCGGAACCCCACAGCTTGTAGGGCCTGTGGTATCGTCCATGCCCTATGGTTTCGGCCTGTCGCCCCTTGGTGCTCAGTATCGCGTGGCCCCCAGGTTCCCAGGTCGTCGGTCGTCTGGCCCCTCCCTTGTGTATTGGCCACGTGGTGGTGGAGCCTCCTTTCGTGCAATAACAAAAAAGAGAAAAAGGGAAAGAAAGAAAATACAAACCGGGGTTCTTTTGCTTAAAAGTTCGTGATTTCTTGTTTGAAAGCTCGTGATTCGCGTGTGCCTAGCCAAATTCGAAAAAAAGAAAAGAAAAAAAGAGAAAAAAAAAGAGAAGAAAAAAAAAATGAAAAAATGAAAAATAAAAGAGATAAAAGATTCAAAAAAGAAGACTCTTTAAGGTGGATTAAACCTTTTCTCATGATGATTAAGAATTCGACGTGAGAAAGATCGCTGTTGTGTGAGTTCGGGGCGTCCCTCTATTGTCATGGATTTGGCGTCCCCCTCTCTTGTGAGAAGTAACCTGGCCCTTCCTTCCGGGGAGACCGATAACCTGGCCTCTTTGTTGGAGGGGGGCTCTTGTGCCGTCCTAGGGGCCTTCGAGTGTGCTGAACCCCCCTTGGTCTCCCTCAATAGATCCGCAATCTTGTCAACTCAGGAGGAGCTCAAGAAAGTTTGTCTCGTCGGCCAAATGTTCGGCCCTAGGCCCCCGCTCGAAACTGTACGACAGTGGCTCCGCAACGAGTGGTTCCCCCGCGGACTAGTTGTTTGTAAGTGTCAGTTCTTACCGGCAAGCCACTTGCTGCTAGTCTTTGAAAATGAAGATATGGCGTTTCGAGCCCTTAGTGTCGGAACTTGGCAACTCGGCCGGGCGACCCTGTGCCTTTTCAGATGGTCCCCTGATTTTACTCCCGACAAGTCGAAGTCGCTTCGGTACCCTCTCTGGGTTGAGCTCCCTAACTTGCCATACTTCTTGTACAACTTCGTGTGGGACATCGTCTCTCTGATCGGCAAGCCGTTGGCTTCTCGCGAGGACATTGGTGGTCTCATTTATGAAGGTGCAAGACACTCGTTCAACGCTAGGTGGCACCCTCAAATCTGTGTCGAGGCTGACCTCAGCATGCCACTTCCATCGAAGATCAAGCTGGACTTGGGCGAAGGGGATGTGTGGGAGCAAGACATCAGGATCAAAGATTGCCCTTTGAGACGTAAAAGCAAGCGAAATCACGAAGCCCCCAAAAAGGCTCAAGATGGAGTAGAGGAATACAAGGGTCCCCTTAATCCAGAAGCTGATACAGACGGGTTCACCGAAGTCAGAAGAAGAAGGAAAAGAAGCCCTAGGGCAACCTCTGAGCGTAACAACAAGTCAGTCACCCCCTCCAGCAACTTGTATTGCAATCTGGAAAAGGAAATCAATGAGTTTGACTACCCTGGTGGGAACCAACTCGAGGCGGACACCGACGTCAAAGGCCTAGAGATCCCTGACAGTAAAGAAACCTTGCAGGAGGGTTACACTACAAGCAAAGAAGACGGCTTTACCACTAGCAATGAAGACAACATGGATAGTGAAAGCTCCATCATCGGATCGACTATTCCGGAAACGGAGTTGGAAACGGTACCCTGTTCTTCCCAGCAGGAGACATCCCGCAAAGGAAAACAACCCATGGAGTTACCGTGGAAAAGCCCCCACAAGAACCTATTGCTAACTCGGGATCCGATCCGAGCGAAAAAGAAAGATGAACCCAAGAAAAGAAAGGACAAAGCTCCCTCCCGCAAAGAGGGATTACAACGACAATGATCATCATATCGTTAAATGCTAGAGGGCTAACCGACCCCTCAAGAGCGACCATCATTGGTCAATGGCTTCGCGACATTAGTCTAAACCCAGATTTTATATGTATCCAAGAGATTAAAATTGATGGAGAAGACCTCCAGAAACGGCTGAGACATGTCTCCTCGACCCATGTTTGGATTTCAACGGCGCATCAGCGGGGGTCCGGCGGAACGGTAATCGGTATTAATCAACGCTGGTTTGAGAAGCTTGAGAACTCCACTGAAGATGTTTGCCATCGATGGATAGCTGTTTCTTTCGGTGCTCCCTTATGTTTCACCTTAGTTTCTTTGTATGCCCCTAACGGGGAGTTAGAGAGACTTAACACTTGGGCCTCCTTGGACTCGCTCCCCCACAACGTGATTATTTGTGGTGACTTCAACATGGTTGAGGACCCTATGGACAGATGGATGGGCAAGGGCAGGGTCATCGATAGTCGGGAGAAAGAAACGTGGGACAGAACTAAACTACACTTGGATTTGGTCGAATTCAAAGACTCGAAGGGCTTTTCTTGGTCGAATCTCCAAGCAGGCTAGGACCTGAGAAAAGCTAGACTTGATAGATGCTACATTTCTCAGAGTTTTAACCATCTGTGGGGCCACCCCTCCCTTTCGCAACGCACCGACCTCACCATCTCTGATCACTACCCGATCGTCATCACTTTTCAACCCCCCACCAAGATCCGTAAGGCTCCGTGGTTCCATGCTAGTGTGCCCTCCTTCTCTCTCCCCTCCGTCCATCAAGAAATTTCTGATGTGTGGAAGGAGGCCTTTGCCTCTGGCTTGTCCCCAGCCAAGTGCTGGAGAAGTGCGGTCGATAAGTCATGACAGATCATGATTAGATCCAGGAAGTTGCTTGAGACTGTGCGGTGGGCTCGGAGAGAAGCTCTATATCATAGACTCTGGCGGCTCGAGGAGGAAGTGAACAAAGGAAAATCTCAAGCCCAGAAAGGTCTTCGAAAGATCAGAGCGATGCTGAGATACGAGGAAGAGATACAAAGGAAAAATTTGCAAATTTTCTTCAAGGAGTGGTGGGCTGGCAAAGCCGACAAACCCACCAAAGAGATGTGCCGTATCCTCAAAAGGAAACACAACAGAGAATCGATCCCCTTATTGCTAGACGCAAATGGCAATGTATGCAATACGGAAGAAGATAATTTTGGGATCATTAGGGCACTTCACGAGACTCCTGGGGACCTCAAACCCCCTCTCCCACCATAGAAGGACTGTATGGCTACCATATCTAGGGTTTCCCCCCACAGGATACCACCCAACCTTCACTCTCTTCTTCATGCCGCTATCTCTGAAGCCGAAATCATTGGGGTCATTGATGCCCTCCCCTCAGGTAAAAGCCCGGGACCCGACGGGCTCACTAATGAGTTCTATAAATCCTTCAAGCTGCTGGTTGCCACCCCTCTTCGTTTGGTCTGGCAAGAGGCACTCAAGTTTGGCGCGCTTCCTTCTTGTCTCAACAACGGCATTATCAAGTTAGTACACAAAAAAGGGGAAAAGAACAGAATAGAGAACTGGCGTCCCATTACAATGCTCCAAACAGGATACAAGATCATCGCCAAAGTCATTGCCAATAGAATCTCTTGCCACTTGAGAGCGTGGTTAAGTGAGGATCAAAAAGGCTCCATCAAAGGCAGATCTATTTTGGAAACCATTATAGATATCTGGGAAGGTCTTGAATTTGCAAATGAGTCTAAACAAGAAGTTGTTTTCCTCAAGATCGACTTTGATAAAGCCTACGACAGGTTAGAATGGGACTATATTCTACAGTCGCTACAAGATCTTGGATGTAGTCAGAAATTCACCAAGATGATCGCGACCCTTCTCGGAAACGCATCGACCCAAATTAACATTAATGGAAATCTGTCAAAGGTGATCAAACTTAGAAGATCTATCAGACAAGGGTGCCCATTGGCTCCCCTTCTCTTTGCCATTGCCACAGAAGGGCTTAGCAGGCTGGTGGAGCATCAGGTGGAAGCTGGTAACATTAAAGGCCTTCGGTTGCCGCATGACCACAGTCAGATCAACATGAGACTTTTTGCCGACGATATGAACGCCTTTGTGCACAATGATAGTACCAGCCTTGAGACGTTCTGGAAGTGCCTTACTACCTTTTGTGAAGCATCTGGATCCTTAATCAACCACTCTAAGACCGCCTTTAGAGCTATTGGTGGGTCACAGCCCGATCTTCTCATTGATCATGGCTGTCAAATCATTCCGCAGGGCCAAATCTTTCGGCTTCTTGGGATTCCCTTGGGGTTCGGCGTGTCTATGGAACAGCGATGGAACTGGGTGCTTGCCAAACTCGAAAACAAGCTTAACTATTGGAGAGGTATGCAAATCAATCTCGCTGGTCGTGCTATGGTTATCAACACGTTCCTCTTATCATCTACCATTTATTTCCTTTCTTGTTGGAGACCGAAAGAGCATGATCTGTCCAAACTGGATAGTATTTGTAGAAACTTCCTTTGGACGGGCGACCACAATAGGAGGGGGTGCCTAAAATCAAGTGGTCCATCTGCACCAGCCATAGAGATAGTGGGGGACTAGGTATCTTGGACATTGGGTGCATGGCTAACAAACTTTCGGCCAAGTGGATGATTAGGGCTTGGTGCAACGGGGAGGCCTCGTGGGCCAAGCTGATCTTCAGAAACAAAAATGAGTTGGCACTCATGGGCTTCCCAAATTGGAAGAATCATGACATCTTGACCTTGCTATTTTCCCCGATCCCCGTCTTCCCGAAAGGCTCTAATCTGGTGTGCTCCCTTTGGAAGAGTTGGAATAAAGTCAAAAGTTTCACAAGAATAAGTGAAGACTGGAAGTGGGCTGCCGGTATCAGACAAAACGACTCTATCTGGTTCCCGATCCATGGCATCCGGAGTGTGGAACCTTGGAACATTCAAAATGCCAAGAAGCTTTGGAACAAAGGCTTCAAAAAATGGAAACATCTCTGGAAACAAGGCACCAACCGCTGGATCAACTTTGAGGATATTGATCCTAGCATAAACATGTCGCATGAAGAATGGAACACATTGCAAAGCAGATGCCTCGCCTGGGACCGACACAAAGTTCGCCTTCTCATGGGACACGACATGTCGAGCTCGCTTGGTCTCAAATGGCACAATGGGAATAGCCTATCAAAAGTCCCGAACATCAAAGAAACGATCTTCTATCAGGCTAACCTCAACAAAAAGTGGTGCCTGTCATGGACGCGGCTTCGGTGGGACATGAAGTTCATGGCTATCTGGCACCCCCTCATAGAAATCAAAAAGTATGTCCTCTTATGGCAAATCCTTCATCATGGAATCTGGACCAACCTTAAGGCTAGCAAAATTTGTGGTATCCCCCCCTGGTGCAAGCGCTGCCACCGGTCTATCGAAGATGTCTCACACATCTTCTTTACCTGCCCCAACTCCAACAGACTCTGGCAGTGGTTGGAAAGAGAATTAGACTTCAAAAACGTCTCAGTTGGCAGCAGGCCCTTTTGGGAGAAGCGATCGGCTGTTCCGCGACTCTCTGGAACGCCATCAGAGGGGAGGTCCTATGGAAAATCTGGTGGGAAAGATGTGCTTTCAACTTCGGTGACTCCCCCAAGGAGTGGTCAATTGAGAAATCGTTGTTCCTCCTTGGCAAAAGGATTGTCAACTGTAAAAAATCCCCCCCCTTTAGGCATCATCAAGTACTCCTTTTGATCGATAACAAGCTTAAACCCAAGTGGGCCCCACATGAGGGTGATGAGAGGGTAATTAACCTTCTTTGTAATGTCATCTAAGCTCTGTAAAAGCTTCCCCTGCTTTGTGGGATTTGGGGGGTCCCGTGGGCACTAGTCCCCTTCTCTTGTACTTTTCTTTATTTAATTCAAGTCCGGGAGAGTAGGCAATTGCCGAACTTCCTTTATATTAAAAAAAAAAAATTATACGTTTAAATTCTTGCAAAAGGATTCAAGAAAAGAAATGTTATTCAACGAACGCTTAGGCTACATTTAGAGTGAAGCAACGGCACTCATAGGTTTTTTTACCACTCTTGAAGCTGGAACAACTTTAGCTCACCTTACTCCATTGCCCCTTCATTCACACAAGACAGTGGAACAAATAGATACATATGACTTATGTAGTTGTTGTTTTATCATAGTACAATTGTTTTCTTATAAATAATCAATGAGTTTTGAAACGTGAAACATTTTGAGGTTTGAAACAAATCTGGGGCGGAGGGGAGGGTCGGAACACTTGGAAGTGTTTCTACTACTAATCAGCACATTGTGCAGGGTGTTCCATCGCTCTATGTTAGTGCACATTGCAAGATATCCCACAATCATTGGGCTGATCGGTGGCTTGAGCACGAGTCCATTTGCCTCACCCAAAATAAGGAAAACCATTTTTATTGTAATCTTTATGCATAAAAATTGCACAAAGGACAGAAGGTTCACATTCCTATAAAACTACAAAAGCTAAGTGTTTCTTTTCCTTCTAGGCAATGCTATGCTTATTTCTGTGTTTTTTTCCTTTCAGTCTTGCAACTTATGCAAAAGAGAGTACAATGCTATGCTTATTTCTGTGTCGTTAATCTTCCTTTTAGCTTTGTTCATGTGCATCTAAATTCAATGACAAAAAAATTGATAAGATCATTGAAATATGTTCATATAATCATCATATGCCTTTATTTTTAAATTTGGTGATGGAAGATCGATAGAATCACCTGAAGTCTGACCATCTGAATCATCATGTACCTAATACACTTTTTGACTCACCTAATAAAACAACTTTTCACCCAAAAATCTTAACCAACGGTTCTTGTTTATCATTAGACCAGTAATGTTTTGGGTATACTTCATTAAGCATCTCTATAATTGATTCCTCGAATAATTGGTTATAATTTCTCCTTTTGAATCCTTAATTTCTCTTACATTGTTGCAGAGATGCAAGTATATTCTTCAACTACCTCTCTACAAGATATATTTTTGGGTGGTATATGGTTAAACTCTTTTTCAAAAAAACTTTTAAGATTGGATTCCTCATAATATTTATATTAATGATAAAGATTGTTGGGTGTGTGTAAAAGTGTGAGAGACAGACAAGAAGCACAAATACATCAAGACACATAGAGAAGAAGGATGGTTGGAATAGCTCTCTTTATTAACAATGATCAGAACTAAAGTAAGAGTTGAATAATATACATAAGTACAAAATATCACCACATGAGTGAATCATGTGGTAACATGGGGGAAAAACCTATAGCCAGCACTAGAGTAAAAAGTGCCCATATATAAGGGAAAAATTCACATCAAAGCTACTTGAGGAACACATAAGTGTAACAAACCCCATGGAACAAATGATGTGAACACATACATGGAGTGGGAGATCAGCTCCCACTAGGCAATAAGCCTAAAGCTTTGCAAAAAGCTTCAAACTTTTCTCGTGGAAGAGCTTTTGTGAATATTTCTGCCACATTATCTTATGAAGGCACATATACCAAATCAATATCTCCTGCATGGAGGTGCTATCTCACATAGTGATAATGCACCTCAGTATGTTTGGTTTGTGCATCAAACATTGGGTTTTGTTCAAGAGTCAATGCACTGTGACTACTAGTGAGAATATGTGTAGCAGCATTAATCTCCATGCAAAGATCCATCAATAGAAGTCCTAGCCATATACACTCCACTATAGCTGTGAAAACTACAATGTTCTCATCTTCACAACTCAATGTGGCCACTATACGTTGCTTATTACTCAACGAAGATATGCATGAGTCTCTGTTGGTGCAAGTCAATCGCCAATTGATGTTTTGGTTGAAGAATTGAAGTCAAAGATTGAAGAAAATATTGGTCTATGAATCTTGAAGATAGTGCACATTCAGAAAATGAAGATTTGTATACATATGTACATTAAACTTATAGTTAGCTCACTTATACTTTTATTATGCTATGAGATGAGAAGAATTAGAAGTTGTGAGAGCCATCAAACACTTTAGAAGTGAAGGAGATCTCTCTCATCATTCAGATGTAAAGTTTTCTGAATAGAAAAAAAAGTTGCACCCGATATTTTGTTTTGTTCTCCTTCTGTGTTTGATCATTTCAAGAATCCTTTTGTAGATGTTTAATTCCATAGTCAATGCTTCTATGGTTAAGATTTGAGAGGCTACTTGTAAACAGGCTTAGAGAATTATGTGTAGGAACATTCGTATGTGAAGAAGTGTTGAGTGTCTTCTAAAACAGGCACAATCTTGATGGTCAAAGAATTGATCAGTTCTCAGTGCACACTGTAAAGTTTTGCACAAATGAGGAGTCAAAATTTAAGTTGGAAGGTAAGCTATCTATGGCTAAAAGCATTTTCTTAAACAGCTTCTAGTTTGGGAGAACTGTGTGTTAGAAGTTGCAAGTGTCAAAATCGACTCTACAAGAAGAGAGTTGCAGACATAGGTAGATTGTTGGGATCATTTCTCAAGATCTACTGAATCTTTTGAAAAGATTTAACTTGGAGAAGGTGAAAATCTTTAGCTGACACCTTATGCAAAGTTTTATCAAAAGCTTTACACATTTGATTAGTCAATGAGTGAGTTATGTGCAATAGACTTTCTGAGTAGTGACTCTCTTAACAATTAGTTCAAGATTTTGATAATCTGGTAGTGATCCTTCAAATTGGTAAAGGTTTGAGTTATTCTTGATATAGAAATGGTCTAACATCAAGGATAGCTAGTTCTTTTGGATATTAACACTCTCCATCAATCTCCAAGGAAAAGCAATTACCACTAGTGGACACATGAGGATCATAACAGCCAGCCCAATCACTATTCGTAAAAGCATGCAATCATGGCTGAATATCTTTGCCATAAAAGAGATCTAAGCTCAAAGTGTCTTTGAGATATCTAAAGACATGTTTAATCGCTTGCAAAGACATCCCATATCTTGATGATAAAGAGAAGTGTCAAATCCATGATTGGAATCCTCAACACAGAGCCTAAATCATGTCTCCACTGATGTAGAAACTGGCTTGCAATCCTCAAATTCAATATGCTGAAGTAGTTTTTCAACATACTTTTCTTGATGCATAATTATTCCCTCCTCACCAGATACAAACTAGATGCCAAGATAGTAGCTCAAAAAGACCAAGATGCCTGATCTCAAAAGTATGCTACAAATCATCCATAAGGATGTCAAGTTTTGCATCACATGACTCAGTCAAGAGTATGTCATCAATATAAAGAAGAGGAATTGTAAGATCAACCCCATCTTTGCATACATAGAGTGTGCTTTCAATTGGATTAGATGTGAAGCAAGTGCTTATCGATTTTTTCATACCATGTATGTGCAGCTTGCTTGAGACCATACAAGGCTTTATGCAAGCGACGAACCATATGCTCTTTCCGTTTCATGAAAATCCAAGAGGTTGCTTCACATAAACCTCTTCTTGCAAATCACCATTCAAGAAAGCTATTTTTTTGTCCAACTGATGTACTTTCCAACCTCGATGGGCACCCAATGCAACCATCATGCAAATGGTAGTCATGTTTGAAGTAGGTGCAAAATTTTCCTCATAGTCAATGCCATATTGTTGCGCATATCCTCTCACAATCAATATAGCTTTGTAATTATCAATGCAACCATTTAACTTTCTCTTAATCTTGTAAACCCACTTTGTACCAATGTCATTTTTTCCTTGGCAATTCACATAACTTCCAAGTACCATTCCTATGTATGGAATCCATTTATGGTTGCATTACACTCATCCATTGTGGATCTCACATGCATCTTCAAAAGTAAGTGGGTCTTCATTACATGTTGTTGCAATAAGAGAATAATCCACAAAATTACTTCATGCATGGTGATAGCTTGATCTTTTTTTTTTAATAAAGGAAGTTCGGCCTTAGTCTACTCTCCCGGACTTGAGTTAAATAAAGGAAAAATACAAAAGAAGGGGACTAGTGCCCACGGGATCCCCTGAGTCCCACAGAGCGGGGGAAGCTTTTACAAAGTGTAGTTGGTTTTACAAAAAAAAGGTTAATCACCCACTCATCACCCCCAAGTGGGGCCCATGTGGGAAAAGTGTGTTTTTTATCAAAAGGAATACTTGATGACTCCTAAAAAAGGGGGGGTTTCTTACAATTAGAGATCCTTTTGCCAAGGAGGGACAGTGAATACTCAATCGACTAGAGTTTCGAGCGTTTCGGAGATTCGCGGAGCGACCATTCGCTTCTCCTAGTAGAGCTGGCTTCCAACTAATATATTTTTGATGACAAATTTTCATTTCGATGATCTGTCATAGCCTTTGTGGTAGGCCTTGCTAGGCATACATGGAGTTACATGGAGTTACATGGAGTTACATGGAGTTATAGAGGAGGTTGATAAACCTCGCATCCCCATCATGTGGAGCTCACTTGGTTTTAAGCTTATTGTTGACATACTGTAGCTCTTTGTGATGTCTGAAGGGGGGGGGGGGGGGGGGGGGGGGGTTCTTATAGTTAGCAATTCTTCTACCGAGAAGGAAAAGGGACTTCTCGAGTGATAGCTTGATCTTGCTCTACCAAGTAAACATGCACTTAATTTGTTGTCCTGCAAAGATTTGTTTCAGCTAGTGTGGCATACTTTGTGCAATCTTGATAGACACGTGTTCATTATGTAATGCATCATCATGTATATCATGCATGGTCTGAATTTCATGCTTATTTTTAGTCATATTTTATCACAAATGTTCAACCATATGTGGCTAGAAATTTCTAGTAATTCGGACAATTTTTGGGTGAAAACTTTCAGCCATGCTTGGCTCAAAATTCTTTGCATTTTCAATTCTACTTTGCCGGAACTTTTTAGTCCTTTGGACCTTAGTTGGCTGATGTACATGGCCATAGTCAAGTGCACCATGTTGGAACAAATGCATGAGTGTATTGAACACATCTTGTGAGCTAATTGTTGGTTGTTTTTTTCATTCAAGTAGAGGGAAAACTGAATTTTAAACAAAATATCACAATTTGACTCATATTAATTTTGTTTGTCAATGGATGGTACAAACAATATCCCTTGCTTTTGTCATTATAACCAACAAATATACATTTCTTTGCCTTGTCATCAAGTTTGTGATATTGTTATGATGGCACAAGAGCATATGCTAAACAACCAAACATGCGCATATGACTAGCCATAGGTTTACTACATTCCAACCCTCATAAGGTGTGATGACTCTCAATGCTTTTGTTGGGCAATGATTCAACACATAGTTTGCACACTTGATTGCTTCCATCCAAAACTTGTTAGGAAGGTGCTTTCCTTTTGCCATCATGCCATTTCAAAGAGTGTTCTATTTTTACGCTCGACAACACCATTTTGCTAAGGTGTATATGGAACCATACATGGGTGTGAAATTTCTCTTTCACAAAGAAAAACATTAAACTCATGTGACATGTATTCACCACCACAATCTATGTGTGGAGTCAAAAGCTTGTTTGAAGGAAAATTTTCAGCCATAGCTAAAAATTCTTTGAAGCAAGAAAATACATCATTCTTTGCTTTCATAGGATACATCCATGTATGGCGAGTAGCACCATCAATGAAGGTAACAAAATATACATGCTTTCCAAAAGATGGATTCTTGACGGGATCACATACATCACTATGAACAAGGAGCAGTTTTCTTGTACTGTATATGACTATATTTTGAAAAAAAAGCACAATGCATTTTTCCAAGAATGCAACCTTCACATGCATGCTTTTCAATGGACTCAAGTCTTGGAACACCAATAACCATGTCCTTCTTGTGCAAGTAAAGCAAACTATTGAAGTTCAAGTGACCAAAACAAGCATGCCAAACCTCCATTTCAGCCATGGAAGAAGTATGAACAACGAAGGCATTTACGTCAACCCTCTTGAATGTATCCAAGTGATACAAACCATTACATAATGTACTTGACATCAACATAATATCACCATTGCCAAAATCATGATCCATACACTTATCATCAACAAAGTGTACATGAAGTCCAGCTTTGGCAATCAATGGAACTGAAATTAAGTTCTTCTTGATACTAGGTATATACAATGAATTTTTCAAGAGAATCACACCTCCATTTGCAATCTTAAGCTCAATTCTCCTACTCCAATTATAGGGTAAGAGGCATTGTTTGCACACACTACATGTCCTCCTTTGGGTGCATCTTTCAAAAATGCAAAAAACCTTTTGCATGAAGTTATGTGCTTTGAAGCACCACTATCAAAGACCCAATATGAATTAGTCTCACTCACAATCATACACTTAGAATGCAAAGATGCATTATAATGACATGTAACAACACATGCCCAAAAATCTTGAGCCATGTTGGCTTCATCATACTTTACATTTGAAGAATTCTCAACAATAGATATGTTGGATTCCTTCTTCTTTTCATTCTTTTCATTATGGTTAGCAAGATTTCTACACTCATCAATAGTATGACTAGCCTTTCGGCAATATTTGCATCTCTTCTTCTCTTGCAAATCAGCATCATTCGGGGAATGAGTGGAAGAGGAAGGTTGATGCTTTGGTTTTAATGAACCCAAAGCTGAACCATACTTGATTTTCCCCTTTTGTGAGATAGCAAGTCCTTGCATTCCCTCAATCAAACCACCCCTATTGTTATGAGGAGGACTCTTAGGGGAGAGGTATGAACTACCTCTTATCCTTTATTAGATGGGCTCACACATGAGTGCCAAGTGGCCACCTGAGAGTATCCATATGAGGGAAGAAGAGCTCTAATGGGAAGTGGTATGTGGTTGGGTGGTAATTTGAAGGAAGAATCTCCCTATGAGTCCGCTCTGTATTATTAGCCACCGAACAACCTCATTCTGCGTGCAAGATATGTCCAAAATAAGGGCGCTCACTGGGAATGAAGCATTGGTATCAGAGCCAGGAAAAAAGTCATAGGGACAACATTGAGTGACATGCAAGATTGTCCAGTCAACGGCGCAAGCCGACAAGCGACTGTGAGCATATGCAAGAGAGCAAGCCCACGAGCAACAAAAGTCAACAAGCGACCGTGAACGTAGCCGATGGGCTCACCATTTCCCTCCTCCCCTCTTCTTGGATGAATGGGTGAAGAGAAGACTCTCCATTATATAGCTATTTTCAGCGCTCCAATCTTCCTATATGGGATAATCCCCCCCCCCCCCCCGCCCCGCCAAAGTCAGACGATTGCAAGCTTCAAGCTCCTGGAGGAGGAGGTAGACTACAAATTGAAAATTCAAGTTTTTTTTGAAATTTGGGGAAGCCAAACAAGCCATGGTTTAAGTTTTTGGGAAAGGAAATAATGCAGATGTGAGCTCCTAAAGTACTCACTTCATGAAGATTAACCTTTCCACTTCTTACCTGTGATATACCCATCTTCTCCACGCTAGAATGGGACCTCCAAATATCATAATCGAGCACGTATATAGTCGATCTTAGGGTTTTTGCACATTCCGGATGCAATGGAAGCAATAGTTTCTCCAAACTCTGAGCCAAACATGAGATATGGAAACTCATACGGAATCTAAGGTTTATGATGGTTTCCTTCATGTCCATGATATCACCTCCCCCTCAAGCAACGCGTTCCACGAGGAGTGCTTATGTGATTGTGAGATCTTCTAGAACTTGAATCTTCATAGCTCTAGGTCCTTGTAGAGCTCTTGGTATGTGGTACTAGAACATGATGATGATGGATATACGTGATGAATCTGGAAAGGGTTTGTAGTATATGTAGGTACGGAATCAAGACCATGATTCTCATGATGGGGAGTATTCCGCTTTTGATTCTGATGACGATCCTTGTGATGTGGCATAGTGATTGTAGAAGTCCTAATTCCAAATTGCTTCTTCTTAGGACATTCGAATTCCATATGATCATGATCTCCACAATAAAAGCATAATCCATTGTCTTTTCGATGTTTTCTTTCCTTTGTTGTAAGTCGCCTGACCCTAATCTTATCCAAATGCATGGGTTCTGGTTGAGATTCTTCCAATATATGTTGTTGAGAAACTAAGGTAGACTTGTATTCTCGATCATGAATAGAAATCTTCTTCTCTTGCTTTCTCTCAAACAACCTATTGTCACACTCAATTGCCTGATTCATGAATTCATTCAAAGTATTTATCTTGGGTATGGTTAACATGAGGTCCTTCAAATCATCACATAAGCCCCATCGAAATTGGTTGATAAAATATTCCTCGTGCCATGTGAGATCACAAATGATTTGTCTAAATTTTGATGCATAGGTAGATGTTGTCCTATTTCCTTGATGTAGCTTCCTTAGCTTTGTTTCGACAACATGTGAACAATTCGTATCTCCAAATGAGGATGTGAACTCTTGAATAAAGGCCTTGAAATCATGCAAAATATCCATGTCCTTCTCAAAGATAGGTACAAACCATGAAAGAGTAGGACCACATAATAGAGTTCCTATGAGTCCTACTTGAGAAGCATCATCTGGGTACCTGTCTGGTTGCATCCTTATGAATAGCTTCAATTGTTGCACAAATCTTGGAAACTTTGATCTTGTCCCATCAAATTTCTGAGGCATGCTCACTTTTGGACATTTCTTCATGTTAGTTGTCATGGAGGTACTTGAAGAAGATTGACTTACAATGATATGCAGCTCTTGGATTTACCTTTGAAGTTTTGTGATTACAACTTGAATACTCTGTTGTTGAATCCTTTGTTGGTTTTCTCGTATCTCTTGGACTTGTTGTTGAATTACTTGAAGTGGAGAAAAAAATTATTCTCGAATAATCTCCATGGTTCCTGGTCTTGATGAAGGTAGTCTTGCCAAAATGTCAGGGGAGCACTAGGTTGTGCTCTCTGACTATAGTAGACAAGATTTTGGAAATACACTTTTGATTACAAGAACACCCACAGAGGGAAAACGATACAAGAATATGTGACTCATTCAAGATGTCCCACAACCTTGGACTATTAGGTATGGAAAAATGGACTAGAGATGATACAGGAGATCCCACAACCTGGGATCGTAGGTATGAGACAAGATATCTCGATTACAAGAATTCCCTTCAAGGATATGAACTAGATACAAGAAATAGCTATAAAGGATCTCGTACTATGAGATAACAACAGGACAAGAGAGTATGTCCAAGATACAAGACTCGACAAGACTAGAGCAAGAGACAAGACTAGAACTGGAACTGGAACTTGGAGAGTACTTACTTGGTGGTCATGACTCCTTGAGCTCCCAAGACTGGTATTAGCAAGACTGAGAATGAATGTGGTGAAGCCCTCCTTTTATAGGTTTTCAAAGGCGGTGATCTATGGCAGTTATGAAATGATGATGTCATCATGATGTCATCAATCCAAAATGGGACCTCCGAATATCAAAATCGAGCAAGTAAACAATCGATCTTAGGGTTTTTGCACATTTCGGATGCAATGGAAGCATTACTTTCTCCAAAATCTGAGCCAAACATGAGATATGGAAAGTCATATAGAATCTAAGGTTTAAGATGGTTTCCTTTGTGTCCATGACATCACCTCCCTTCAAGCGACGAGTTCCACGAGGAGCGCTTATGTGATTGTGAGATCTTCTAGAACTTGAATCTTCATAGCTTTGGGTCCTTGTAGAGCTCTTGATATGTGGTACGACAACATGATGATGATGGATATCTGTGATGAATCTGGAAAGGGTTTGTAGTATATGTAGGTACGGAATCAAGACCATCATTCTCATGATGGGGAGTATTTCGCTTTTGATTCTGATGATGATCCTTGTGATGTGGCATAGTGATTGTAGTAGTCCTAATTCCAACTTGCTTCTTCTTCTTAGGACATTCGAATACCATATGATCATGATCTCCACAATAAAAGCATAATCCATCATCTTTTTTGTTGAGCCTTCTTTTGCTCTGATACCACTATTGGTGGTAGTCGCGGCAAAGGTTTGAACCTTGTCAAGCCTGCGGAAATCGCCGCGCCACCGAAAAGATGCTAAGCTAGAACGATATTAGAACACCTCTATAATCAACAGTAGCTTAGCACGGTTTCTGTCGCTCAAACATTTAAGACTGTGTTTCGAATTTACTGAAATTCCACCGGAACTTCACCGGACTATCATCAGACTGTCACCGTAATTATACCGGAATCTTACCGGAATCAACTCCTATTCTGTTTGTAATTACTTCAAGTGAGTATACAAGAAGTAAGGAAGTGATGTGTGAACTTCCTTCACTGAGTGAACACTTTCTGAAGTTTAAGAAAAACTTCTCCGGTTCAGAATGTCTCTTTTTGGTTAGACTTTGTATTGTGTGTACATATCGATTTCACTGAAATCCTTGACGAACTGATAGTAGAGATGTCTAGCTATAAGATAAGCTATCTCTCATACAAAACTTTAATTTATTCTACGAGATATACTTCGTTGTTCTACCGGAAAACTCATTTGATGAGAAAACTGTAACTGACCGAAAATGTGTTTACTGAGATAACTGTAATTGACCAAAAACATTCGTTTACAGAGAAGGTACCAACAAACATGTTTACTGAACGAACTGTAACTGTTAACGAACTTTCTATCGTAACACAAAAATACTCAGAGTTCTTCACATATGAACAGTGCGCGCAAGCTTCCACATGAACATGTGTTTTATATTAGAGAAGATGTGTACAAATCAAGCTTGGCCTCTTCTTGCTCAAGCTATAGAAACTCTCCTACACTGAGTAGTTTCTGTTTACCATCTCTCTCAGATGAATACCTGACGTTTCAGGTTTCTGTTATTCATCTGTACATATGCGATCTCTGGCGTCTTCTGAAAATCTTCTCTTCTCTCACTCTTCTTTCTTAACCTCTATATGCGCTCTATTTAAACTGCGTGCTCTACTCACGCACGTTCTTGCTCGCACTCCACCTCTCTTATTCTTATGCACGTTCTCTCTTTATATACAGTTTGATTCGGTGTAATGAACTCTATCAAACTCTGATTCTGCACGATTTTGCGTTGTACATAACGGTCGTGAATTTGTCCCTTCATTAAGGCTTTTGATTTTCTGAATATTTTGATTCCGCTTCTATTTATTTTTTTTTTCTTTTATGTCTGTCTGTATGTCAAATTCGTGAGTGATTCTTCAACAGCTCCCCCTCAATCACTAATTTGACTCTTCCTGTCTTTCATATATTTTTCTTTCTTTTATACCTGCCATTTCTTTGAATCTGCTTGTCTTTGTTCCATCCAAGCTCTTTGTCAAAATATCTACAATCTGATCTTTTGTCGGAGTGTATACTATTTCTATCTCCTTCTCCATTACCTTTTCCCTCAGGAAATGATACTGAATTTCTATGTGCTTTGTTCTTGCATGAAATACTGGATTTGCTACAAGATACAGCGAGCTCATATTATCTCCATGTATGATAGGTATACCTTGATGAATACCCATGCTTTTGAACAAGGTCTGCATCCATATCACTTCTTTGGCTGCTTCTACAAGTCCTTTATATTCTGCTTCTGTTGACGATAAAGCCACTGTCTGTTGTTTCTTCAAACACCAGCTTAATAGCTTATCTCCTAGGTATATCATATACCCATGTGTTGATCTTCTTTCATCTTGACTTCCTGCCCAGTCTGAGTCATTGAATGCTCTCAATTGTATATCTGACGTAAAAGGATAATATAATCCTTCCTTTACAGTTCTTTTTATATATCTAAGAACTCTTCATCCTGCAACCCAATGTTGATCCTTCGGACAATGCATGAACTGTGAGAGAACTCCCACTGCATAACTAAGATCCGGTCTTGTTAGTGTAGCATAAATTAGACTTCCCACTAACGACTGATACTTTCTCATATCTTTAAACTCTGCACCACTATATTTGCTGAGTTTATGATTTACTTCAAGCGGTGTTGAAGCTTCTCTGCAATTCTCCATATTAAACTTCTTTAGTAAGTTTAGGAGATACCTTTCTTGCGTAACATATACACCATGATCTTTGTATGTGATTTCCATTCCAAGAAAGTATGATAACTTTCCTAGATCACTGATCTGAAACTCCTTTTCAAGTAATCTCTTTACTTCTTCAATTCCTTCATCTGAAGTACCTGTGATGGAGGGTTGTGGGTTGGTGTGGAGTGGTGGAGGGCTGTGGGGTGGGGTGGAGTTTGTGGAGGGCTGTGGGGGGTGTGGAGTTGTGTGGGGGGTGGTGGAGTGGTGGAGGGTTGTGGGGTAGTGTGGAGTGGTGGAGGGTTGTGGGGTGGTGTAGAGTGGTGGAGGGTTGTGGGGTGGTGTGGAGTTTGTGGAGGGCTGTGGGGGGGGTGGAGTTGTGTGGGGGGTCGTGGAGTGGTGGAGGGCTATGGGGTGGTGTGGAGTGGTGGAGGGATGTGGGGTGGTATGGAGTGGTGGAGTGGTGGAGTGGTGTGGAGTTTGTGGAGGGATGTGGGGTGGTGTGGAGTGGTGGAGGGTTGTGGGGTGGTGTGGAGTGGTGGGGGGCTGTGGGGTGGTGTGGAGTTTGTGGAGGGTTGTGGGGTGGTATGGAGTGGTGGAGGGCTGTGGGGTGGTGTGGAGTGGTGGAGGGCTGTGGATGGTGTGGAGTTTGTGGAGGGTTGTGGGGTGGTGTGGAGTGTTGGAGGGCTGTGGGGTGGTGTGGAGTGGTGTGGAGTGGTGGAGGGCTGTGGGGTGGTGTGGAGTTTATGGAGGGTTGTGGGGGGTGTGGAGTTGTGTGGGGAGTCGTGGAGTGGTGGAGGGTTGTGGAGGGGTGGTGGTGGAAAAGAGGAGGAGACAGTGGGGTTGGAGGGGGTCATGGTGATGGTGGGGGCCGCGGGGGTGGTGGGGGAAAAGAGGAGGGTAGGTGGAGTTGGAGGGGGTCGAGATGATGTTGGGGGCCGCGGGGGTGGTGGGGGAAAAGAGGAGGGCTGGTGGAGTTGGAGGCAGTCCAGGTGATGGTGGGGGCCGCAGTGGGTGGTGGGGGAAAAGAGGAGGGCTGGTGGAGTTGGAGGGGGTCGAGGTGATGGTGGTGACCACGGGGGTGGTGGGGGAAAAGAGGAGGGCTGGTGGAGTTGGATGGGGTCGAGGTGATGGTGGGGGCCGCTGGGGTGGTGGGGGAAAAGAGGAGGGCTGGTGGAGTTGGAGGGGGTCATGGTGATGGTGGCAGTCGCGGGCGTGGTGGGGGAAAAGAGGAGGGGACGGTGGGGTTGGAGGGGGTTGTGGTGATGGTGGGGGCCGCGGGGGTGGTGGGGGAAAAGAGGAGGGGACGGTGGGGTTGGAGGGGGTCGTGGTGATGGTGGGGGCCACGGAGTTGGTGTGGGAAAAGAGGAGGTCTGGTGGAGTTGGAGGGGGTCGTAGTGATGGTGGGGGCTGTGGGGGTGGTGGGGGAAAAGAGGAGGGAATGGTGGGGTTGGAGGGGGTTGTGGGGAAGAGAGAGAGAGAGAAATGCCGCGATACAGACCCCCACATCAAGTCTTTGCATTGTCTCGGTGCAATTCCCGAAGCTGAAAACAAGATAGTGAAGGAAGTTCTTCCTCCTTGACTTAACTCAGATAATCCTTCATCGTGGATATATATATATATATATATATATATATATATATATATATATATATATATATATATATATATATATATATATATATATATATATATATATATATATATATATATATATATATATATATATATATTTTTTATTTTTTATTTTTTATTTTTTCCTTTTTTTCAATTTTTTTCCACACACACACACTATATATATATATATATATATATATATATATATATATATATATATATATATATATATATATATATATATATATATATATATATATATAATAAACGGCAATCACTGAATGAAATGCGATAGGTACGGTGAATGAAATGCTTCCAATTTACCTTAATTCAGATACTTCTTCACCTTGGAAATATTGACCAGGGGTATCCTCTTACCCTGCAAATCCTCCAGATGTACTGCTCCATGAGGTAATGCCTTTACCACCGTGTAAGGTCCTATCCATTTGGGTGCAAGTTTGGTTGGAATTGATGGGACCTGATGCACTAAAACCATGGATCCTTCTTGAACTTCATTAGACCTCAGATACCTGTCATGTAGTCTCTTGCGCTCTTCTTGTGTTACCTGAAGTTTTTGCATTGCTCCGTCTCTGTATTCTTCTAATGCCACCAATCTCTCAATGGGAGGTTCAATTCCAATGGTTTTGGTTCCCATTTCCTTTTTGATAATGAATTCAAATGGGGCCAATGCCTCTTTTCCATATACTAAGCGAAATAGACTCTCACCAGTGGTTCCCCTTCTTGTAGTTCTGAAAGCCCAAATTGCACTGATCATTGCTTGTGGCCAAAAGCTTTGATGATCAAAAGATAATTTGTGTAGCAAGCCTATCAAAATCTTATTGGAGCTCTCTGCTTGGCCGTTTGCCCTTGGATAGTAGGCACAAGATTTTTTATGGAAGACCTTGTACCTGTCAAATATAAATTGGAGCAGCTGATTTACAAAATGTGTTCCCGTATCACTAGTGATTTCGAGTGGGCAACCAAATCTTGAGAAAATACGTTTATACAAGAACTTAGCTACTATTAACGCTGTGCAGTCCACAGTAGGTTTAGCCTCTATCCATTTATTTGCATAACATGTGGCCATCAAAATATACTTCTTACCCCCAGGTTGACCAATTGGACTAATTGGTCCTATGAAATCAAGACCCCATCGTTCAAATGGGAGCCATCCTGTAGATATGACTAATGGTTGGAAATTCAATCTGGTTGGCGTAGGAGCACATCTCTAGCAAATGTGGCATTCTTTAGCAAATTTGATCGCATCCTTGTAAATATGAGGCCACCATAGTCCCTTGTGGATGATTCTATGAGACAATTCTTCCCCCTTTAGATGCCCTTCACTGTGTGCTGCCTCTAGCAAAAGATTTACCTCCTATGGATAAACACACTTTCTCAAGATATCATCCTGACAGTATTTATATAAATTTCCATTTATAAGTGAATATGCTTTGGTTTTCTGGAGCAATCTTCTCTTTTCTATAGGTGTCAAGTGTTCTGGGAGTTTTCCAGTAGTGAGAAAATGGAGAATTCCATCATACCAATCAGTCTGAATTGCCACTAGAAATAGATTACTATCCACCAGTTCATCATTAATATATGTTGCCTTCTCGCTCATTGCAGTCTTGGACACTTGATCTGCCATGTAGTGCTCTCTTCCTGGCTTAATATGAATATCAAAGTTGAATTCTTGAAAGAGGAGTAACCATCTCCAAATCCTTCCAGCTACTCTAGGCTTGTTTATCAAGTACTTCAAGGGCTGATGGTTAGATATGACTATAAAATGTACACCGAGAAGGTAATGCCGAAACTTCTGAAGAGAAAATACAATAGCCAAGCCTTCCCTTTCAGTCGTACTGTAGTTCATTTCTGCTTGGGTGAGTAGTCTGTTGGCATAGGAGATAGGTCTATCAACCTTGTGTGATGATGGTTGAGCTAGAACTGCACCAACAGCATGAAGACTAGCATCTGTATGCACATGAAACTCTAATGACCAGTTAGGAACACTTAAAAGTGGAGCAGTACATAACCTCATTTTCAGTTCACAAAATTCTTTCTCAGCTTCAGCACTCCATGAGAAAGGGAACTTTTTACTAGTAAGCCTTGATAAGGGCTTAGCTATTTCTGAATACATTCGTATGATTCTTCTATGATATCCTGCATGGCCCAAAAAACTTTGCACTTCTTTTGGGCTTTGTGGAACAGGCATGGATAGAATAGCAGTAACCTTTGCAGGGTCAACCGTTATCCCTTCAACAGATACTATGTGACTAAGAAGAGTGCCCTTGGTGACCAAAAAATGACATTTAGCAGGATTTAACTTCAAACCTGTTTTGAGACATTGCTCAAAGATTTCCTTTAGATTTTCCAAATGATCATGGAAATCTTGAACTGCTGCTCTTCTATATGTGCCTGAAAACACTGAAAAGTCATCCATGAAAATGCGGAGAAAGGTTGTTAACCACTTGCCCAATATCAGATACATTGTTCTATTAAATGAAGCTGGTGCATTCTTCAAACCAAAAGCCATGCGAGTATAGACATAAGTGCCCCATGGAGTAACAAAGGCTGTTTTGTCCCTATCATCAGGATGGATCACTATCTGATTGTAGCCACTAAAACCATCCAAGAAGCTATACAAAGTGTGACCGGCTACTTCCTCAAGTACTTGTTCTGAAAGGGCTGAGGAAATCCAACTTGAACAATCACTTTATTTAAGGCACGAAAATCAACGCAAACTCTTATTTTTCCACTATTTTTCTTGGGTACAATAACCATAGAAGAAAGCCACCTGGAATGTTCTACTAGAACAATTATACTTGCTTCTTCTAGTTTTGTAACTTCCAACTTTACCGCTTCTGCATATTTTGGATTGAGTCGATACGGCCTACTTCTTGTAGGCGCGACTCCCTCAACTAAGGGTATTCTGTTTAATCCAAGCTCCTTTGGTATTCCTGTTAGATCTTTGTAGGACCATGCGAAGACATTTTTGTAGGCAAAAAGTAAAGAAGTTACCTTCTGCAGTAAAGGAGGATAATGCCATAGCCAAGAGGCCAAGTGGACTACTTGAGGGTTCTCTTCATCCCCTATATATATTTCTTGAACTAGTGTTTCAGGACTAGTCTTGTTTGAGAAATCATCTCCACTGTATGCAGGAGAGGACTTTAACTTATATTCTACAACATGTTCTCTGGTCCATCCTTGAGGTATATCCATAAAAGGAAGATCTTCTCTGCACTCAGGCTCATAACTTTCCATCCCGGGTACTTCTATATTTTTTGCCTCTTTAAAGTTTGTATTCTCTTGCAAACTCTCATTCTTCAACTCCTTGTGATCTTCATGGCCTTTTCCTGCAACTCCTTCATCCGTAACTTCTTCTTCTATTTCACTGATTTCCACCGTGCAACACTCTGCACTTTCCATCATCCAATTCAATAATGTAACTTCTTCTTGGGGTAGAGAGGGAATTACCTGAGTATCCACTGTATATCCAGTAGTTTTCCCTGAGTCGAATCCTTCTTCCAAATGTAATTGCAGTTGGCTATTGGTGCTTGTTGAAATCCATAGTTTGTTTTTTCCCCAATCTTGCAAAGCTTTTTCTTGCCTTAGCCAAGGTCTCCCCAGGACTAAAGGGTAAGAAGTCTCATGTGGAAGTGCAATAACAACAAAATCTAGAAAAAAGTGGCAACCCTATACTATCATCAGTACCTTTTCAATAATGCCAAGAGGCGCAACCCGATGTTGATCTCCTAGTGTAACTGTGAATGGTACCATCTTGGTGGGGTTCAAATTCAGTTTCTTCATTGTGAAATCTGGCATCAAATTGATACCAGAGCCTCCATCTATGATCACACCTATGAGAGCGTCATCCTTTATACAAACAGATAATCTTGAGCTTTGGTAGTCTGCCAAGGGTGCAGGGGGAAAATCAACCATGAAACCATCTATACTAGGTGATTGGATCAAGTGAGCAAAGTGTATAATCTTCAATAAGTCACTTCTTATTTTTGAATCCATCCTTATAAGTTCGTATAGACTAACCTTGTGATGAATACCTTTCAAGATTTGTTCAATGTTTACCTCATGAGTGTCTTCTTGCAGACTTGTTGGTTGGTCCCTTAGAGAAGTAGCCATCCTTTCATAAGCTCCTTCAATTTCTGCTTGGCCCTTCCACCCCGCCTTCTGTTCCTCTTCTTTATCCTGGACTCCCTCTTGTTCCTCTCTATGGGTTGCTACCGCTTGTCTGGATCTAGTCATCATGGGCATTGAAGAAGATGAAACAGCATAAGGCTGAGTGGTCCTACCTTCTTCTTGTGGAGAGACTACAATCATGTGGATTGGAGCAGGACGGTTTCTTGGGCAATCTTTGGTGTAGTGATCCTTAGCCTCGGGACAATGCTGACAAGGAGGTGCATCTTCTGGAAGGGAACACCTATTTTGCATATGGCCATACTCACCACAACGGTAGCACATCAAAGGCCTATTATATCTGGGCTTCGTTGGTCTGTTCTCCTCTCTATTGGGTGCATTTGAAGTACTAGTATAATATGAATCCAAAGCTTGAGAGTTACCTCGTTGCTGTGTATCCTTGAGGTAGTAACAGTCTCTAGCTTCATGGCCATCCTTTCCACAAAATTGACAACTTACCTTGTTAGGACAGTTAGCATTGGAATGCCCATTGTTGTTACATATTGTGCACCAAATCTGCCTTCTTATATCCTGAGTGGTCCGTAAATCTTCTAACTCACGGCGAAGTTGGGCTACTTCATCATCAGTGCGATGCAGTGGTGGCAAGAACTTCTCTTCTTGTTGATTTTGTTGCATTCTCAATGCCTCCAGTTCCTTCCTCAGTTGCCCAATAGGGTCTAGTTCTGCAGCATAATTCTATTGTGTATCCCCTTCAAAATGTTGCCTAGCTTCTTCAATGCGTGATGCTGCTGCAACAAAATCATTGAGGGTTGCATCCAATCTAAGAGACTCACGTAGCTTCTGCTGAGATGACCTTGGCAGAGCTTTTTCTATCCATTTTTTAATCAAGAAGTCACCTGGAGCATGTGGTAGACGTGCAACAAGTGCTTTTGTTCTAGTGTGAAGTTCATGAAAGGATTCACCTGATCTTAGCCTTAGATTCTCGAGTTGGTCTAGAGCTCTTTCCGAGGAGTCACTAGGTCAAAATGTCTGTGAGAATGCCAACTTCAGAGCCTCCCATGTAGCAAAATGGCCATCTACATATTGACTGTACCATTTGTCAGCAAGGCCTTCCAATGTGGATGAGAAGAGTACCAGCATTGCATCCTCTCTATTTTGCAGACCTCGTCCACGGCATAAGGAGATGAACCTCCTCACATGATCATCAGCATCCTCATAAGCTTGTCCCTTCAAGGTAGGGAACTTGATATTGAGTCTGGAGAGTAAATGAGAGAGATCCTCCATTTGCACTGGTGTTTCTTCTGACGTATTTGAGGAGAATTCTAATGTTCTACTATGCTTCTCCTTTGATAGCGGTGTCGCACCGAATTCAATAGATAAATTCAAAGAGGGTAGAGGGGAGGTAGGTTCACTAGTTGAAGATATAGCTGACTTGTTAAGGCTCCTTCCTATACGAAGAGGCTCCTTATCTGCTCGCGTATGGGTCATTTACCTATTTCCTCAGCGCCTCTCACAGAAATGCAAGGGTCCCACCGGGTGTGCCAAATTGTAGAGGAGGTACTGGGGTATCTACTTTTAACAGGAGCATGCAACAAACACTCCAGTACTTCACCTACTCAAGGGAGGTTCTCCTTAGGGAAATATACCCTTTAACACTTCTGTGAGCAGGTAGATAGCAATGATTGCACAGAGTTGTGAATACTCAATAAAATATAAATGACAACTGACAATGAAGGAAGACCAATCACTCCTTGGTTCGAACAAGTGATTACAACATAGGCAAGAGAAATGTTCTAAAGTTGATGCTCTGGGCTAGCATGCCACTCCAGAGCTAAACAACATCAATACAAGGGATTCTTTCAATCGGTACAATGGACACAACTAGATGCAGACTAGCACTAATCAATACAAAGTATGAAGACTTGCTCTAAGAGAAAGAGCACGAAATACCAATGACTCACACTGAATGACAAAACCAAGCCACTCTCTTCACACTATAGTGCTATAAGCCCTCCACTCGGAAGCCCACGCTCTGTATCCTCACTACAGAGTGACTTCCTACATTAGGCTTGAAGCCACAAAGTGCAAAGAGAGGACCTCTGTACGTACGTATGTAAAATGTGTGTATTTGAATGTATCCCAAATGAACACAAATCCATTGCTTTTATAGGCTCCAATAGGCCAAGAGGGCCTTGCCGATTCCTCACGTCCACGGATCATGCACCAATTGATTGCCCAAAATTGGAGGGGTAGATCAAATATGCCACCAGTCTTGAATTGGATCCTCAAAATTAGGCAGTCGTCATGAATGGTTGGTGGCAACAATCATTTCTCCACTTTCACTTTTACCACTTTCACTTTTACTGTCACTTTTGCATGCAAGTTGAGATCCTCATTTTGTGCCGCCCGTGATGTTTGAATGACCCTGAGAAGCACATCCTTCACCTAATTTTTGTAGTAGCTTTTGATCCTTCATATTAAGTGGGCGGTGTGGGAGGTGAGTTGTGGGGAGTTGAGGGAGATTACGGAGGTTGTGGGAGGTCGTGGGTGGGAATAGGGGGTGAGTTGTGGGGGTTTTTGGGGTGTGGTAAAAATTTGATCCAAGATTTCAAACTTATTATTGCACCATTGGAAAGTACTCGTCAAGAGCTTTCCAACGATATATAACATTGTAGGGTTTGGATAAGAAATGATAATGTCCATCAAAAATTGCATGAGAACTTTTGTGGGAGGTCGTGGGAAATTGTGAGATTTGTGGGGCTTGTGGTGGGTCGAGGAGTGGTGAGGGGTTGTGGGGTGGTGTGGAGTGGTGGAGGGCTGTGGGGTGGTGTGGAGTTTGTGGAGGGCTGTGGGGTGGTGTGGAGCGGTGGAGGGCTGTGGGGTGGTGTGTAGTGGTGGAGGGCTGTGTGGTGGTGTGGAGTTTGTGGAGGGTTGTGGGGTGGTGGAGGGTTGTGGGGTGGTGTGGAGTTTGTGGAGCACTGTGGGGTGGTGTGAAGTGGTGGAGGGTTGTGGGGTGGTGTGGAGTGGTGGAGGGCTATGGGGTGGTGTGGAGTTTGTGGAGGGCTGTGGGGTGGTGTGGAGTTTGTGGAGGGCTGTGGGGTGGTGTGGAGTTTGTGGAGGGCTGTGGGGGGGGGGGTGTGGAGTTGTGTGGGGGGTCGTGGAGTGGTGGAGGGCTATGGGGTGGTGTGGAGTGGTGGAGGGCTATGGGGTGGTGTGGAGTGGTGGGGGGCTATGGGGTGGTGTGATGTTTGTGGAGGGCTGTGGGGTGGTGTGGAGTGGTGGAGGGCTATGGGGTGGTCTAGAGTGGTAGGGGGTTGTGGGGTGGTGTGGAGTTTGTGGAGGGCTGTGGGGTGGTGTGGAGTGGTGGAGGGCTGTGGGGTGGTGTGGAGTGGTGGAGGGCTGTGGGGTGGTGTAGAGTTTGTGGAGGGCTGTGGGGTGGTGTGGAGTGGTGGAGGGCTGTGGGGTGGTGTGGAGTGGTGGAGGGTTGTGGGGTTGTGTGGAGTTTGTGGAGGGCTGTGGGGTGGTGTGGAGTGGTGGAGGGTTGTGGGGTGGTTTGGAGTGGTCGAGGGCTGTGGGGTGGTGTGGAGTTTGTGGAGGGCTGTGGGGGGTGTGGAGTTGTGTGGGGGGTCGTGGAGTGGTGGAGGGTTGTGGGGTAGTGTGGAGTGGTGGAGAGCTGTGGGGTGGTGTGGAGTGGTGGAGGGCTGTGGGGTGGTGTGGAGTTTGTGGAGGGCTGGGGGGGGGGGGGGGGGGGGGTGGAGTTGTGTGGGGGTTCGTGGAGTGGTGGAGGGCTATGGGGTGGTGTGGAGTGGTGGAGGGCTGTGGGGCGGTGTGGAGTGGTGGGGGGCTGTGGGGTGGTGTGGAGTTTGTGGAGGGCTGTGGGGTGGTGTGCAGTGGTGGAGGGCTGTGGGGTGGTGTGGAGTGGTGGGGGGTTGTGGGGTGGTGTGGAGTTTGTGGAGGGTTGTGGGGTGGTGTGGAGTGGTGGAGGGTTGTGGGGTGGTGTGGAGTGGTGGAGGGCTATGGGGTGGTGTGGAGTTTGTGGAGGGCTGTGGGGTGGTGTGGAGTGGTGGAGGGTTGTGGAGGGGTGGTGGGGGAAGAGAGGAGGGGACGGTGGGGTTGGAGGGGGTTGTGGTGATGGTGGGGGTCGCAGGGGTGGTGGGGGAAAAGAGGAGGGCTGGTGGAGTTGGAGGGGGTCGATATGATGGTGGGGGCCGCGGGGGTGGTGGGGGAAAAGAGGAGGGCTGGTGGAGTTGGAGGGGGTCGAGGTGATGGTGGGGGCCGCGGGGGGTGGTGGGGGAAAAGAGGAGGCCTGGTGGAGTTGGAGGGGGTCGAGGTGATGGTGGGGACCGCGGGGGTGGTGGGGGAAAAGAGGAGGGCTGGTGGAGTTGGAGGGGGTCGAGGTGATGGTGGGGGCCGCGGGGGTGGTGGGGGAAAAGAGGAGGGCTGGTGGAGTTGGAGGGGGTCGTGGTGATGGTGGGGCCCGCGGGGGTGGTGGGGGAAAAGAGGAGGGGACGGTGGGGTTGGAGGGGGTCATGGTGATGGTGGGGGCGGCGGGGGTGGTGGGGGAAAAGAGGAGGGGACAATGGGGTTGGAGGGGGTCGTGGTGATGGTGGGGGCGGCGAGGTTGGTGGGGGAAAAGAGGAGGGCTGGTGGAGTTGGAGGGGGTCGTGGTGATGGTGGGGTCGCGGGGGTGGTGGGGGAAAAGAGGAGGGAATGGTGGGGTTGGAGGGGGTTGCGGGGAAGAGAGAGAGAGAGGGAAATGCCGCGATACATTCATTCTCAAAGAGAAGCAACATATGGCTAGCCGGTAAGAATTGACACTTACAGACAATTAACCCGCGAGGGAACCACTCTTTGCGAAGCCATTGGTGCACGGTTTCGAGCGGAGGCCTATGGCCAAACACTTGTCCAACAAGGAAAAATTTTTTGAGCTCTTCTTGCGTTGACAAAATTGCAGTTCTGCTAAGGGAGACCAATGGAGGCTCAAAACCCTCGGAGGCCCCATGTGCGACACAAGATCCCCCCTCCAAAATAGGGGCCAAGTTACCAATCTTCCTGTGGGTCGGGGCCAGCTTGCTTCTCACGAGGGAGGGGGCCACCAAAGCCATGACAAGGATCCTGAATTGCGAGCTAGAGAGATAAATCCGAACAGACAACGAGCCACAAATCGAAAAACTAAAGGCCCCAACACCTACTTCTTGTCCGAGATAGATAAGAGGTCGTAAATTGAGTTTTAATTTTGGCTTTGATGTTCGCAAGCCAGGGAAAAATTGAAAATTGAGGACTGTGTGAGCTTCACGGTCAAGTAGCAGGATTCTTGCGTTACATTCCCTTCTCAGAACAGAACGTTAGTCCTTTGACTTGCACGTACAGATGCATGTTGATCTGCGGCATTTGCGACTATTGAAAGATCCTCCAGAAGACTAACATCTGTTCAAGATGACGTTCAGCAACCCTCAGTCGCGATGGATCGATGAAACAACCTGTAGCCCGCAATGGATGCCCAGGTCCGTGATGAATGCTCGAAGCAGTGATGGACACTTCGGCCCGTGATAGAGAGAGATGAATCAAGCCCGCGATGGATGCTCAGACCCACGATGGACACTCAGGAGTTGTTGTAGCCGTGGACCTACTTCTCACAGCAGCAAGTTGTAATCATTCATGGCAACAACAGCAACGTCGCTACGGCTTCAACAATGTCTTTGGTAGCACTGCAAATTGAATTCACTCACGACTTCATCCTCAATGTTCCATTTGTTCTGCGCCATAGCCAAGCTGCAGCAACGACTTCCACAGTAATTTCCTCCTCCTCCGCCACAACCAAGATCGAAACAAGCTTCAACAATGACAATGTCTTCAGAAGCACGACAAATTGAATTCACTCACGCCTTCAGCTTCAATGTTCCATTTCTTTTGCACCATAGCCAAGCTTCAGCAACGACTTCTGCCTGCACCCATCCACTAGCTTGTCCCTAGTCGGAAGTCGGGAAACTACTAGAGGCTATACACAGTTGAAGGAAAGTGTGCGCCAATAGATTCATCATGAGCGAGGCCTATATTATTGCTTAACTCATATTTTTTTTTTTAAATGGAGGTTCAACCGAAGCCTACTCCCCCGGACTTTAACTTTGAAATTGCAACTGTACAAGTGAATGGGCATAGTACCCGCGGGACCCCCCATATCCCACATAGCAGGGGTTAGACAAGGTTACAACTGAATGAGACATGGTTACAACTGGGTTTTACTGGCCTAAGCCATAACATGTCCAACCAGGGACTTGAACCCTGGACCTCTGCCTCAAGAGGCCAAAGCTCAACCAACTATCCTACAGGACGTGGACTGCTTAACTCATATTTGGACTCATGCTTATCAGTTCTTCCATAAAGGCCACTGCATTATCATCCGTGGGGAGCCAAATGTTCATAATTACAAGTGGATGTCTACCATTATGATGGTTAAGCAAAGTGTAAGTATATTTATTTTCTATATTTTGAACATAAATAATTGTTATCTTTACATATTCAAACTAGTTTGGAAGCTCATCTAGCTTTCAAAATGAGAATTGACTTTCAATATTAGTTTCTTTTATAATGGTTTACACATCTTCCACCTTGCAAAAGTGTGGAGCACAAGATCAGGCTTATACCAAGAGCTCATCCACTAGCCACACAACCATATTGCATGAGTCCACAAGAGGAGGTAGAAGTATGTCATATAGATGAGAACTATCTTGAGAAAGAATTAATTAGAACGAGTTATTCACATTTTGGGACCACTTGGTTCACAAAAAGGATCGATCTTTAAGAATCTCTATAGACTACAAAGCTTTGAATAAAGTAACAATAAAACACAAATATCTGATGCCTCACATCCATGATATTATGGATGCATTAGGTCGTACTATTGTATATAGGAAGATAGATTTAAAAAGTGGTTATTATCAGAGAAGAGTTAAAGATGATGATGTATGTAAGACAACTTTTCATACCATGTTTGGTCATTATGAGTATCTTGTAATGACTTTTATTTTAACAAATGCTCGTGTTACTTTTACGATGCTCATGAATGATATTCTTTCTCCCTTTATTGGTCAATTTATGGTAGATTTTGCTGGATTTGCAGGCCTATAGAAGCACACAAATAGCACGAGGAAGAAGAAGAAGCTTGGAGTAGAACACATAATGGGCGTATATACAAGCCACGAGGAAGTGACTTGTTAGGGTTATAGGCGTATACACAAGCCATGAAAAAAAAAACCTCCTAAAAAGGGGAAAAAGTATTGTTAAACGCTATTTCTTCTTCTAACTGTCAGAAGTACGTTTAAGCGATTCTTGGGTTCTTGGGAGTGGAAGGGGTTTGTTAGACAGAGGCCCTGTACTTAGTTCCCAAACTAAATGCTTACACACAACAATATACTAATGCTGAGAGCTCTATCAAGAATCTGCTGTACTTAGACACTACAGTTCACAGTCTTAGCTCAACCACATGTACCGAATACGCTAAGATGCTATATTACATCTACAATTAAACTTACTGAACATATCAGAACAAGAGTATTCGTTCAACCTTCACAGAATGGATACCACACTCCGTCCAATATCCGAAGGCACGAGCGAAAAGTTGTTACAAACCATTTGTAAAAGTTATATAAATCAAAGAAAGACGCGCCAGTGACGGTTCCGTGGTGGATCACCAGACTGTCTGTCTGGGTGACTAAGCGGGGCGTTACTGTAGTGGCTATTTGCATAATTTCAAGTATTCTGAGTTTTATGTTCGCCTCTTGTCTTATCTGCCGTCGACATCTGTTCTATTTGTTAACTTTATAGACGATTCGAGAGATCACCAGACTGTCTGTCTGGATGAGCTATCTATAGCGTTACTGTGTGTCGAGTTGAGTAATCCAGAGTATCCTATCGACTTTCTGAGTATTCTGTGTGTATCTGTGTTTCGCCTTGTCTGTTGTCTGTTGATATCCATTGCGGTTGTGAGTCCCAGCTAGTTCGCGTATCGGATTGTTTCTTTTCTTGAAATGTTCTGCAAATATGTGGCATAGTCTGTGCAGTCGTGGTAACTCTTCTAGTATTAGGGTGGTCTTAAGTTGTCTGTAGTATCTAGGTTCAGGTTCCATACGACAAAGTTTAAGCTATAGTAAAGATTTCCTGGGTTGCGTTCTGAATCTTCAGTACGGTGTATCTGAACACTGGGATTCTCTGTGCCTTCAGATATTGGACGGAGTGTGGTATCCATTCTGTGAAGGTTGAACGAATACTCTTGTTCTAATATGTTCAGTAAGTTTATCTGTAGATGCAATATAGTGTCTATGTACAGCAGATTCTTGATAGAGCTCTCAGCATTAGTATATTGTTGTGTGTAAGCATTTAGTTTGGGAACTAAGTACAGGGCCTCTGTCTAACAGACCCCTTCCACTCCCAAGAACCCAAGAATCACTTAAACACACTTCTGATAGTTAGAAGAAGAAACATCGTTTAACAGTGTCTTGGTAGTCCTAACTATGTTCACACACATAAGTACCAAAATATATCAACAAATCCCCCAAGGAGTGATGCCGTGAACAAGGAGTTGGTGCTCGTGTATAATAAAGTGCCAAGCTATGTGAAAAGAGATCAATTCACAAAAGGAAGTAAGCCCAAAGCTTTGCTGAAAGCTTCAAACTTCTCGCAAGGCAGAGCCTTTGTGAAAAGGTCTTCAATGTTCTCCTGTGTGGGGCACATATGCCAAACCATTCTCTCCAACATGGAACCTCTCCTTGATATAATGATAATGCACCTCAATGTGCTTTGTGCGAGCATGGAACAGAGGGTTCTTCACAACTACAAATGCGCTCTAACTCTTAGTGAAGATGGTGGTGGTAGAAGACTGACCAACACCCAAATCAACCAAAAGGCATCTGAGACACACACTCAACAGTCGTTATGAAAGCTTCCCTATACTCAGCCTCACAACTAGAAGTGGCCACTATAGACTGCTTCTTGCTCAACCAAGATATTCATGAGCAACCAAGCATGAAGCAAAAACCATTACTGGACACTTGAGTGTCATAGCAATCAGCCCATTCACAATGAGGAAAAGCATGTAAATCTAGTGGTAGTGATCCCCTTAGGATAAAATAATCCAAGTAGATAGGTACCAATCAAGTAGTGAAAGATGCACTTAACTACATAGCAATGCTTGAGACTTGGGCAATGCATAAACCTACTCATCTAAGAGACAATAAACTGAATATCAAGCCGACTTATGCATAAGTAAATCAACCATCCAACAACCTATTGATACAAAATAGTATCAAATGCATATCCAACATCATGAAGACAATCGTAAACCTGTTTCCATATGAGTGGCAATAGGTTTGCAATCTTCAAGGTCAAAACACTACAATAATGTGTCAATATATTTTGTTTCATACATAGCTATTCCACCATCAACTTGCATAAACTGAGTGCCCAAATAATGACGCAAATGCCCCAAATCTGACACCTCAAAAGAGGCATGTAAATCAGCCTTAAAATCAGCATATGTCATGTGTAGACAAACTTCCAATCAAAGATTGTATGAATTATACCATATGTGTGATAATATTTTTCCATGATTACATTTATATTATGCTCTAATACCAATGAAGTATTTTTGTGGCAACGCACCTCAATTGACTCTTCCTCTCAAGAGCTCCATGACAAGACCCTCTACATAGAAAACCTAGCTCTAGACACCACACATTGTACCTCGCACAAAGCTTGAAGAATACATAGAAAACACAATACATAGAGAGCATGAACACATATTTCTTGGACCTTAGAAATGCGGTCAAATTACATTTTATGGATGATCAGAACATTATATGTTTTATTAAAGAACATCATGTTTTATACTTGGTTGGTAATGTTGGGTAGTGGTGACTGCACTTTGGCATATCATGGTAGCAAAGGCAACCTCCTCAGTTGGGTGTCTATAACTCCATGAACTCTTGAAGGAGACTCCTAGCCCATAGTATTGTCAAGAATGGCTTTACTTAGGTGACTCTTAGCACTTGGTTCTTTAGCGACCCAAAAAGAGTGTACATCCACCACATGGGGCGACATACTCTAAAGATGACTACAGAGGGCATAAAGATGACTCTACCTGCCCCTAGTGGATGACCACTTCCTAAGGTTACCTCATATGTTGAAATACCACCAAGGGTGACCCATCTTGGAACAATTTGAAGTATTTTGTTGGTGATGCACCACAGTGCGCTCTCCTTCTTGAGAGTTCCATCATGATATTCTCATAGTAGAAAACTAACCTCCTAGCACCACACACAATACTCCGCACAGAGGTTGCAAAATACAGAGAAAAAACACTATACATAGGGAGCATGAACACAAATTTCTTAGGTGTTACAAATGTGGTTGAACTTACAGTCTATGGCTAACTAGACCACTATATGTTTTATTAAAGAACATAAACAAAAGTGTTTGGTGGCCATTTGGCCTTTCACATGGACACTAACGACAAAAATCTCCCACTAAAGGCCAATATAACCAAAGTAACTATGGGAGAACAATGAAGAATAATAAAGAGTACATGAGTGTAAGTATACAAGATATACCTCCTACCTGATGGGCATGTTACACAATATACAACTGACTATGTAAGATCATGAATCAAGTAACCCCCATCAAGTTACAACATTGTCGAAAGCTATCCGATGGTAGAGCTTTAGTCAAAGAATATGTAGAATTATCTCAACTATGAACCTTCTCAAGAATAATGAGCTCAATCGCTAAGCAATATCTAATGAAGTGATACCTCACCTCAATGTGCTTGGTCTTTGCATGATAGATTGGATTCTTAGCCAAAGCAATGGCACCTTGACTATCACTAAGCAAACGAGGTACATGTTGAGGTAGACCCATATCACAAGCAAGATGACAAAGCCACAGTGCTTCCTTACATGCCTCACTTGGTGCAACATACTCTACTTCTATGGTGGAAATAAGTGTACATTGTTGAAGACAAGATCTCCAAGAGATAGCACCTCCAACAAAATTAAGAATGTACCCTGATGTAGACTTATGATTTCTACACAACCAACATAGTCAAAATCTATCCAACCTATAATGGATGCTTTTCCTCTACCTAAGCATAGACACTTGTCCTTAGTGCCACTCAGATATCACAAAATCATATTGCCTGCTTTAAAATGTTGCTTGCTAGGATTAGACATATATCTACTTACAACTCCCACTGCAAATGCAATGTCTGCTCTTGTAGCTACCATAGCATACATGAGACTACCAACAGTAGATTCATAAGGAATTTTGGTCATGTCTTCCTTTTTCTCATCCAATTTGGGGAAATCATCCTTGCTCAATTTCACATATGTGGGTAAAGGTGTACTCAATGCCTTTCCATCCTACATATTGAACCTGAAGGACTTTGGAGTGCAAAACAAGAGGTGCAAAGACGAGATGGAGGGAGAGAGAAGAGAGGAAAGACGCACACAGATGAGTGGGAGCCTCAAAACCCACATAATGATTATTTGTGCAAGAGATCAAGAAAAATATGTTATCAGTTTCAACATTAGTCAAGATTAGCTTGGTTGTGAAATTTGTTGATGACAGATGTATAGCTCATGATCTGTCAAATAGCAATGTCACTATTGATCTTGGTATTTTATGCCATGGATTGTATTAGCTCACAGATTATGAATCTTTAAATGATTCAACATGTGCAGTTCAAGATTCTCAAGCTATGTCAAATGCAAAGCTCTGGCATGCACACTTTGAGCATCTAAATTTTGCTAATTTGCTACACTTGCAAAAATCTAAAATAGTGTCCTCTTTGCCCAAACTTGATTCACCTGGTAAACATGTTTGTGAAGGCTCTATTTTGGGCAAAATGCAACATTCACTCAATTTGAGGCTTGCTTGTTAGCAAGCATTTGTTGCTCATCTGCATGTCTTTGGTTGTCTAGCATATGCATTAGTAGGTGAACAACACAAGAAATCAAATGATAAAGCAATGAAATGTATTTTTGATGGGCACAATTCTAAAAGCAAAGGCTATCATCTATATCATCAAGAGACTAAACATGTTTTGGTTAGTCATGATATTTTTGTGGAAGATGCTATTCAAACATTACTTTTATGAACTAAGGAGACATTAATTAGCTCCGAAGATGTGTATGATACTTTGTTGCCTCTTTTTATAGGTGCACAGTCTAGCGCTAGTCCAAATGAGGCACATGATGATGATGTAGATCATTCCATTTCTGTTGAAGATTTAAATGATGCAGCAGTCCCTCAATATTGAAGGGAAACTCTATTTCATTAATAGAAACTCTCCTCTTATAAATAATCTTCAAATGAAATAAAATATGAGCAACTATCTACTTTTACCTTATTAACGTTCTATCAAACAAGGCTGTCATTAATACGCTGCATGTTAACGAGTTGTCACGGATAGCCTCAATTGCTTCATAGACATAAAAACCTCCTCATGGCTGGGCAAATAAAAGCATTTCTTCCCTTTGCATGACTGATCAAATGGTTCTCAAGCTTAACCCATGTATTAAAGAAAGATTTTTCTCCCAAATCACCCTAACGCCACGCCTCTCATACAACACCCAAATTGCTGTTGCATGGCTTCAAGCTACAAAATATTTCACAAAAGAACCTAAATTGTCTTTGCAAGGATCGATCTCCACAGGACTTCACTAAAGATAACACCATTGAAGGCAATTGATGCATCCCATGTCATCTACATAGACAACATTCAAGGCCAATCACACAAAGATAAAATTCTCGACCATTCACACAGCCAATATCCCAATTCACTGCTTAAGTTTGGGATAATAATAGATCAAAGATTTTTTTTTTAAAGCTCAAAACCAAGTTTCAATATTGAATGGGTATATCTTGCTACATTTCTCCATTTATTTACTAAATCATAGAGACCAATGAGTTGCTCATAATCCCCAAATAAAATTCTTGGTGATCAAAGCGTGGATGAGTTTAGTGCTTAACTAACACAAAGCCTAATCGACAACAGCCGAAGTCATTCGGTATAAACACCATGAGTATAACTCCTCTTCCACAATCTTGAAGATCCCCAAAGGATATAAACTAATCTCAATTCCACAATCTTGAAATGCATGCAAATTCAAAGTTTCTCATCCTCACTAACAAAATTAAGATATCCTCCTATGGGAAGACCCCCAGACATCTAAACTAAACTTACTTTCACAACCTCGAGATCCATGCTATCCTCACTTACAGAACAAGTAAGCTATCCTCCTATGGGAAACTTTCCGCCTTTAGATATGGACCAATGATAGTAACAAAGACAAATACCCACTAAATCATCTGTCTGCTAAACATGGAATGGTCTGAAAATTCCAGAATTCTCATCCTACATGTCTTTTGAAGACAAGCCCTACGACCTTTTCATAACGTACTAATGGTGACTTCTGAATCTCCCGATAATGGCATCACTCTGTCTCCTAACCTGACTGAGAAGAAAAGCTACCTTCGCAACCTCATTTCATCGAACCCACATAACAAAGTCAACTGTAAGGACGCCAGAGTAATATTCAAGATCATAATAGTTATACCATAATGCACGACACTTCAATACATCGATGAAATACTGGGATGCAAAACTACTTAAAACCTTGCTTTGTAGAGGCCGTTTTCAACAGGATGCATAATGCTCTTCGCTCATTCAGATTTTTCTATCCATCTGCCAATGCTTAAGAAAACCAAAACAATTATGACCTACAAAACAAATTTAAAACCTGCAGGAGTTCGATCCACTGGGACTTGACATCTACAACGGCGCACTTCCGCATCAAATAGCTGGAAGTTGGACTCGAATTTCTGATATACAGTGCCTTCAAACCTCTCGACACCTCTCCTTATGAAGCCTTACTAATCTATAAAACAAATTAAAAATCTGCATAAATTCCATCCACTGAAACTTGCTATCTACAACGGCGCACTTCCACATCAAATAGCTGGAAGTTGTACTCGGATTTCAATATACTGGGCCTTCACCTCTCCTTATGAAGCTTACTAAGGCTTATTCATATATCCCCGTACCCATTGTTAAACAACGTGTAATATCAAATTAATAACACTCAAGGTCATGCCTTCTCCGCACTGCCAAAAGAGTCGGATATCAGATGGACACCAAAACCTGAATCCTACATCTAACGGCTACCCTACCAAGCAGAAAATCAAGAGACGAATGATTTACATGGCAATTCTAATAACATGACAATACATATAGATCGTAACAACGATCTACTCCTCCAATAAACAAACATTAATGTAAAATGTTTCTGGCCATTGTTATCAGCTAAACTATAACCTCTGCATTACAAACGGTAATGCATCCATATTCTCCTATTCGTTTCAGCAACAGTCCCCGTCTCCCTATCTCACCACATTATCCCTACATCGACATTAAACATCCAAATCCTACAGAAGTAGTCAGCATCATTCTGAGAGCATACGAAGAAGTGGAAAAACATCACCTGCATCTAATTAGATGCTCTTCCCTCAACGTGATTCGTATCGAGTAAACAGTTCATGCATTTACAGTTCATGCCTCTGACTTGCATAAATCAACGTAACAATTGAAGATAATTGTTCGTGAGGTAGCACGGAGTGCCAAAAGCACAAATCACCAACACGCCCTAGAACTAGCAACACCGGCGACAAAACAGAAAACCACTCTATCGAACATGTAGGATTCAAAGTCCTTACACGACAAACCTGACAAAGTCGCCAGATAGCAGACAGGTCATCAACACAGCTGGAACCATTATCTCAACGGGAACCTTGCAGTCTATCTCAAATTACAACTTAAGATTGCAGAATTGAGTCGCAGTGCAGATTCGAAACGAATGCACCTCACTTAGTGAAACCCTCCGGGACCCTGGCACCCTTGGTCGCATTGGATTCGCCACCTCAACTAACAAAACACTTTTAACTACAACTTCCTTTCACATTCGCCGATAAAGATAGTTCTACAGGCCGCATCATCTCCTTCTTTGACACCAAGAAGACGTGCACTCATAAAAAATCCAGGAACTCAGAGAAACGAAAATAACTCAAAGAATTGCAGGGGCATTTGCCGGATAGGTTCGCCCTGGTAATCCTGAGATCCAGCATCCACTTCCACTTGCAGCTCAGATAGTCAACAATTCCATCACAGTTCCTCACGGCGGAATTTACCCGAGAAGAACATGGGTCGCTACATATTTATACATGTATAGGTAGCAATTAGGGTTTTCTATGCTTTCGGGCGAAGCATTTAAGACAATTGCTGTTATTTGATAAGAGATTTTTTTACTTTTCTTTGGGCAAAGAAGAAGTATTGCCCAAGTCTAATCTTCATGTGTTTCGTCCAAATGGGTGTGGTGTAGCGGTATGAGTTGAAGGCCTTGGGGCAGAGTGTCTAGGTTCAATTCACCCGACTAGACATTTCAAATTCTTTGTGCTTTCAAAAAAGTCCAAATGGGTGTGGTGTAGAGGTATGAGTTGAATGCCATGGGGTAGAGTGCCTGGGTTCAATTCCCACCCGGCTAGACATTTCAAATTCCTTGTACTTTCAAAAAAAAATATCTTCATGTGTTTTAATATATTCAAAGAATAATCTACAAGTGAAGGGCATAGTATCCATGGGACCTCTAGTATCCCACAAATCAAGGGTTAAATTCTTGAAGCATCACAAGAAAAGGGGTGCTCCAAGGTATCTAGTTTCAATGGCTTGAAGGCATTACATGAGTAGATTGGTCACACTCGCCCAGGCATGTCCAATAGCCTGAAGAGATTGAACACACAATGTCTGCTTCAAGAGGTGAGTGCCCAAAACTCGCCTACAACAAATGGACAAACTTTTACTTTTGAAGGTCCAATGGTAAACATGAACCTTTCCTTAAGATTGAAGGTTTGGTTTGACGTTAGTCTCTCTTAATAAGGGTTGCACATGGATGAATTCTCGGGTGATAGGTTGTTTTAGTGGGTTAGGTACCTAGAGTATGATGATGTAATAAAGTAAGTCTATGATCTAAGGGTTCAGTCAGTTTAGACAGATCTGAAAATGGACATCATTTGGTGACTCATGTGTATGGCCAAAGATCTCGAGAATAGACTTAAGCATAAGTCCATGTGCTCTCTTAAACAAGTAAATCACTTAGCCTAGTGGTTAAGTCTCAAGGTTGAGAAGGAGGAGGGTCTTGGGTTCAACCCATGGGAAGCATGGGGGATTGTTTTGCCCAAAGAGCTCTAGAGCCTTCTAACTCAAGTTAATGTGAGTTAACTTGAGTTCAACGAGACTTAACTCGAGTCGCGAGTATACCGATCACTGTGGACTCTAGTGGAAGGTACTAAAGCAGTGGTCAAGATCACTCCAACCACTAGTAGACTCTAGTGGAAGATATGAAAGGAGTGGAGGAGATTGCACATGCACTTGTGGAATCTAGTTACATTTGTGGTCCTCTTGCAGCATGACCACCCACCGAGCTAAGTGGCCCATCATATTCTATTGCTTGTCCATATAACGCAAGGTAGAATGATACATGAAAAAATTATTTTGTTCCCAATACGCAGTAACAAAATTTCTTGATAGAATAGATAAATTCCAGACATTCATGCTTAATGGAAAATTAACTCAACTCCTCAAGAGATAGACATCGATCGCATATTAAATTAGATGATATCATTTTCACTCCATGCTCTACATCAGAACATTACCTATAGCTATATCAAAAGCATCGAAAAACACATGCAATGGTTAGCATCGAAAAACACATGCAATGGTTCTTACCATAGTGAAGCATGAAGACGTAGGAGCTCCATTCAATAGAAATTTAAGTTCTTGAAAGGCATTGTACCCATCAAGAAAAGTATGCATTTCCCATCCAACTATATCGTTCAACAATGAATCCAAAACTAGTAGCAAGAACGGATGACAAACGGTAGCAACATTAAGCTTGTGATAATCAACACAAATATATGAAGCTTTTTATTTTTCATGGGCACCATGAGTATAGGACAAACCCATTTGGGATATTCAATAGGAACAATAAAGCCTAACATACGATGTTGATCCAGTTTGTCCTTGACTTGTTTAGCATGGTAGGGAATACGAAACCTTTGCTACAAAAATAAGAACTACATTGACTTTTAAATTAATCCTATCCTGTTAAATCCAAGGATCTAACCCGTTGCATGTCAGTATACTCAAGAGAAAGCAAAGCAGAGAATTTGACCTATTTTTGAAGCCTCATTAGAGCCCAAATCAACATTTTCACCCTAGACTAGTCAACCCTATGAATAAAGAAGGGGGATGGTTTTACTTGATTCCATCCAAACTTTTGACAAATATATAAGATTGCAATATTCACTCCAAAACCTACATCAATCAATACTTATTTAAAGGGCAAGAATTATGAAAAACTATAATAAGAGTAACTTCATAGTCAACCAAAGGCACTTTTGAATGTGCAAAAACCAAAGTTGGTTCTTGACAAGGACAACCCTATAAGTATTGCTTCTCAATATCAACCCAACACTATGGGAGTAGGTCTAAAAGCCAGCCCAATTGTAATTGTATAAAAGCCTTCAATAGAGATTGCCGCACATTTGACAATAAATCTAGCGTAGAAGTCAAAGGGGAGGGTTCGGACACAAGCTCAATTTCAATTGGAACCTCTTACACTATTGATGCTTATGAAATCAATGGGACTAGCAGCACAAGCAAAGGTTTATTTGCGCTCAATCTAGCAACCCATTCAAATATTTCTTATCATTCTTGTGGGGAAGGATTGAAGATGATCCCAAGACCTTTGGGGAAAGTTCACTAAACCTGCAAGATTGCTTGTGGAACAATCAAGGATATTTCAATAACGTTTTGATACTTTCTTGGAATGGAAGTGCAAAATCTAGAACAAAAAAAAAAGATGGCATTGGTGGTTGGATGAGCAATACCACCTCAATGCTTCCTCTCATATTAATGAGCTTTAGGGAATTGGCATTGAACATCCCCTTCTTGCACATAGAACCAACATTGAAGGGGATGAAGGTAAGAAAAATTAATGTGTCGATAATGCCCTTCTTGTGCATACTATGGGGCACAATTAGAACTTGTTCGTCCACCTTGGTGTGAAAATCCTCAAGTAGATACATAACTCAGTGATAAGACTTCCTGTAAATGGGCCACAACTTGTATTATTCCAATAGACAAACTTGATTGATTTTGAGCGTTACATTTGCAATTCAAAGTAGCACAAGCATGAGTCTCACAAATAGCACAATATGATTCAATTAAAGCACAATTGTGTATAGTTTGTACTATAAGGCTTGCAACGTCTGTTCAATCCAAAAATCCATCTTAAACCTAACAATATTAGTGTCCTTGGCATCATATGGAGTGCACATACTAGGAATGCACTACAAATTTTCTTCTACGCATTCCATGTATGTGATCAGGTCATCTAGAGCTAGCTCCTCTACTAATCTACTACTAAACTAGGTTTGTAGAGTATCTTTTAGACCATTAACAAAGACCTTATCAACACTAGATTAGGATGCCTTTATGTCATTGGCATTTGCTTAAATGCTTTGGAATAGCATGGCATATTGTTATATAGTATCGATGGGTTTCTGCATCTCGTATTCTAGATAATTGAAAAGTTGCTAGATATCTTTGGAATTTTGAAAATGATGTAAAAATAGAAATGTGCATACATGGACATTAGGATTGTGTGAAGGGTCTGTTGGGTGTGTGTAGAAGTGCGAGAGACACACGAGAAGCACACACAAGCAGCACAAACGCAGGAAAGACACACGGAGAAGACGATGGCTGGAATAGCTCTCTCTATTGACGATGAACTAAACTAAAGTAAGAGCTGAATAATGTCCCTAAGTACAAAGTACCACCACATATGAGAGTATCAAGTATGTGGTAACATGGGGAAAAAACCTCTAGCCAGCACTAGAGTAAAAAGTGCCCATGTATAGGGAAAAGGTTCACATCAAAGCTACTCGAGGAACATGTAAGTGTAACAAACCCCCCTGGAGCGAATGATGTGAACACATACAGGGAGTGATAGAGCAGCCCCCACAAGGTAATAAGCCTAAAGCTTTGCGAAAAGCTTCAAACCTTTCCCGTGGAAGAGCTTTGGTGAATATGTTTGCCACATTATCTTGTGTAGGCACATATACAAAATCAATATCTCCTGCATGAAGGCACTCTCTCACATAGTGATAATGCACCTCAATATGTTTGGTCCGTGCATGAAACACTAGGTTTCGTGCAACAACCAAAGCACTCTGACTATCTGTGAGAATATGCATAGCAGCATCAATCTCCATCCAGAAATCCATCAATAGGCGTCTCAGCCATATACACTCCACTATCGCTTGAAAATTGCCCTGTACTCAGCTTCACAACTCGATGTCGCCACTGTAGGTTGCTTCTTACTCAACCAAGATATGCATGAGTCTCCAAGGAAAAAGCAATTACCACTAGTGGACACGCGAGTATCATAACAACCAGCCCAATCACTATCTGTAAAAGCATGCAAGCATGCCTGAAAATCTCTGCCATAAAAGAGACCTAAGCTCAAAGTGCCTCGAAGATATCTAAACACACGTTTCACCGCTTGCCAATGCTTAGTGCCAGGGCTATGCATGAATCGACTCAACTGGGAAACTGCATACTGTATATCCGGCCTTGTGTTGCATGCATATATAAGACATCCCATAGCTTGCTGATAAAGAGAAGTGTCAAGTGCATCACTGGAATCCTCAACTGAGAACCTGAATCTTGTCTCAACTGGTGTGGAAACTGGCTTACAATCCTCAAAGTCAAAATGTTGAAGTAGTTTTTCAACATACTTTGCTTGATGCATAACAATTCCCCCCTCAACGGATACAAACTGGATGCCAAGATAGTAGCTCAAAAGACCAAGATAAGTGACATCAAAAGTATGCTGCAAATCAGCCATAAGAATGTCAAGTTTTGCATCACATGACCCAGTCAAGAGTATGTCATCGACATAAAGAACAAGCACTATAAGATTAGCCCCATTTTTGCGTACATAGAGTGTGCTTTCAATCGGACTACATGTGAAGCCAAGAGCAATCAGGTGCTTATGTATTTTGTCATACCATGCATGTCGAGCTTGCTTGAGATCATACAAGGCTTTATGCAAGCGACAAACCATATGCTCTTTCCCTTTCATAGCAAATCCAGGGGGTTGCTTCACATAGACCTCTTCTTGCAAATCTCCATTCAAGAAGGTTGTTTTTATGTCCAATTGATGCACTTTCCAACCTCGATGGGCAGCCAATGCAACCACAGTATGAATGGTAGTCATGTGTGAAGTAGGTGCAAAAGTTTCCTCATAATCAATGCCATATCGTTGCGCATATCCTTTGGCAACCAATCGAGCTTTGTAGCGATCAATGCTACCATCATATTTTATCTTAATCTTGTAAACCCACTTTGTACCAATGGCATTCTTTCCTTTTGGCAATTCACATAACTCCTAAGTACCATTCCTATGTATGGAATCCATTTCTGATTGCATAGCACTCATCCATTGTGGATCATCACATGAATCTTCAAAAGAAAGTGGCTGTTCATTACATGCTGTAGCAATAAGAGAATAATCCACAAAATTACTTGATGCATGGTGAGAGCTTGATATTGTTCTACCAAGTAAAGGTGCACTCAATTTGTTGTCCTGCAAAGTTTGTTTCAGTCACTTTGGCATAGATTGTGCACTCTTGATAGACATGCGTTCATTATGTAAAACATCTTCAATATGTACATCATGCGTGGGCTGAATTTCATGCTCAGTTTTAGCCATATTTTGACGCAAATGTTCAGCCATATGTGGCTGGAAATTTCCAATAGTTTTGACGATTTTTGGCTGAATTTTTTCAGCCATGTTTGGCTGGAAATTCTCTGCATTTTCAGCCCTATTTGGCTGGAATTTTTCAGCCCTTTGAACCTCAGTTGGCTGGTCTACATGGCCATAGTCAAGCGCACCATTTTGGAACAAAGGCATGAGTGTATCGAACACATCTTGTGAGCTAACTATTGGCAGTTTTTTGCATTCAAGTAGAGGGAAAACTGAATTTTCAGCAAATACCACATCTCGACTCACAATAATTGTGTTCGTCAATGGATGGTACAACCGATATCCCTTACTTTCAGCACTATAACCAACAAATATACATTTCTTTGCCTTGTCATCAAGTTTGGGACGTTGTTGTGATGGCACAAGAGCATATGCCAAACAACCAAACACACGCATATGACTAACCATAGGTTTATGATCATTCCAAGCCTCATAAGGAGTGATGAATCTCAATGCTTTTGTAGGGCAGCGATTCAACACATAATTTGCACACATGACCGCTTCCATCCAAAACTTATGAGGAAGATGCTTTCCTTTAACCATACATCGTGCCATTTCAAGTAGAGTTCTATTTTTACACTCGGCAACACCATTTTGTTGAGGTGTATATGGAACCGTACATTGGTGTGAAATACCTCTTTCACGAAGAAAAGCATTAAACTCATGTGACATGTACTCACCACCACGATCCGTGCGTAGAGTCAAAAGCTTTTGTGAAGAAAAATTTTCAGCCATAGCTAAAAATGCTTTGAAGCAAGAAAATACCTCATTCTTTGCTTTCATAGGATACACCCATGTATGGCGAGTAGCATCATCAATGAAGGTAACAAAATATACATGCTTCTCAAAAGATGGAGTCTTGACGGGACCACATACATCACTATGAACAAGTTGCAATTTTCTTGTAGTGTGTGTATGACTATCTTTTGGAAAAGAAGCACGATGCATTTTCCAAGAATGCAACCTTCACATGCATGCTTTTCAATGGACTCAAGTGTAGGCAAGCCAATAACCATGTCCTTCTTTTGCAAGTAGAGCAAACTATTGAAGTTTAAATGACCAAAACGAGCATGCCAAAGCTCCATTTCAGCCATGGAAGAAGTATGAACAACTAAGGCATTCGAAGCAGCCCTCTTGTTTGTATCCATGCGATACAAACCATTACATAATGTACCGGACATCACGATAACATCGCCATTGCTGAAATCATGAACCATACACTTATCATCAACAAATTGTACATGAAGTCCAGCTTTGGCAATCAACGGAACTGAAATTAAGTTCTTCTTGATACCGGGCACATACAATGCATTTTTCAAGAGATTCACACCTCCATTTGCAGCCGTAAGCTCGATTTCTCCTACTCCAATGATAGGATAAGTGGGATTGTTTGCACACACCACATGTCCTCCTTTAGGTGCATCTTTCAAAGAGGCAAAAAACCTTTTGCATGATGTTATGTGCTTTGAAGCACCACTATCAAAGAACCAATCCGAATCAGCCTGACTCACAACCATACATTTAGAATGTAAAGAAGCATCATAATGACATGTAACAACACATGCCCAAAAATCTTGAGCCATGTTAGCTTCATCATTCTTTGCATTTGCTGAATTTTCAGCAATAGACATGCCGGATTCCTTCTTCTTTTCATTGCGTTTTGCAAGCTTTCTACACTCATCAATAGTATGACCAACCTTCCGGCAATATTTGCATCTCTTCATCTTTTGCAAATCACCATCATTAGAGTAATGAGTGGAAGAGGAAGCTTGAGGCTTTGGTTTTGATGAACCCAAAGCTGAACCATACTTGCTTTTCCCCTTTTGTGAGATAGCAAGTGCTTGCGTTCCCTGAATCAAACCACTCCTATTTAATCTAGATTGCTCTTCTTGCAAAAGAAGAGACACAACCTCATCAAATGCATACATATTAGGATTTCCTTTTGCAACCAAGCGAAGTGTAGTAGCAAAGCTTTGAAAAGATTCCGGTAATCCTTTCAGCAATGTAGAAATGAGTGATGCATCCAGAATGATCTCATCTATGTTTGCCAATTGCTCTTTCAAGTCCTTGATGTGTGTCACATACACATCCACCGACTCATTTTCAGCCATACATACATCTTCAAGTTGCTTCCTCAAGTATGCAACACGTGCTTCATTACGCATGGCATACAAAGAAGCAAGAGTGTCCCATGCCTGTCTCGATGTAGAACATGACCGAATGTGTGGAACTATATGACGCTTCACTGAAAGCGCAATCAAAGCATGAGCTTGAGCATCTTTTCCATCCCATCTAAGCTGGTCCTGTGTAGGTGGAGAAGGAGAAACCACTGTACTCGAAGAAGAAGCTCCATCTGTGATAGTAGACTGTGAAGTAGAAGCACCTATCAGTCTTCGATCTACATCTGCCACTATGTTCCAAAGTTGTTTTGCAACAAGAACATGCTTCATCATGTAAGACCACATCGGGTAGTTGGTCCCATCAAGCTTATCTTTAGCTTGAAGCATGCCAAACAAGTCATTGCTGCCCGCCATTTCACTAAGGAACAAGAATGTGATAAAATCTTCACTTCGATGAAAGCTGAAATGAGTGCTGAAATTTCAGCTCACAAACCGTCACTTTGATGGCGATTCTGACTGCATGAATGGCTTCGAAATGGGGGTAAAACCTCAGCACACCTGGTGGAAATATTTTCGGGCTTCTGAAATTCACAGTTCTATGCTCCGAAGTCGATTTGCACTGTTAAAGTGCACGCACGTCGCGACGCGAAAAACCGAAACTTGAGAAGAAGCTTAACCTGCTCTGATACCACTATTGGGTGTGTGTAGAAGTGCGAGAGACACACGAGAAGCACACATAAGCAGCACAAACGCAGCAAAGACACACGGAGAAGACGATGGTTGGAATAGCTTTCTCTATAGGGGTTAAGCCTTTTCTCTAAAATCAAGAAAGTTGCAAAACATAAAATTGAAGAACTGAAGTTTATACTTTCTTCCTCTGTAAAAAAGTAGCAGTTACTATACATTAAGGCTTTTGGTTGAAGAAAAGACATATGAAGTGAAGAAAATCATGAAATTGAATGAAGAAAAGACACAAAGAAGTTGTAATTGGTCTCAAAATCACTTGCAATCTTATATTTACTTTGGGCATTATATAAGGAAGATTTATGTATGTGTGGAATTAGAAGAATTCCTTGAATTTTGTGTAAATGCATTGCATGCAAATATTTATATGAAATAATTGTTGAATTCGAAAGAGTGGATGAGGATGATTGTTAATTGAAAGCCTAGCCAAGTTTATAAATGTATTTTAAACTCGATTCCAAGTAATTGTTGCATGAAAAGGTTGATAGCTTAACTTTGATTTAGAATTATCATATTCCAAGCAAAAATTGAACATTCATTTACATTCAATGAGCATGAATTGGCCAAAGATTTGAATTCAAATTTCTGATAACCAATAAGTTTTGATAGTGCTTTTGTTCTTATGGTTTCATGTTTGGCATGTAAAATAAAAAACAAAGATTAGATATGAAATAAAATATGTGAATGTGCATGCATTCATGTGTATGTGAACCTACCTAAACATGTGTGTAATTGAATGCATTCATGTGTACCTATGAGTCATGAGATCTATGTATGTATGTATGTGTATTACTATGCATCTGACCCTACCATATGAAGTGTGAAATCATTAGTTAAAAAACAAAAGTAATAAACTAATAAAATGTGAAAACAAAAATAAAACAAAAAGAGAAAACATAAAGGATTAAAAATCAAATACGTGAGTAAAAATATAACTACATGTGTGTATATGGCATGGCTAGACGTGTGTGCGTGTGTGTATGGAAGTTTTTGGTATGTGGTGTGGGTATGGCTAGACGTATCAAGGAAAAAAGCTTGGAGGCGGGTTGAAGGGGCAGTTCATTATGGAAAGGACAAGGCCTTGGACAGAACTGAATGGACGACGACAATCTCACAAGCTGGTGAGGATTCAGGATATAACAATTGATGTCATCATAAAAATAATAGGGGGGAGTTCTTTGAAGCGGCTTGATTTTCTTAGACCATCTCTAGACGATTTTCTAATGAAGCTTACCTAAAAGAGATATTCAGGTGTGCAGTAAAGACCAATGGTGATAGTTATTTAGCAGACTTCATGATGTCTGTCTCGGTAGCAAGAAACGAAGGATTTTGAAGTGAATATTGGAAGGAGGCAATTCGCCAAAAGGGAGGTGGCTCTAGTGTGATATGCAAACACTACTAGAAATGGGGGGCATAGCGATGCCCCCAAATGAAAAAAAAAGCAGGTTTCATCGCTTCTGCGATGCTAGTGCCGCATCAGCGACGAGACTTTTTTATAGACACATACACACATAGACACATACACACACATAGACACATACATTCTCATAGACACATACACGCTTACCCACACACACATCCAGACACATTTACACACACACATACAGATGCATACAGACACATATATATAGATACACATGTATATACACACATAGACACACACATACACACATAGACACACACTCATACACACACACATAGACACATACATGCACATATGTGCATACACACACACACACGTAGAGAGACATAAACACACATGCACATACATGCATACATATGCATGCATACACACACACACATGTAGAGAGACATACACATGCATACACATACATGCATACATAATGCATATGCATATCATATATACATACTTACATGCATACACAGACATACAAACACATATGCACACACATGCATACATATGCATACATAATGCACATGCATATGCATATATACAAGCTTACATGCAAACACACACATACACACACATACATATACACACATAGACACACACACACATGCACGTAGAGAGACACACACACATACATACATATATATGCATACACACACAAACACGTAAAGAGACATACACACACATACACATACATGCATACATATGCATACAGAATGCATATGCATATGCATACATACATACTTACATGCATACACACACATACACACACATGCATACATAATGCACATGCATATGCATAGATACATGCTTACATGCATACACAGACACACATAGACACATACACACATAGACACATACACACACATAAACACATACACACTCATAGACACATACACACTTACACACACACACATCTAGACACATTTACACACACACATACACATGCATATAGACACATATACATAGATGCACACGTATATACACACATAGACACACACACACACATATATGCATACACACACAAACACGTGTAGAGAGACATACACACACATACACATACATGCATACATATGCATACACATACACACGTAGAGAGACATACACACACATACACATACATGCATACATAATCCATATGCATATGCATACATACATACTTACATGCATACACACACATACACGCACACATGCATACATATGCATACATAATGCAAATGCATATGCATACATACATGCTTACATGCATACACACACATACATATACACACATAGACACACACACACACGTAGAGAGAGACACACACACATACACACATATATATGTATACACACACATACACATATATGCATACATATGCATACATAATGCATATGCATATGCATACATACATACTTACATGCATACACACACATGCATACATAATGCACATGCATATGCATAGATACATGCTTACATGTATACACATACACACATAGACACATAGACACATACACACACATAGACACATACACACATATACACACATACACAAACATATACACACAGATTTACACACACATAGACACACACACACATACACAAACACACTTATACATGCATACATACAGACATACACATATCCTTTTGACTAGCCAAGAAAGCTTGATTTGGAACATGCATAACGGACCTATTCTTCCTAGTTTGGTCTTCTTGCAACAGAACATAGACTAACTCCTCAAATGTTAAGGCATTTGGATTGCCTTTTATCATCAATCAAAGAGTAGAAGTAAAACTCTGATATGAATTTAGAGGACCATTCATAACAGTCTGCATAAGTGGACTGTCAAGCAAGAATGTATTAGCAGAAATCAATTGCTTCTTTTGATCTTTGATCTTTGTCAAAAAATTAATCATGGAGTCTCCTTCGTTCATGTGCTCACTTTCTAACTATTTTTTGAGGTAAGGAACACAAGCCTCATTCTTTTCCTAGTATAAAGTGGTAGGTGTATCCCAAGCATCCTTCGCTATTTTGCAGGAGTGAATTGAGGAATAATGGCATGTTTGACAGACAAAACTATCAATGCATGTGCCTGAGCATCTCTGTCATCCCAATGAAGTTGCTTTGCAGTAGGTGCAACAAGAACCACAACACAAACAGGAACCTGAAGAATATCACCATCTTTAATGCCATCTGCATCAACTTCAGTAATTGTATGTGCAAGTGCAATAGGACATTTTTCAACACCTTGCACAATATTCTGCAGTCCTTATGCAACCAGTACATGATGCATCATATAAGCCCATAATGGGTAATTGGTACCATCTAACTTATCCTCAATAGTCAACATAAAAAATACATCATAACTTTCAACCATGGTCACTGACTACAATACCTTGATATAGAAAAATGATTGTATCTCAAAAAGTTGAAGGGAAGGGCCTTGTTGAGTTCTGCTAAACCTCTAGCAGACTTTGAGGTGCTTATACTGGCGAATCGAAACTCATATATGTCTTTGGCACAAAAAGATGAAATTGCCAGTATGGGCATTGTAATAGTGCATTTGGAGGCCCAAACGTGACCAGATCATGATTTCGACACCACAAAGCAAAGTTGATTTGAACTCCTAATTTCCTTGAGTATGCTCACCAATTTTGTACGATTCTGAGACTTTGATCGAAAGGTGTTGATGATGTCCTAGATGAAGCAGTGACTTGTTCTGATACCAATTGTTGGAGTTTGAGGTCTGCAAAAGCACGCAAACAACACAAGGAAGAAGAAGAAGCTTGGAGCAGAGCACACAATACTGAATGTATTACCGAGAGAATGTACAAAGATAAGTGACCCATTAGGGTTATAGGCATATATGCAAGCCGGGGAAAAAACCTCCTAAAGAAGGAAAAAAGTGCCTCGATGATCCTAGTGTATTCACACATCACTATCAAATATATCAACAAGGATGAAATAGCCTATATTTTACACTTCAATGCAGGATGGGTAACACATATTATAGAAAAGTACCATAGATATGTAGAGGGTTAATCATTGCGAGAAGGCTTCTTGATGTACAAAAAGGAGCAATAACGCTAATAATTATTCTTTAAAGACATCATAGGAACTTAATATGATTAGAATAAAGGCTAAAACAAGGGCATTGTTGAGCCTACAAATGTCAAATTTCACAGGTTGTGCAAAAGTGAAGTGATGACTTGGCAAAGTGGTTCATAAGTAATGCACAAGTGGCCAAGGACATGGTGCACAAGTAGTGCACAAATATTTGTTCGCAAGGGTCTAGCAAGAAAAGTTAAAGATAGGTTGCAAAAAGGTTGTTTTGAAGGGGATTTAAGGCTTTTAAAGTATTATGGGAGGTCCACATTATCGAGAACATGGAATGCTGAATTGATGGGTCAATTCAACTGCCAAGTTCAATGGCTCACAGACGATGACTTTAGCAAACTTAGGTGTCTAATGAAAGCTCATAGAGATTATCAATAGCTCAATTGCAAAACCATATCCTATCATCAAGAACTTTAGAAAACAAATCTTCATATTTATTCAAGCATCGGCATTTAATTTTTTCTAATTCATGGATGCCTATGATAATTTCTGATGGAACTATTGTTGCCGTCTCTTCATATAGCTATGCAATGAATATAAATAGGAACATTGCAAAGATAAAGAAACCTAAGTTCTATTACAACCAATCACAGAGCAAGTTGTGCTAATTATGCTTTGTGCTAATTATGCTTTCATATTGGAATTCAGTGACCCCACATTCAGCTTTATAACATCCTTCATATGGACAACACAATGAAAAGCTGTCTCCATCCTTCCAACTCCCTCTTCTCACACTAACGTGGAAGTTTGGCAAATTGGGGACTTTAATCAAAGCTTAGCCATGGAAGCAAAATAACTTATTTTCTCTTTATTTGTGGCATCTATTTTTCTTCTTGCTTGATGAAATAATGAGATGTTTTTATTGATTGCCTTTCGAAGTGGGGGGAGTAAATCTCTCGGACATCCATCCCATCAAACCTGCACAACATCTTGATGGGCCAACCTTAAAATAAAGCATTAAGCAGTATCAAATTCTTTTAAATAATTTTCAAATTTATATTCAAATTTTTATGCAAGATGCAAATGAGTTCCTCCATATCAAAATCTGGCTGATGAAAATATCAAATCTAAAGCTCTACTAATATCAAATGTCGAGAGGATGAGAATGCTCAATTGGTGGATCAATTCAACTCCCAAGTTCAATTGCTCACACAGGGTGACTTTTAGCAACAAGTAAATCTCATCAAAGTAAATTGCACTTTTGATTCATTAATGCAAAACAAAATTTCTGTACATTTTCAGAATGCCAATATCCAATTTTTTGGCGACGAAAACAAATGAAACTGTTTCTATAGATATCATGGATTGAACTATAAATATGTAAACATATTAATCATTCTTAATTTAAATGTTGATCAGGAAGTTCATCAAATCAACTCGAATCTTAAGAGTCACACTTGTAATGTTCTCATAAAATCGACTCTTTTGAGTCAATCAAGGGACATCCAACCTGTGCCAATGCTTTCGTAGGCTTGAAACCATATCCCAATGCACATCACTTTCTCCACGGCTATGAACGCAGCCAGCTATCCGAATCAAAAAGTTTCTGTTAACATATATTGCTACACCCTCGAACGCTCCAAGCTTTCAGCGGAAAATATCCTTCATCAGCAATGTCACACAATTGGATGACAAAAGCTACACGGATATGCATGCAAACAAGCTCACTTTTCGGATGTATAGAGAATGGGTGTATACGAACATCTACTCGGGTAAAATAGCGAAAGGTTTCCTTATGCTTGTAATTCCCATAAGTCGCCGTTACCAATTCTGCTTTTTAAGCTAAAAATAATTTGCGTTATCGCTATTTTAATTATAAGGTATTGCTCTATCTTTAGAGCCTTCTAAAAAATTTGTTGTGTTTATTGGAAGAACAAAAAACGATGATGCTAAGGTCTTATGTTGTAGCCGTTCATACGTGCTCATTAAGCTGATCTTCCAGGACACTCAATAATGAGAATGCTTGAGCTGCACTTTAATATTCGTTCGACATCACCAGGAGTTTAATTCTACAATGTGACAATCTTTTAACACTTTCAATGCCTCTTCTTCATGTTCTTCAAGGGAGTATAATTTTATTTCTCTATGTATCAATAAGTCAACCAATTTATTGTAATAAAGTTAAGTCTATGATCTAAGGGTCCAACCGCTTCAAGCAGATCTGAAATCGGACACCGTTTGGTCACTCGTGTAGGACCAAAGATCTCAAGAATAGACCCAAGCATAAGTTCATGTGCTGTCATATTCAAGTGATCCACTTAGCCTAGTGGTTAAGTCTCAAGAGTGTGAAGGAGGATCTGAGGTTCAAGCCCCATGGAGAGCATGGGAAGAGAATTTTTCCCAAGAAGCTCTAGAGCCTTCTAACTCATGTTAACGTGAGTTAACTTGAGTCTAGACAGTATTAACTTTAGTGGCGAGTACAACCACCACTAGTGGACTCTAGTGGAAGGTACTAAAGCAATGGATAAGATCATTCCAGCCACTAACGGACTTAGTGGAAGGTATCAAAGGAGTGGAGGAGATTGCACATGCACTTGTGGACTTTAGTTACATTTGTGGTTCTCGTTCATTCAAGCAACTATATATAGAGGCATATGGCTGGGAGGTGAGTACTACATTCATTCGTAAGCTGGTATCGTGGAAACTTTGTTGCAATGGTATCAGAGCTTCCATGGTGACCTTGGAGTGAGCTTCGTCATCATTCTCTCCATTTGCATCATCATCATTTTTGTAAATTCAACCGCTCGTGAGTGGCATCTCTTACTTTCAGGTCTGCAGAACCTACATTGCATCTCTTTTGGCAGTGCATAAGAAGGCTCCAATCCAGGAGATTACTAAAGCTATTCTCTTCTTGCAATAGGTGACCTGTGGGTTTTGAATCCATGATACTCAGAACAAGAGCGATTCCTTTAAGGAAGCAAGAAAGCAGTGTTTGCGATAGTGTTTGTGCAAGTTGATATAGGCTTATATTCCGCACGGCAGAACCTTGCAAAGCACAACAAAAGGCGAAATAAAAGGAATACTTCTACAGATTCGTAGCGCCGAGGTCTTGAACTGGAGATGCCGAGGCATAGTGCATTTTGCGTTTTCACGAAGAAGAAAAGGAAAAAATATTCTCTCATGCGTGTGAAGGCAAGATTCGAACTCAAACCCTCTACAAACCGAAGACAATGCTCATCCATTATGCTAGGAAGTAGCACTACTAATCTGAGCTTTGGAGCCATCTTAAACCTGATTTCTTCTCTTGAAAAGCTATCTTCACCCAAACCCGAATCATAACTGAGTTCTGCCTCATTGCTTGATCTTGAGAAGAACGAAGCAAGTCAAAGTGAAGCTGTGAAGATTCAAAGGTTTTTGCTACATCGTTATTCTAGCGCTCTCTGCTAGACTCAAGTCCACTTCAAAGAACAAATCAATCAAGGAAGTTTTCTTATGAATTGTGCATCGTACCTTTGATTTTATCACACACACCACTTATATTAGGGAATCTAAGTAAGTTTGTTAACGGATTGTGTGCGATGGAGGGGACTTCGAGCCATGCTGCATTGATAAGTAGCACTACTACTTCGATATATGTTTCAGTTCCCATTTTAGTAGCATCTTCATTCATGACTAGTCCACCAATAGTATCACGTGCATCGCATACATCTGCATGAATGATTTCAATTCCTAGTCATGTGATTGATTCATCGAACCTAGTTAGGATGGCATTAAATTTAGATGTTGAGGGTACCACATTGCGAGAGGATATCAACACCACCTTAAACGAGAGGAATGATTTTGAAGGTAGGTTGTTGAGAGTAGAGTAGGGCCTTGGATGTTTGTCCAATGTCCCGATAGAAGTTGCAAAACTTCGTCAATCTTTTGACGGAATTCAAAGTCACCTTAAGGCTATTTGGAACTTACTTTAGAAGCCCAAGGATGCAGATAGGTTACTTTGAGTAGCCATACGGATATGATTGCAACTTCACTGATGTTTGTTTTGTTAGAGAAGGATCCGGATACATCCATTTCCCAAGCACACTTATTTTCCCTAACTGGTAGCTTGAGTCATCTTAGTTTGATGACTCCTACCGCTTCACTTTTTGCTAATATTTCAGGGCAAGTAGTAGGTCAAAGTCGTCCAGTAGATCTTTCCTTGGGAAAGGATCTGTGTCCTGCTTACTTCTCGGGCAAAGATAAAGATAGGATAAGGATGCTATTTTGATGTTCTTGGAGAAGTGGCACGATGTCCACCAGCTTAAGAACACCCCTGAGCATGTGCGAGTGGTAGAGGCTAGTTTATCACTAGGCCCTAAGGCTTATGGTGGATGAATCTCTCTGAGACTCATAAAAAACCTTCAAGCTGGGTTGAGTTCACCTGTCTCTTTAAGAAAGAGTTTCTCCCCGAGAATGAGGAGGAAAGTAACTAGGAGGCATGGGACCGGATTCAACAAAAAGGAAGACCATTATCAATTTACATTTCAAAGTACCGAGACGTTATTTTGAATTGAAAAATCTTGATGACTTCCATCGGCTTTGTGGTTTTGTCCAAGGACTTAACCAACGAATCCATAATGAGGTTAAGAGACACGTGCCTAAATTGCTTGATGAAGCGATTAAGGTTGTGCAAATCTATGAGGACAATTCTCGTATAGATGTCCTGTAAGAAAGTGGTCATTTCCAAAGAAATACCACTAAACACAAGGGCAAAGGGTCGAGATCATCTGAACGCATGTCTAAAAAACCTCCTATTTTTAGACATGTGCTTTCTCAGGAAGATCTTATTAGAGGACAAGAGAAAAATTTGTGTTATAAATGCCTTAGGCCACGATATCATAGCAGGGCCTATCTAGTTCAATCAACTTTACAAACTATATGGTCTTCTAGTAAACATAGTTTCTGATCAGGATGCTCGATTTACAAGTCATTTAGTCTTTCGTAGACTTGAAACTAAACTAAGTTTAAGTACAGCTGAACATCCCAAATGGATAGATAGATCGAAAAGTCAATCAAATTTTGCAATACATACTCAGAGCTTATGTTACTTCCAAGCAGACTCATTGGGAAGACTATCTTCCTTTAGCAGAATTTACCTATAATAGTGCCAAGAATTCAGGTGGCATGATACTATGCAACTTATATCTGTTCTCAGTTCTACACATAATCTCTGCCCAATCTGAGCTTTGGAGCCATCTCAAACCTGAATTCTTCTCTTGAGAAGCTGTCTTCACCCAAACCCGAATAATAATTGAGTTCTGCCTCATTGCTTGATCTTGAGAAGAACGAAGCAAGTCAAAGTGAAGCTGTGAAGATCCGAAGGTTTTTGCTACATCGTTATTCTAGCGTTCTCTGCTAGACTCAAGCCCATTTCAAAGCACAAATCAATCAAGGAAGTTTTCTTATGAATTTGTGCATCGTACCTTTGATTTTTTCACACATACCACTTACATTAGGGAATCTAAGTAAGTTTGTTAATGGATTGTGTGCGATGGAGGGGACTTCAAGCCATGCTGCATTGATAAGTAGCACTAGTGCTTCGATATATGTTTCAATTCCCATTTTAGCAGCATCTTCATTCATGACTAGTCCACCAGTAGTATCACGTGCATTGCATACATCTGCACGAATGATTTCAATTCCTAATCATGTGATTGATGCATCGAACCTAGTTATGATGGCATTAAATTTAGATGTTGAGGGTACCACGTTACGAGGGGATACCTTAAACGAGAGGAATGATTTTGAAGGTAGGTTGTTGATAGTAGAGTAGGGCCTTGGACGTTTGTCCAATGTCCCGGTAGAAGTTGCGAAACTTCGTCAATCTTTTGAGGGAATTCAAAGTCACCTTAAGGCTATTTGGAACTTACTCTAGAAGCCCAAGGATGCAAATAGGTTACTTTGGATAGCCATACAGATATGATTGCAACTTCACTGATGTTTTTTTGCCGGAGAAGGATCTGGATACATCCATTTCCCAAGCAGACTTATTTTCCCTAATTGGCAGCTTGATTCATCTTAGTTGATGACTCATATCGCTCCACTTTTTGCTAATACTTCAAGGCAAGTAGTAGGTCAAAGTTGTCTAGTAGATCTTTCCTTGGGAAAGGATTTGCGTCCTGCTTACTTCTTGGGCGAAGATAAGGATAGGAATAAGGATGCTATTTTGATGTTCTTGGAGAAGTGGCACGATATCCACCAGCTTAAGAACACCCCTGATTATGTGCAAGTGGTAGAGGCCAGTTTATCGCTGGGCCCTAAGGCTTATACATGGTGGATGAATCTCTTTGAGACTCATAAAAAACATTCAACCTGGGTTGAGTTCACCTGTCTCTTTAAGAAAGAGTTTCTCCCTGAGAATGAGGAGGAAAGTAACTAGGAGGTGTGGGACCATTATCAGTTTACATTTCAAAGTACTGAGATGTTATTTTGAAATTCAAAAATCTTGATGAATTCCATCGGCTTCGTGGTTTTGTCCAAGGACTTAACAAACAAATCCATAATGAGGTTAAGAGACACGTGCCTAAATTTCTTGATGAAGTGATTAAGATTGTGCAAATCTATGAGGACAATTCTCGTATAGATGTCCCATAGGAAAGTGGTCATTTCCAAAGAAATACCACTAAACACAAGGGAAAAGGGCCGAGATCATCTGAATGCATGTCTAAAAGACCTCCTATCTTTAGACATGTGCTCTCTCAAGAAGATCTTATTAGAGCACAAAAGAAAAAATTGTGTTACAAATGCCTCAGGCTAGGACATCATAACAGGGCATGTCTAGTTTGAAGAGATAGTAAGGCCTCTTTGAGTGACAAAGGTAAGGGGAAATAACAGATTCATCTGGTCCAAACTTTGAACTTGGATGAAAATTCAAGTGCAAAGAAGTTTCAAATCATGCACTGTGATAGTACTCATAAGTGCCAAGTTTCCAAACAGATGTGGAAACCTCAAGAATTTGGTCCACATGATTTTGTAAAGTTGCACGGGTCAATCAAAGGTCACACCATCCAGATTATGATGGATGATTCAATGACACATAATTTTATAAATTATGCACTTGTGAAAAAACTGGCTCTTCTGTAGAGTCCATCTCCTCATAGATATGTTGTCTCTATGATGCACTGGCATGATACTTCTATTTGGGATACCATGATTTCAAATTTTTATTGGAAATCCAAGATTATAACAAATTGGACTTCCAAATTATGAACATGGACCGGGTAGATTTGGTTCTAGGGAGAGAGTGGCTTTGGATCCTTGGACCTTCATTGTCCCGATGCCATTATACAAACACTTTGGAATTCCAGCGTGACGGAGTGTTGTATAAGATCAAGGGCGAACACAATGTTCCAAGCATCCCTTTGATTTCATACACATAATTAAAGAAAATTGTTAGCAGTGAAGCTAGAACCTAGGATTTTTTGGTCCTTAACATCGATGTAATTGATTTAGATAATACAAAACAAGTTTCTTATGTCTCCTCATTTATTCCTCATGAAGTATATGTTAAATTGAATGAATTAATGAAGGAACTTAAAGATGTTTTCCCTAAGGAACTCCCCCATGGCTTGCCACCCTCTCGTTGAAGCATTGATCATAGAATAGATCTACTTCCAGAAACCAAGCCAAAATCCCCAAACCCCTACTGACGCCCTTATGTCCAGAATCTGGAAGTTGAGAAATAAATTAAGGAATATCTGGATAAAGGGTTCATTAGGCCAAGCCAGTCCCCTTGGATCACACCCATCCTTCTTGTACATGTGAGCCGCCAGATTGGATCTCTATGTAATTTTATTTCCTATATTCGCACACACTGAAAAGGCATGGCGAAAAGATGTAACCCTCTTTTGAGTAATGAAAAGGCAAGTACGGTATTCTTCGGCGAAGGGGAATCGCCAGACTGTCTGTCTGGGCGATAGCGCTGGAGATGCTCTATTGCAGTTTGAAGAACTCTGAGTACTGTGTTGGTTATTAAGTTTCAATAATTAATCGTTAATAATAGTATGTTGCGCTTGACCTTAACAGCTCTGTGAGAATTCGTAAATATGTCATACACATGGTAGATGCATTGCTCAGTGATAAGTGTTGAATTGGAAGAAGTTAGTTGTTAACTAAATGATTTAATTGGGAAAATTAAAGAAAGGGCCTCTGTACTATCAGACCCCTGTCCATCCCAAGAACCCAGAATGAGATTAAAAGGGCTTAACCAAAAGCACTTTCAACACTGGCACCGTCTGTGGGAAATGGAGTAGTTGTTTGGAAAGAAGATTAAGATTGACAGAGAATTCTTTGATATATGCCGGTAACACGCTCCGGTGAATCATACCCCAAATACCGTAGTGATCAACATCCTTGGGCAGTTCCAAACTTATTAGGAACACCCCCTCGTGGTAGAAGTACAGGCCAGTTAAGCCCAGTTGCAGAAGGTGCGATACAGCTAGCCAACAGCGATTCCGGTGGTAGTCCGACAGTACATGACGAGATTCCGATGAATTCTGATGTGAGTCTGGTACCGTTTGGAGAAAGTACGGTGATTTTTGGTTGTACAGAGACGCAGTGCGGAGTCAGTTCCGCACTATCTGGGTAGAATTCGGTCATTTTCAGTGACAGGTCTGCGTTATCGGGTGAGAACGTTCCCGATAATAGTGTAGCCTGGTTCGGTGCAAATTTGGGGGATTTCGGTGAAAATTCGGTATCACTTGATGGCAATTTGAAGTTTTTTGGTGACACTATGGTGCTGCCTGGTGGACACTTACTACGTTCACCACTTTTTGTGCAAGCCTACCTAATTTCGGCACCAAAGCTGAAGAAGGGCTGCTAGACTTGGAGTTACGCAAACGGTTCAACGATATTTTTGGATCGGAAAGTGAGCAAGTTGACCATACAGTTCAGGAAGATCAAGAGTTATCTCCCCAAAATTCCGGTAACAACAATACCACCAACAACAGCACCATGAGTGGCTCACAGCAACAACAACCAATACCACCACAACTGCAACCGCAATTTTAGCAACAACAAGAACAACAGCCACAGCCAATCATTCCACCTCGACCGGTTCCAACCGGAGTGACCTATACGAAATTCGGTGGATTTCCGGGGATGACCCCGATGCACATGTTCGCACATTTGAAATCAGTTATGCAGTGTTGAATCACCCACCAGATCCAGCATATAAGGCCATCGTATTTCAGGCCATGTTGGTTAACGAAGCCGCAAGGTGGCTGATAGAATACGATATTAATCATTTTGGTAATTATGACGATGTAAAGGAGGCGTTCCTGCAGAGGTTTCGCTTGAAGAAGAATCCTGCTAAAATTTTTGACTATTTGCAAAACAATCGGCAGAAACCACACCAGAGTGTCCAGGAGTATGCGACACTGTTCAGAACTCATCTACGGCAGCTGCCACCGGTGCATGCCAACCTACCAGACAATGTCATAACACAATGGTTCATCAATGGATTGAATCCATAGTTAAAATAGATCATTATCATTTGATGTGTGGGCGGAATGACATTGGATGTTGTCATTGCAATGGCCTTATAGTTGGAGCACAAAGTTGGAGGGTTTACGGAGGATCTGGAATGGTTGAAAGCAAGTAAGAATGTGGCTGAGGATCCGTCCAAACAAGTGTACTGTACTAAGTGTAAGAATCCCGGTCACACTAGTTCCACATGTGCTCTCAACCAAATGTATTGTGCCATTTGTAACACGTCAGGGCACTCAACAGAAACCTGTGCATACAATGCAAAGGCGCAGGGTAGAGCAGCAGTCAATGCCATAATACAGGAGCAGGGCCAGCCAACCAACCATTACGTACTGCTCCAGTTGCGGACCAACCAGCAATAGGGATACAAGAACTATCGCGGTCCGCGAAGTAACAATTTCAATCAAAATCGATGGCATGCGAGTACATCGGCTGAAGGCACTTCTCTCCCACCCCCTCATTGCCATTTCTGCGGTGAGGTTGGGCATATTCGTAGATTTTGTAAAGAATCTGTAGAGTATGATAAAAGAAAAAAGCAAAGACAAAATCTGATGATAAATATAGTTTATATTTCCCCGGTTGATTCACAAATAGCCACAGTACAGACCAGATCGGGAAAACAGTTACAACTAGCAGCTGAAGTTTTCGAGTTCGGGATTCGAGAGCAACAGCGAATTTTTACAAAGGCCAGTCAATGGACAACCAAGGAGCCGATGGTGTTCCCTGACCTAGGTCCGGTAACTCAGCCTCATCTGCCAAATGCAAGACCGGATGCACAGAATTCTGCCCCGACAACATCAGAATCACAACCAGAGTCAGTGATGACCACAACACAAACAGACCAGGTATGGGACGTTATATCTAAGGCCTCAATCACACTTCCTCTAGGACAGTTGCTCGCTATGTTTGAATCCTACCAAATCGGTCTTTGCGGTCTCCTGGGAAGCTGCTCGGTCATATCATCTCCAAACAAGGAATACAGGTAGACCCTGATAAGGTAGCAGCAGTGTTGGAGGCACCGGTCCCAAAGACACCCAAAGAAGTTATGCAGTTTCTTGGCCAGATCAGGTGGCATGGAAGACACTTACGGTGGCTTGCTCATCTGGCGATGCCACTCAACCAACTTATGACCAACACCCCGCGTAAGTACGAATGGACTAATGAGTGTCAAAGCGCCGTTGATCGATTGAAGGCTCCGATCCTGCAACCACCTGATTGGGAACGTCCATTCCATGTATTTGTGGATGCATCAGACATAGCGATTGGCAATGTGCTGATGCAACAAACCGACAAATGGTTCCGACTAGTGTACTATGTGAGCCATAGATTAGCTCCTGCAAAGAGGAATTACTCCACGATAGAACGAGAGTGTCTTGGTCTAGTATACTCTGTTAAGAAGTTTCGGCATTACTTGTTGGGATGAAGATTCACTTTCCATGTGGATCATGCCGCACTGGTGTATTTGGTTCGCCAACAACACTTAAGCGGTAGACTAGCCAGATGGGTTTTATTATTACAGTAGTTTGATTATGAAGTTATTCACTGACCCAGTACGACACATGACTTGGCGGACTTTTTATCTCGTCTGGATTCGAGTGAGTCTCTGGTAGGTGTCGATGACACGATGCCGACTATTTACGTCACCGAGGCAGCTCCTAAAGAATCTATAGCACTTCCTGTGGCACCTGCATACTATGATACATTAATGAATTTCCTTACTGAGGGTTGTCTCCCTTCTAATACTCCTGCTACTCTACGCCGAAAAATTACAGTCTACTGTATTATATAGATCAGACTGGTGTCCTGGTCAGATGTATCCCTCCACATGAATCGGCATCTGTTATTGCCATGGCTCACTCATCACCCACTAGAGGACACTTCGCAGTTGATCTCACTCATCGCAAAATCCTGCAAAGTGGGCTATGGTGGCCTACGATGTACAGAGATGTTGTTAAATTTGTGCAGCAATGTGATGTTTGTCAATGGTCTGGATAGCCCTTGCAGCGACATTTCTTTCCTCTCCAACCTGTCCTACCTCTTGAACCCTTTCAGAAGTGGGGTTTAGATTTCATTGGTCCAATTACACCCCCAACGATCCTCACCATCAACCGATATATTTTGACTTGTACAGACTATGCCACTAGGTGGGCAGAAGCTTGGGCTCTACGTTCTGCTATAGTTGTTTCGGTGGCTAAATGTTTGATGAAGGATGTCTTCCCTCGATATGGATTACCTCTGGAGATAGTGACGGACCAAGGTACACATTTTGCAAATACCTTAATGCAAGTGCTCACTCAGACTTTCCAGGTTGCGCATAAATTCAGCTCACCTTACTATCCACGTGTGAATGGTCTTGCTGAGAGCACTAATAAGACTCTGCTAAATATTCTCTAGAAAATGATCTTGGAGTGTCCAGAACGATGGGACCAGCTCTTACCGGCCGTTTTGTGGGCTTACCGGACCACGTATAAAGTGGCTATCGGAACAACTCCGTTTAAACTTGCTTATCGACTGGAAGCTATTGCAACGATGGAAGTGATGGTGCGGAGCCTACGTGTGGCCTTATCTCAGAAATTGTTGCCGGAAGAATCCTTTCCATTCCGGTTAGATGCTCTCAGATCATTGGATGAACAATGCTTGGAAAGCTTCATGATTCTTCAAGAAGTTCAGCTACGCCAAGCCCGTACTCATGATTGCTTGTTAAAAACCCCTGTATTTACGATTGACTAACTCGTTTTATTCTATAATGCTAAGCCAATAGATCTGCAGAAAAATTTAAGTTACGGTGGTTCGGCTCATACCGGATTGCTGAACAAGTGGGACCCACCACTTTTCGGTTGGCAACTTTAATAGGTGTCCTACTTCCAAAAGTGATCAATGGCTCCAAGCTCCGCCCCTATCACCCGCCATCTACTAACTCCTGAGGTGTACTCGGTATTTTCCTCTTTTTCGTTTGTCACTTGATTTCCTTTTCTACCCCGCGTGTTTCGGTTGATCGACTTCCGTAATCCTTCTGTTTTGCTGTTTTAATCATGATTAATAGCCGCCTCTATGTCGCTGCTTCTGTTCATGCATGCATGTCACCATTATGAAGTATATATTTCCAATATTGCATTATGATTAGGATTTTTGCCGCCTAATTTTCCCCGTGCTCTTACTTAATCTTGTTTCTTCTGTTGGTAATCGCTATTCTGTTTGTGTGTTTGCGACCATTGTGTATTCTGTGTCTTTGTTGCTCTCTGCGCGCACCATGAAGCTTTGGCTAACATAGCAACCTTCCGTGCGGGTCTCACTCCAGAGGTGAGTGAGTACTTGCATGCTCGGGGATTGTTGGCCTTCGCTGAATTGCCTTGGCATTTAGTGGAGTGTCACCCCCTCCATGCGCAGATCATCTTTGCCATTGCCCCCACACCTACTACAGAGCAGTGATGGCCGTTAATATGTTTAAACCCCCGTGTTGTAATTACGCTGAACACGGTCGCTGAGGGATTCCGCCTCCCTCACGAAGGGTTGGAGAATGGACCACTCCTTCCTCTCGCCACCATGAAGGAATTGTTTCCACGGCAATCCTCTAATGAGTTTGCCATTCTCTGTCGACCCGACCCAAAGCGTACCGCTCTGTAATTCCTTGTTGCAGTGTTGAACCTGCAAAAACGCACATATGGTATTTCCAGGCCGTTCTATTCCATGATCGATACTGCCTCCCGCGAACCCATTAATTTCACATGCTTTTTCTTCCGGCGCATTCACCGTGAATGCTTAGCCGTTACCAAACAAATTGCCAAAAACGAGATTCCACGCACTCGGCTATCGCAGTTGCTCTCCCTTCTTCGTTCGGTGGTACAAGCAGCGCAACCGCCTCCAACAACTATCATGCTTCGGCACGAGGAGTCTACATAGATAATGGAGGAGGACGATGATGAAGACCTGCTTCATTTTTTTCACCGCAAGCGCAGACGCGTTAGTCCATCCGAAAGCCAGGTCCAGTCTAGCCATGGAAAATGAAGGATTGAAAGCACAACTACAGGAATTAACAAAGAAAATTGAAGCTAGCGAGGCTGAGAAAACGCGGATGAACGCAAGAAGTAAAATACTAGAATCACAAATAAAGGTATACATGGAAGAGGCAGAAAACCTAAGGAACCAAAACAAGGAGCTCATGACAGCTCTTCTAAGTGATCAGCCTGTAGAAATTCAGGGAAGACCAGAAAAGGATATCAAAGACCTAGAAGAAAAGCTAGCTAAGTATGAAGATCAGCTCAAAAAGGAGCAGGCCACCATTGCCGAATGGGAAAAGAGGTACATGGAAGGCACCACGGCTCTTAGAGCCAAATGGAAGAAAGCTAAAAATAGATACCTCTAGTAATGTAAAGAAGACATAGATCAACTCGCAATAGTGGTAGAGGAAATCCAAAAGAATAAAGAAACAATTTTGCAGGCACAGGAAGAGATTAGGCAAAAGAAGGAAATGATAAAGCAATTACAGGATCAACTAACACACAAGGACATTGAGGGGACACCAGTAGTTCCAAAATCCGCAGAGGCTACTGAGGAGACTGAGGTACGTCCTCTCTCTCCCCCCTTGTATCATTCGCCAATAAGGGAGGAACAGGAGGTCCAAATTGACCATAATACTCGGGACATTGCAGAACTGAGCCGACCGGAAAGGGCACTACTGATGTCCCAGCTTACTGCTGAATTCGAAGATGAGATAATGCAGGTAATGAAGGAGGCCAAAATCAAAAGCAAAAATCTGGATCAAATTCTGAAGCCTTTCAATGTACCATATGGCCTACTTAAAGAACAAACGCGACACTATATCAAGACTACGACGAATAAGGATCCGGACCACAACCTCCAGTTCAGCCAAGATACATTCAAGTATACTCAGGAAGCATTCAAAAAAGCTGATCCCATATGGAGACGCAAAGTTTGGAAAAGAACCCTACATTACGTGTACAATGGGAAGCATCACCATATGTGCTTCAAGTCAATCCCGCATTTTGTCCAATACCCCGTAGACGTGCCTGGTCGCAATTTTGGGAAGGACAGCGCCAGGGGAGCATTAATAATCAATGGTTGAATTACCCATAGTTACCTAGTCCGCCACATAACTACCTACCAACGGAAGAATATATGATAAAAACAATGGAATTTTGGATTGCACATTATGCGACTGTCCCGGACTTAGCAGTCAAAAGAACCAATAAGATTTTCAGCATGCTATTAACTGTAATTAAAGTCTTCCAGCATGCAAGGTACACTTTTTTGAATTTCATCGGCATTACACAAGGATCCGAAGCGCTCGTTTTTTATCTCTCCACTATTCCGAGCCCCTTAACCCTGATGGCGTATTATTCACGACTCATGTTTTTGTCGTCAACATACATGCAGACTTTCGAAGAAGCATTTTTCATAGGCTTCTTCGAAATAGATTCGGAAATTTTTGTCAAGATGACTTCAAACCTAAATGCACGATTGGTAGCGTATGAAACAAGTTTTTTTGCAGATCACCGACAAGCACGAGAGGATGGCGTCAAGTCAGAACAGTGGAAAGAATTTATGTTATGTCACGCTAATTTGCTGAATCAAAGAGAGCAGGCAGCCATACAGACCTATTCACGTCACCACAAAAAGCCTGTCGGGGACGATAGAGTTCAGGAGGAGGGACGTGTGGAAGGGGAATCGAGCAAGAAAAGAAGAAGAAGAAGATCAAAGTCAAGAACGGCTCAATAAAGAAGGAAGATCATAAAGTGAAAGAACCACCCTCTGCCCAAAGCCCCGTAGGGGCACGCATCAGGCAACAACGTGAAACAGCCAGGTCCTGAGGAATGGAATTAAAGAACAATCAGAACTAGGACATTTCATGGGAAGGACAGACCAGGGCCAGGAACTATACATGAAGAAGTGCAAGACAATATTTGGTAGGTAGTAATCCTTCCGCTGTTAGCGTGCATTGTCAACAAAGTAAATAGGCTCAAAGCAATACAACAGGTCAGATGTGTGAAGACAAAGACAAATCAGAAGACCAAAAGTTAGAAAGGGGCAGAGGCTGAAAATTTGAAGAGGGTGACTAAGAACAGCACATTCCTAGTCACTAGTAGTGTGCATCGGCAACAAATTAAACAGGCTCAAAGCAATAGCATTAGGCCCAGAGGATGTGAAAGAAGAATCAAGATCAGGGCCATTGAAACGTAATGCCAGTCTGACAAGCAGGCAAAATTGACCAAGAGATGCATGTGGAAAACAAGATGAGGACAAGAAGTAAAGCCTATCAAGGGACAACAGAGACAAAGAGGGGGAGAGTGTTGCAGAGCAGAGAAGCATAAAAGAAGAGCCCCAAAATTTTCAAATTAATGGGCATGATTTTTCTTCTTCAAAGTCTTAGAGAATTCCCTCAAGCCATGTAAATGCACTCGAGGAGTCCTCTAGTGGCATAATCCCATCTTGTAGTAAAATATCCCTTGTAAATTAGTAGGAAATTCACTTTTTAGTAATAAAGTGCCGGTCTCTTGTGTGAAAGGACCAAATTTAGGGCACATGTATATAAGTCACTTTGTGACTCTTTGTAGACACTTTTTTGCTATTGTGAACAAGGAGAGTTTTGGAATCTCGAATTTGCCTCTTTCCTGTAGATTTCCATCTTCTCTTTGATCTTCTATGTGTGTGTAATGCTTGGAATGTGTGTGTAGGACTGTTGTCTACCCCTCCCCACAGTTTTTGAGCTACTGTAGTGTGTGTGTGAGCTTGTAGGAGTTGTGGTGTGAGTGTGGGTACTTCCCGCCATTCACTATTTTGGTCATAACTTGAAGCAAGGTTGTCATAATCAAGTGAAGCCACTTCCAATAGATGCATCTTGTTGAGAGCTTCAGAACGAGTACCTATTGACTATATTAGAAGCTTGGAGCTGAGAGAAATCCTCAATTTATTGAAAACTACTATAAGTGGCATCGCGGCACACACTTTCAGTCATTCAATGAGTTAGAGAGGTGAATTAGTCTTTTCTCACACATATCAGCTGAACCACTTCATTCTCCATCATGTATGCATGTGTCCTCATACACTTGGTTAGGTCATTCGATCGGATTGATATATAAGCGTGTGTCAATTTCCCACTATACGCACTTGTGTTGCAAATGAGGTTTAGTCTCTTTGGCACAAGTCCTTGAGTCTTCTTGACTTAGGTACACACTTGCCCTGGTGGAACAGAAAGGACAAGAAATGGCAGACTTGGTTATGCAGAATACTGAAGATTTAAAGAAAGTGTCCGCAAAACTTTTTCAGAAAAGTCGTGATTTAGAAGTAGTAATTGGCCGAACTATACAGTTTAAGAAAGAGATAGAAGCTATTAGGGTAGAGCGAGATGCTTATTATAAAACTATCCAGTATCAAGCTCAAGAGCTGGAAAGACGCAAAAAACAATTAGGCATTCAAGTAGACAGACTCTCGAGAATTGATGCAGAGATAGTTGATATGAAGCTGAGAAGAGATGCTACCATCGCCAATGAGTTCTATCTTCAGGACGCATTTTTGCAGACACAAACGGAATCACTTCTAACTCAAGTCATTGTTGTCAGTTCGGTGTGCACTGATGCCCAACTTATCGAGCCTACCATCTTGAGAGATATGTTAGAATCTTTAAAACAGAAGATTACCCGCACCTTTAAGTTAGCTCGAACTCTATATATCCAGGGCATTATTGATGAGCCTTAATGTAATTTTCATTTTGCGTTCGAATCCACCGTGCGTGCCAGTGTGAGCTGCTGGATTGGATCTCTATGTAATTTTATTTCCTATATTCGCACGCACTGAAAAGGCGTGGCGAAAAGATGTAACCCTCTTTTGAGTAATGAAAAGGCAAGTACGATATTCTTTGGCGAAGGGGAATCGCCAAACTGTCTGTCTAGGCGATAGCACTGGAGATGCTTTGTTGCAGTTTGAAGAACTCTGAGTACTATGTTGGTTATTAAGTTTCAGTAATTAATCGTTAATAACAGTATGTTGCGATTAACCTTAAAAGCTCTGTGAGAATTTGTAAATACGTCATATGCATGGTAGATGCATTGCATAGTGATAAGTGTTGCATTGCATGTGTCTATGTGTGTGTATGTGTCTATGTGTGTATATGTATGCATGTATGTATGCATATGTGTGTGTATGCATTATGTATGCATATGTGTGTGTATGCATTATGTATGTGTATGTATGCATGTGCATTATGTATGCATATGCATTATCTATGTGTATGTATGCATGTGCATTATGTATGCATATGCATTATGTATGTATATGTGTGTGTATGCATGTAAGTATGTATGTATGTACGCATATGCATATGCATTATGTATGCATGTATGTGTATGAGTGTGCATGTCTCTATGTGTGTGTGTATGCATATATGTGTGTGTATGTGTGTGTGTATGTGTGTGTGTGTGTATGTGTGTGTATGTGTGTATGTGTGTGTATATGTATGTGTATATGTATGTGTATATGTGTGTGCATGTGTATGCATTATGTGTGCATGTGTGTATGCAACATTATTTGTGTATGTGTGTATATGTGTGTGTATTTGTGTGTATGTGTGTGTGTGTGTCTATGTGTATGTGTGTGTGTGTCTATGTGTGTATATGTGTGTGTATGCATATGTATGTGTGTGTAAGTGTGTGTGTGTGTGCGCATACCTTGCTTCAATGAGATGCATCTCTCTCTCTCTCGCGTGCTCTCTCTTTCTCTCTCTCTCTCTCTCTCTCTCTCTCTCTCTCTCTCTCGGTCTCTTCTTGCTCTCGCATCCATTTGTGCCGGGAGAAATCATTTTTTTTTTACATTCTAGAGCATCGCATATGCGACGCTGGCCAATTTGCCAACGTTGCAAATAACGTTGCTAGTTAGCGACGATATTTGCGACGCTCTAATTTAGTGTCGCATAAGCGACGCAAGCATCACTTATGTGATGAATGGCCAAAAAAAAAGATATGAAAACAACACCATAGCTTATGTGACGCTAGCGTCCCATAAGCGACGGTATTCGTTTTTTTTTCAATTTGCGTCGCTACGCCCCCTATTTCTTGTAGTGGTTGAATTTGCCTATAACAGTGCCAGGAATTCATCAACTGAATTTAGTCCATTCATGTTGATGTATGGGTTCCAACTTAGGTCTCCATATGCAGTGGGACTTCAAAATGAATGAGTTCAAGAAGCTCAAGAATTCCTTCAAGACATGAACTTTAAGTTAAAAATAGCTAAAGAAAACTTAAAGAAAGCTCAAGCTCTTGTAAAAGCTTATGTCCATCCTAAGCATAGAGAAATTACTTTCCAGGTTGGCAATCAAGTTTATCTTCATGTTCTTGAAAGGTCGAAAAAGTTTAAGACTCGTCAATGTGCCAAGTTGTCGTCTAAATATTGCGGTCCTTTTCCAATCACCAAAAAAGTTGGCTTATGGGCGTATGAATTACAACGTCCAGAAGATACTTGGATTCATCCAATGCTCCACGCTAGCCAATTTAGGAAGATTCTAACAGATTCAGATAATCTGGTTGGACAACAAGTTATTCTTCCACTTCTTGTAAGTGAAACAGTTCCACATGAACCTGAAAGGATACTTCGCATCCGAGATAAACATACAAGGTCACTTGTATGAAGAGTGCCTAGGAAAATGGAAGGATGGAATTGAAGAAAATTCAACTTGTGAAAAAGTTTCTACAATCTAGCGATGTTTTCCAACTTTCGAGTTTTAAGATGGTCAACAAAAGATAAGGTTTTCTACTTTCAAGTTCTAATTAGATAACCGATCGAATGAATGCTCATGTTCTTCCGATATTAGAACATGAGCTCGGGGGTTGCCTACATATACTATATGTAGGTTTGTTTTCGAGGATGAAAATCTTTCCCAAGGGAAGAAGAATGTAATAAAGTAAGCTATGATCTAAGGGTCCAACCGCTTCAGACAGATCTGAAATCGGACACCATTTGGTCATTCGTGTGTACGACCAAAGATCTCAAGAATAGACTCAAGCATAAGTTCATGTGCTCTCATATTCAAGTGATCCACTTGCCTAGTGGTTAAATCTCAAGAGTGTGAAGGAGGAGGTCTTGGTTTCAACCACCATGGGGAGCATGGGGAGAGAGTTTTGCCCAAGAAGCTCTAGAGCCTTTTAACTCAAGTTAATGTGAGTTAACTTGATTCTAGAGAGACTTAACTCGAGTGGCGTGTACAACCACCACTAGTGGACTCTAGTGGAAGGTACTGAGGTAGTGGACAAGATCACTACAACCACTAACAGACTCTAGTGGAAGGTATCAAAGGAGTGGAGGAGATTGCACATGCACTTATGGACTTTAGTTACATTTGTGGTCCTCATTGATTCAAGCAGTTATATATAGAGGCATATGGCTAGGGGGTGAGTACTACATTCATTCCTAAGTTGGTATTATGGGATCTCTATTGCATTTGCCCTCATGCGTTCACCTACAATAGTGAATTTGTCAACTCCGCTCCATTAGCTTGACTGAGAGAATCTCTTATCATAAACAGAGAGCAAATCTCTTCGACATCCAACCCCAACAAACCTACACGGCATCTTGATGTGCCAACTTGAAAATTAAATCATTAAGCAATATCAAGTTCTTTTAAGTGAAGCGATTCATTTTCAAATTCTTATTTAATTTTTATGCAAGATGCAAATGATTGCTTTTATCTCAAAATATGATTACTGAAAATATCAAATCTAAAGTTCTACTAATAATTTTTTGTCAACAATACTTGAATTTAGGTCCAAAGCATTTATAAATCTAGTGGAGATGGTCAAGAAATAAATCCCATCATCCATTCATTCAAAATTAGATTTCCTCTTAGATAAATACTCACACATATACATTCATTCATATGAAAGAAATTCTACTAACCTACTCATACAGACATCTGACTTGTTTGCCCAATTTTAATACTAGAAGTGTTTTCCACAATTAGTTTTCATATCAACTTCATAATATTGTTCCATCATCAACATCATCAATATCACCTTCATGTAGGTGTAATTCATAATTTACTTTTCTGGGGTATTTTAAGAGAAAAGGCTTAACCCCTTATTCCGAGCTAAGGATCTAGATGCATGTAGAAGCAAGATTGTATAATTTTAGTATTTCATAAATGAAAATGATATGCATAATATAAAACAAGAAATAGATATCATAGAGGAATACCACTTGAAATTTTGGCTTCAGCTTCAATCATCAAATCAAATCAATTTCAAACCATCTTCAAATCATCTTCAAATTATCTTCAAATCATCATCAAATTCTCTTCAAATAATCAAAATCTAGAAACTCAAGTATAATTAGCTTTCTTCATAGATGTGATTCATAACAAATTTTAAAATTACTTCATATTCTTTTATTGAATTTAAGAGCACAAAATGGAAAGTATCATTTTCATAAAAAAATTAAGAGTCAAAGTTCTTAAAGAAACTAGTTAAATAAGCTTAGAAAAAACTTCAAAACTAGGGAAGGTAATGTAGTATACATACCTCCAATCTATCTTCATGAATATCTTAAACTTCAAATATGGTAGCGAAAGAGTGTAAAGATGAACACCAATCATATAAACCATGCAGTCAAAGAATTATCATAAATTGTATCGCTCCATGATAATATTTCTTTATAGTCAAAATAACCTTCAACATTAACGAACCCTCTAGGCACCTCATTAATTTCAACATATTCATTCTCGTTTCACCTATTTGTGGACCATATTCATATTTATCAATTTTTTCATTTTTATTATAAAAATTTTCATAAGGTTGAGCATTGTTATATGTCTCAAAGATATTTATCTCTTCATTTTCTTCATTCCCTATTTGTGGAACCTCAAAGCTTTCATATCCATATGATTATTCATTCCCTAAATCATCGTATTCCATGTTATATGGATAGGAGAAGATAAATTAAGTAATGTAAACTCATTAAGCTCATCACAATAGTTATTATTAATTTCATTAGATAATGCTTTACAACAATCTTGAACAAGAATTTGATCAACTTCATTTATTTCAACATTATTCAACAGAGAGAAAAGAAAATCATCATTTTGGTTAACAACTTGATTTAAGCAAGCAAAAATATTCTCAATATCAATATTTAAATATTCATCCCATGCATCATCTTTTTCATTCTCTATGTTTTAATCATCAAATCCATTAATTAAAGTCAAGTAATTAAAATATAAAACATTGTCAAATTTCATATAATCTTTTTTATCAAGTTTTTGAGATGGAATGAATTCTTTAGATTCATTAATTTCTTCATTAATATAATAGATTTATTCATTAAGATAATATTTTGGGTCTCACCTCCCCTTTCTTCATATAAAAGAATAGTGAGGTTTTTAGAATTAAGGGTTGAACTCTCCTCTCACTCTATATACTTGTTATCAAAAGTTTTATATTCTTCATTAATCTTGATTTCATCCATTGATGAAGATTCATCCTTTACTTCATTAACATCATTGTCCTCCTCACTTTCATTATTATATTTTTTTCATAGTTGTGAATAGAATTTGTTCCTCTGATTCATATTCTTCCTCCAATCCATATTCTTCCTCTTATCCATATTCTTCCTCATAATAATCATTACATGCCAAAACCTCTTCTTTAATATTAAGGTTAATAATTTGTTGTTCAAGATTTGTAAAGTCATATATTTGTGTTGAAAAAGCACTCGTTATTTCTCTAGATTGATGAGTTTCAAAATCACTATCTACACACTCTAATTTGACTACAGAAGATCCCTTCTTTGATTCAAAAAGATTCTCATAAAGTTTTTGCATCCCTCCTCTTTCAAAATTAACAACTAAAGGAAGATGTGTCCTATAATCACACAAATTCTTTTCAATATCAATGATAATTTTTTATCCCTTAGCTTCTTTTAAAGCCTCACAAGTGTAAATGAGATGGTTAGTGGAATCATACCAAGCACATCTCCTAATATTGGGAGTTTGATTCTCATTAAAGTTTCTTTGATTGGTCAGTTGAGGAATAGGTGGTGGTACTATAGGCTGAGGAAATCGAATGGAATGAGTTTATGTGAAGGATTTATCCAAAGAATTCAGTACGTAGACTACATTTTCTAGGGCATACACTTGCTTTGATATATTCGCATGTATCTGCATCATATTATCCAATTTATTAAAAAAGATTTCAATTGCAAATCATTTGGTACCATAGATGTAGATGCTAATTGATCAACCTTTGTAGCTATATGAGTCTCTCTAGATTCATGAGTAGAGGGAAAATTAGGAGATAAATTAGGTGCTGGTTTATAAAGAAGATATTGATGTTGCTTCATATGTGCAACTATCTCAACCACTATCTTAACAATAGCCCAATCGTCAGTAAGTCCATATCGCTTACCTGGCTCCTCAAGTCTTCTCTCAACCTCAAGTCTTTATAAAGTATAATACTATATCTAGAGTAAGGGCTATCCTATCATTCTCTAGTAATTGTGAAAAATGTTTCATAAATTTGCCATGAAGTTGGATAATCAAAACTTGAGGCTTTGGGGAGCTAATCCACTTCACGAAACCCTCCCTACTATGCTGGCTATAGTCTTCTAAATAGAACTCTTTATGTAGCTCCTTCCTAGATTCCTCCCATTCAAGTTCATTATGAGATTCAATTATGGCCATAACTATGCCTATTACAGACCTACCTAGGTACATTATCTACTTAGATTGTGGTAAGCCATGGAGCTTAGCTAATTCTTCAAATATATCTAGATACTTTGTCACATTTACCTCTATAAATTTGCCTTTATCTTTTAATAAAATTTCCATCATATTTTTGAATAATTCATCCATTCTTATTTCTTTTTGATGTGATCTAAATTGAAAAATTTTAATAACTTCTTAAACTTCTTGTTTAACCTTTTCTTTATGTTCAACTACCAAATCTACAAGTCTATTGGTGTCCAATTTCATTGATTTATAGTTTCCTAAGATATGCAATTAAGGCAAAAAGTTTGAGAATACGAAGAAACCTTACTAATCAGGGCTCGAGGAAAAGGTTCAATAAATGTACGCATGTGAATTTTTGATACATTATTTTTCAATTGTTCAAAATGCTAAATATATCAATTGTTAAGAATATGATGTGTATGTGCAATCGTTGCTGCTTCAATAGTCGATGGAATGATTGGCGTGATGAGGATCGCTCACTTGCCAATCTCTATGGAGGCGTTTAGATCAAGATGATCAACCCTCAACACCTAGGAGATTGCAAGGTATAGGAAAAAGGTACCGCTCCTAAGGATGACGAAGCAACCACGACAATCAATTCACGTGTATGTATACATAGAAAAATAGAAATCATATATACTTGAATTGTAGTGGTGGAACTTCATATCGGGCTCATAAATCTCGAAGATGAGAAGACTTAGTTGGTGGATCAATTCAATTGCCAAGTTCAAATGCTCACACAAGGTAACTTTTAGTAACGCAGGTAAATCTCATCAAAGTCAATCGCACTTTTGATTGATTAACACAAAGCAAAATTTCTATACATTTCCAAAATACCAACATTTAATTTTTCGGTGATGAAAACAAATGAAATTGTTTCTATAGATATCATGCATTGAACTACAAATATGTAAATGGATTAATCATTCTTAATTTAAATGTTGATCAGGAAGTTCATCAAATCAACTCGAATCTTAAGAGTGACACTTCTAATGTTCTCATAAAAGCGATTCTTTTGAGTCAATCGAGGAACATCCAACCTGTGCATATATACGTATAACGGCAAGAAATTGGAGGTTGTCGTAGACTTGAAACCATGTCCCCACACACATCATTTTCTCCACGGCTATGAATGCAGCCAGCTATCCGAATCAAAAAGTTCATGTTGTTAACATATATTGCTACATTGTCCTCGAAGGCTCCAAACTTTCAGTGGAAAACATCCTTCATCAGCAATGTCACACAATTGGATGACAAAAGCTATACGGAAGAGTTTCATGTGGGTAATTATACGCATGCAAACAAGCTCACTTTTCGGATGTAACAAGAATGGGTCTAATGTAGTCGACGTAACAGCAAGGATTCGACGAACATGTAATAAAGATTTTGGGTGATGTTTTCAGCCATACTAGTTAATCTACAGGTTTCTTGAAAGGTTTTATTTGTGGTGGGAGCAGGCATCACAAGTTATGCAGGTTTTTTGAACATAAAGAACAGAGCTCACAGACAGTTGCAAGTGTTGTTGGCCAATGTTCGAGCAGTGAATTCAGCGTTTCAGTGCCATTTTACTACATATATTGAGCACATACACACTATGTATGCTTTTGTGGATACCACTTATGTACGTTCATGTGGTCAATGATATAGCGGTTGCGTTTTTCTGCATAAAGACTTTTACATTTGATAAAGAGGGTTGTGGTGAGGTTTTCTTAACTCGGAGACACCCAGATGTCAGGATCTCTTTGGTGATGCAGGTGGAAGACTTACCCAGCCTCGCCATAGGAGATGTATGATAGTTGTTCATAGGTGCTCGATAAGCCTAATTGGCTTCTTTTGGGCGATTGATTATATATGCAATGGAGTCAATGATTCACTATGCAGGTAAACATGTCAGAACTTACAGTTTTACGAGATTTTGACACTATTCATATGCTCATTTTGCAAAGGATACTATCGTAAAATTTTTCCAGATTTTTGGTTTTGTCAACTATATAGTGGTCAATTTACTCCTTGATACACTTATTGATGTGAGCATATTTATTCTCACATAATCCTTTTGGTTGGTCACTATTGTTCATTAATTCATTTTTTTGAGAATACTATTGAATTCTCTTCCAAAATCTGTCACTTGTTCATCCTTCTTTGAGCCTTAGTGGTGTTTGGACTCTTCTAGCTCCATTATCATTTATTCAATTCTCTACCATCATGGCATCAGAGGTCTCAGGAAAGTCTGGTGGATTAGGGTCTAGTGCCAGTGTTCCGAGGTGGAGCTATAACTTGCAAGGAAAAGACCATTTTGAGATCCAAAAATTTGATGGCACAAACTTTGCTCTATGGAAGAATTAGATTAAAGCTGTGCTAATTCAGAGGAGGCAATGGAACCCAGTAAATGGTATCTCAAAGAAGCCTACTAACATGGATGAAGATTATTGGGATGAGTTAGATGAAATGGCCAGCTCTACCATTCGATTACACTTGGTAGATAATGTTTACTTTATAGTATTAGATTGTCAAAGTGCAAACGAATTTTGGAAGAAGTTATGCACTACATATGAAAAAGAGACGGCATCAAATAAAGTGTATCGGATGAGAAAAATATATGAACTCCGCACGAAGGACACATATAGTGTTTTTGCTCATCTAAATGAGTTTGATGCTATATTCTCCTAGTTACAGACTCAGAAAATGGATATGGATAATGAAATGAAAGCAATCTTGTTGTTATGCACCTTCCCATCATTATGGGATACATTTTGCATAGCTATTAGCAATAGTGCACCTACTGGTAAACTGGTCTATGATGACATATGTGGAGCACTCTTGAGTGAGGAGATTTGTAAAAAATCTATGGTTGGCACTCAGAGTGGAGATGCATATAATGTTTGTGATTCATGCCAAGGGAAGAATCAGCAACATGGCAAGAGAAAGAATTAAGGAAAAGAATGGTCAACGGAATAAGAGTAGATGTAAATCAAGGAAGAGGGATATCAAATGCCATTATTTTCATAAGAAAGGACACATGAAGAAAGTTTTTTATTCATTAAAGAATGCTAAAGATAAAGGACAAAATCTTGATGGGCATGTTAAACAGCTACTTGCACCATCCACTTTGATTGTGAAGATTGAAGAAATTAATGGTATTTCTGATGATGTTGATGTGTTGACACTTGATAGCATTGTGCGAACTGAGGCTCTTATGGATGATTCCCTTTCCCACACATGGCTGCTATATTCTGGTGCTTCTTTCCATGTCTTTTGGTACCGTGTTGTCAGGATCAGAGGTGTGGTTTGTGCAATTCATTGATGGTTCAAACTTTACTATGCATAAACGCCATGTACCTCAGTTACCATGCAGTTTTATGTCAATCAGTCAACTTGATGACCTTGGTTATAAGGTGGTCTTCTATGCTTAGTCCTTTCGCATATCAAAGGGCAATATGGTTACTGCAAAAGGAATCAAAGTTTTCTCACTTTATCCTTTATTTGTATCACAGAAAGAACACTTGTTAGCTATTACTGAAAAACCTATGGTTTGTATTTGGCATGGCCGTTTAGGCCATATATCACGTAGTGGAATGGAAAATCTTTCTCAATATGGCTACTTACCTGTGTTATCTTTCTCTGATTTTTCATTTTGTGAGCATTGTCAATATGGAAAGCAAACTAGGAATGTGCACAAGATGCACATTGACTCTTCAATTCAGCCTTTAGATCTTGTTTATACAGGTGTGTGTGGTCCTATGCCCACAAGGTCATTAGGTGGTTCTCTTTATTTTGTCACTTTCATAAATGAGTTACTAGAAAAGTTTGGGTATATCCTATCAAAGCAAAGGACGAGGTATTCCCTACTTTCAAAAAATGACTTGCTTCAGTTGAGATTGAAAAAGGAACTAAGCTTAAGGCTTTAGATTCAGATAATGGGGGTGAGTATACCTCACATGAATTCTGCCTTCTTTGTCAGTCTAGAGAATTTCGTAGAGAGTTTATAGCTCCTTATCCCCTAGTATAGAATGGTATAGCGGAAAGGCTGAATAGAACTATACAAGATAGAGTAGTTTCTATGGTGCATCATGCAAACCTTTCACAAGGCTTTTGGGCACAAGCAATATTGACTATAATTCATGTGATTAACCTTTCACCTAGTACTACCAAAGGTCTGAAAGTGGCACAAGAGTTATGGATAGTGAAGCCACCATATTATGATCATCTTCAAGTTTTTGGGTGTGAAGCATATGTTCATATACCCAAGAATATTAGACAAAAGTTGGATCATAAGTCAAAGAAATGTATTTTTCTTGGATATGGACGAGATGGACAATTTGGATATCGCTTATGCGATCTTGAAACAAGATCTGTGATCAGAAGTAGTGATGTCATTTTCAATGAGTCTAAGATGCATAAATAGCCATTACAGAGGTTGAAGTGAGAAGAGTAGTGTTTGAGGATACTAGTAATCCAGTTAGCATGCATTAAAATGTTGCACACAGGGATGTTCAAGAGAATGTCTGATCAGATGAGTTTGTGAATGTTCCTCTTCAACAATCCTTGAGACACTCCACACATGTCTCACATCCACCTTATAGATATGTTCCTGATTTGGATTTTGTTATAGATATTTTCCTCTTCAACAATCATTGAGACACTCCACACATGTCTCACATCCACCTTATAGATATGTTCCTGAGGCCAACGGCTGTTGGTGATGAAAAGCATCACTTAATTACAAGTGAAACAGGATACCAACTATTAGGCTAACGAGCCTTTGATCATCAAATGTCTTAGCTATTCTCACCTATTCTCTGCTATATCCAAGATAACCCGAGTTAGTGAGCTCCTTTTTCACACAAAATTTGGAATCGTCTGAGTGCATAACTGAAGAAATCTTTGATCATATAAAAGGAAGCAAGACCTAGTAAGCTTCTAAAACTTCAACATGAAGTAGTTCCATCCTTAACTATTCCACAAAGGACATGGAAGGTGGTCCCTGTATGCTACATGAATACTTGAAATGGAAACTTGGAGAATGGCTCCTCCAAGGGATCAATGGAAGGACATAGCTCTATTTGGAGCTAAGTATTTTCTAAGTTGATGCTTTCATTTCAATACTTGCTTTATTTGTTGCTTTCATTTAGCGTGCACCTAAACATTATTGAAGCATGATAGTAGTCTTCATTTTTAAGAATGATTGCAAACACTATGAACTCGATGAACGTTAAATGGATATACAAGTATTGGGAAATACATCAAACACTTGCATGCATCTAGAAGTTCATGCCCCAAAAAAAAATGATTGTTAGTGCATCTCTCCTTTCAAAAGAATGTTTTCATGCACAATACACATTTTCTTCTTGCTTGCAAAAGGAATAAGATGCACTCAAGTCTGTGCACACGTATATTTATAACCTTTTGTAAGGTAGAAGATAGATTGTTTGTGCATGGATGATTGGATGCACACATGCCAAGCTCAAGAACTGTTTGATTTAAGATTTGGAGCATGAAAAAGAAAACACATGCAAACACATGAATGCACTTACATGCATTTGCATGGAAGAACATGCATTGGCATATGATGAGGAATGGTTTTTTGCTGATTTTTGCTAAGTAGTTGAACAAGTGTACTTTCTAATTGTTACCTACATTTTCTAACTTGACTTAGATAGGTCGGGAAAATAACAAACTAGGTAGTTGCAAGGCTCTTAGTTGCCATGCTGCTCAAGTAGCTAGTTTGTTTTTTTTCCAAACATGATACTTAGGTATCACAAATTAGGGTGGATCAATCGTCAAAATATGTTCAACGTACTCTACTATTATCTAAAGATTGACCAATAATAATGAATCTTGTATCAAACTCAGGAACAAGAGTCAATATCACATAAATAGTAGTTCAAGTCAAACTTTCATAGTGGAATAGGAAACCATATCCTAAAGGTGATATTTGTTCTCTAGTTTGATACTTGAGAGATGAACATGAATGAATCAGTAAAGTTTCTGGATATTTTTTGAAAGAATTTCTTTCAATTATCCTTCTAACATTGCAAAAGATTCCAAGATGAATCATTTGCTCAAGTTATTTGATTCCCTAGAAGGAATCTCAAGTCTTTGAAGAATAAGATTCTCCCAAGTAGTTGAGAATGAAATTCTTCAAACTCTCTTGGATAGCAAGTAGTTCCCCAGAAGTCCCAAACCACTAGAAGTGGTACTTAAAGTCCAATGGTTGATATCACTTGGAAGTGTATCAAAGATTCTTAGTTTTAGAATCTGAAAGGCATTAGTATATGCTTGGACTTGAGTAGGGGGAAAGATCTCTAAAATCCCATGGGTAAGCAAAGAAGCTTTTGATAGTTCAAAGAGGTCTTAAAGATAAAGACTAAGTCTTTGTTTTTATCGTATGATCAACAAGACATGATCAATCTTTGCCATGGTTGTCCAAGAATTTATGATTGGAATTACTTTGATGTTTGCCCAAGTATTGGCAATCGAAATAGTAAGTTGTTCCAAGTTTGAACAGAGTAAATATTCTAAGTATGTAGTCTGCAACTGTGATGATAGGAATTAAGTATAAGGAAGGTATAACATAAAGTTTGCCTATCCTTAAAGGGATTTTCGATACAAATCTAGAAAGCATCAGTGAATGCTTACACTTAAGCAGTAGATAGATTCCTAGCTACTTAAGATCTTTTGTTAGAAAGGAATCTAAAGACAAGAAGTGAAAAGCGCTTGTCGCTATAAATTGGTCAAGTATAACGAATTAGACTTGAATTTGATAAATTCAAGAACTTGGAATGATAATTGGTTTTTCTTTTGAAAACCTTAGTAAAGAAGAATGGATATTCTATCAAAGGTTTTCAAGTTTCCTATGAAAAATGTGAGATCTTGAAACGATCATGTAGAGGAATCAAAACCTAGAATATGAAGTTAGAAGTAATGCCTGAAACTTCAAAATTATTTTTAAAAGTTGAAGTGAAAAGGTACTCTATGTTTAGACTTTAGGATAAGTATCAATCACACATCAATATGAATATAAAATAGGGTGGTATGGAACACCATATTTTATATTCAGATTGATGTAGGAAAGGTGGTATCAGACATCAAATTATGGATGATAATTATCTTTTGGTCCTAGAATAAATCTTGAAGTTAGATTTGATCTTCAAAGGGAATTAAAACTTCCAAGGAAAAGTTTTAATTCAAGGAGGATAGAAGTATGATCTCAAGATACTTCAAGATCAAGTTCTTAAGAAGATAAAAAGTAACTAACTTCCAAGATCTTCTTGAAATACTTCAAGCTAAACTGTTGATGATTCAGAAATTTTTGATAAATTTATGAAAGAGTAAAGACTTTGACTTTGAACTAAACCTCTTAACTAAGGATAGATTGACTAAGTTAAGCACCAAGTTCCAAGTGTAACTTGGAAAACTCTTTGACTCAAATAAATGCACAAGAATTGCATTCCCAATAAGGAGTCATAAAGATTGAATATAGGCATGAACTTAGTCTCAAATGAAGCATTGTTTGAGTAAAAACTCATCAATAGAATGTCAGTGGATCAACACACTAATGTTGGATACCACACTATTATCTTGTGGTTGGATGATGTTTAGGTTAACTCTATGAATCTTTTTGAGAATCGAGTTCGTTTCTCTTAAAGATAGAAAAATAAATGCTTTAATACCTTGTTGAAATAGATCTTTAAGAAGTTAAAGGCCGGTCCTTGTTGATTCGAGCAGCTATATATACACGCATAAGTTTGGGAGGAGAGTCATCTCTCTAGCACGTGGTGGTCGTAATTGTTAGTTTCTTGTAGGAGTCATGGTAGGAGAGCCTGTCAAGGTACTCTTTAACACTAGGTCGACACATAATGTGATTAGTTCCCCATTAGTGAGGAGGCTACATCTAAAGACTGTGTAGTTAGAGTATGTCTACATAATAGAGTTAGCTGACGGAAAGGGAACTAAGACATGGGATCGACAAGTTGTTGATTTGCCCATTCAGATCTAGTCCTACGAGGATAGACTAGATTTTGAGATAGCTAGACTGGCATGTTTGGATGTAGTCCTAAGTAAGAAGTGGCATGCTAGAAAATGACCAGTCATTGACTTTGCATCGCATGTGTACCAGTTTGAGCATGAGGGGAGATGACTACTAATTTATGGAGAGCCAGATCTCCAAGAGACACGATTGGTAACTGCTTCCAAGTTGCTCAAGCAAGCTTGATTGTAAGTATATTTATTTTCTTTATTTTGTGTATTCATCATGTATTATGATGGATTCATGCAGTCATGGAAACTCTAGTTGGAATGCTCAGACACTTTCAGAGAAAGTAAGAGCAAAATTCCAAGAGTTATTCTAGAGAGGATTACCACTTACTAACTCTACTTGGGAATCAGAAGCTCTGGTTTGCAAGTACTTTCCCTCATTCATCATTGAGGTCAATGATCTTTACAAGGGGGAGAGAGTGTTAGACATTGATCCACAATGATCATTCCATGTGTGTATGGGACAAGGGCTAGTCATAGCCAAGGTCCCAAGATCGGGGATATCCTAACGTATCTAGGTGTAATGGGGATTAGTGTTGCATGATGGTCACATGGCGGCATTAGGCCATTCTAGATCATTGCTATTTTTAGAATACAAGAGGATATAAAAGGATGGGAGAGGAGGTGCATGCACATCATTCACAAGCCTTATTCTTAGCTTTTCTCATAGATACACCCGTATAAAAGTCATGAAGTAAAGGTAGTTCCTAAAAGAGGGTTTTTGCATAGGACCACAAACATCACTATGAACAAGCTACAATTTATGAGCAGATCAAACTAAACCATCTTTTGGGAAGGATGAACACTGTATTTTTCCCAAAATAGAGCCTTCACAGACATGTTTACAAGGTGTCTTAAATTTGGGCAAAGAGGAAACCATTTTGGATTTCTGCAAGCATAGCAAGCTAACAAAATTCAGATGACCAAAGCGTGCATGCCAAAGCTTTGCATCTGACATAGCTTGAGAATCTTGAACTACATATGGTGAATCATTCATAAATTTTTCATAGTCCCCAGAATGGGTAATTAGTACCATCCAACCAATCCTCAAGAACAAACATATAGAATGTTGATATATTTAGGTAGTGATGTGCGTGAACACTGTAGGACTGTCGGGCACTTTTTCCCTCTTTAGGAGGTTTTTTCCCCTAGCTTGTATATACACCTATTGGCCTAAAAGGCTACTTAACTTTGTACATTATAGTGGTAATACATTCAGTATTATGTGTTGTGCTCCAAGTTTCTTCTTCTTCCTTGCGTTGTTCGTGTGCTTCAGCAGACATCTAACTCCAACAATTGGTATCAGGGCAGGTCGTCGCTTCATCTAGGGCATCATCGACACCTCTCCCGTTGCAGTCTCAGAATCCCACAAATTTTGGTGAGCATACTCAGGGTGTTTTCGAGATCAAAACAGCTTCGCCTTGTGGTGCCAAAATGACGATCTAAGCTCGTTTCGGCCTTCGAATGCAATATCGTAGAGCTTGTGTAGGCTATTTTGTCCTTTTGGGCCAAAGTTATATACCCGTTTTGGTTCGCTAGTATAAGCGTCTCAAAGTCTACTACAGGTTTAGTAGAATTTGTCTCGGTAGTTCTGTTCAACTTTTTGAGATACAGTCAATTTTCTGCATCAAGGTATTTTAGTCATTGGCCATGGCTGAAAGCAGTGATGTATTCCGTATGTTGGCTGTTGACGATAAGTTGGATGGTACCAACTACGCGTTATGGGCTTATATGATGCGACATATATTGGTTGCAAAAGGACTGTGGAACATTGTGCAGGGTGTTGAAAAACATCCTATCACACCTGCAACTGTTACAACTGCAACTACTGAAGCTGATGTAGAAGGTGTCGAAGATTATGATATTCTGCATATTCCTATTTGTGTTGCGGTTTCTACTGCACCTATTGTAGAGCAAATTCATTGGGATGGTAGAGATTCCCAAGCACATGCATTGATAGCTTTGTCTATCAAACATTCCATTATTCCTCACATTCGCTCTTGCAGAACAACTAAGGATGCTTGGGATACACTTACCACATTGTACTAGGCTAGGAATGAGGCTCGTGTTGCTTACCTCCGAAAACAGTTGGAGAGTGAGCACATGAATAAAGGTGACTCTATGGACAATTTTCTGACGAAGATCAAGGATTTGAAAAAACAGTTGATTTCTACTGATGAAGTTATAACAGATAGCTCACTTGTGCAAACCATTCTGAATGGTCTTCCTGATTCATATCAGAGTTTTGCTTCTACTCTTCGATTGATGATGAAAGGAAATCCAAATGCCTTATCATTTGAGGAATTAGTCTTTATTCTGTTGCAGGAAGATGAGTCGAGGCAGAACAGGTCCATTATGCATGTTGCAGATCAAGCTTTCCTAGCTAGTCAGAAGTGCAAAGGAAAATGGAGCTCTTCAATTAGCAAGCAAAAATCTGCAAATTCTACACATTCGAAGAAGAAAGAAAAAGATGAGAAAAAATCAAAAAAGCAGAAATTGTTTTGCAAGTAATATAAAGGAAATGATCATATCATAAAGAACTATCCTAAACTGGTTGCAAAAGAGGCAAAGAAAAAAGAGGCTGGAATGGTCGTTCTGAACCCCATGTACTCTATGTACATGGTCATCTCTGTGTGTTGTTTCCCAATATCCTTCCCCTTAAGAAGTCTCATATGAGATCATCTCAAAGGTGGGAAACCGTCTGAGTGGTGCCTACTATCTCCCATGTACAATCTACTTCCAACTATCACTCCCATAACATACAACATCATCCAAATGACCTAAGTCCGTATGATGTATCCTCTATGGATTAATAATATGAAAAGCAAGTGTAAAAGTGTCAAACTTATAAGCTTGACCGTACCATAATGGAGATAATAAACCATATAATCCTCTAAAATATAGAACAAAGTCCCATAACAAGTGACTCCAAAAACTAAATGATAGATTTCCCTCATACCACTCTAGGTCTTCCTAACCTTGAGTGTAATCACTAGTAATAGTTTAACTTAACTATCTTGTGAACTATGCAAATCCATCATCTAACTCATGGTAGTAAAATGCAATCTCTACATTTCACCAACCAAGAAGTCTGTGGTTTTCCATCCATTACCTATGGACTAAGTTCTATTGGAAGAGCATCTATTGGCACTTGTGCAAACTCTAATATTTCTCTTCCCTATAGTTTGCCATATAAATGCAAAAAGCATTCCCTTTGAGATTCAGATAATCCCTAAGTACCCATCCTCCTAATTGATGTTTACTCATCATACTCATGATGTAACACCAACTAAGAGTTTGGTACTCTAATAGGTTAGATATATCTCTATCTCCTATAAACCCTAAAGAGAAGAATCATAAATCTACTCCCAGTCTAACTAATGTCGATAACTAGAGCATCTCATCTAGTTAAAGACCATCACTGGAGTAACATAATTGCTCCTCTCTAGAGTCTCCATGTGAGACTCAATCTAACCATCATGATTATCTGATCTCCCTCTTGTCTTAGATAGAAGAGTGTCACTCCTATCTAGACAATCTAATCCAGAGAAAGTGAAACTCTCTCTCTAATCTCATCTAAGGAAAAGAGCTCTGGTAGTGGAATCTATTCCACTTTTCCCTTTCCCTTTGGAAGAGACTCCTTTGAATCCATACGCTCTACTCATCCATAACTGAGAACATATATATAAGTTCTCCATGTTTTCCTTCCAAGATAATGGAGAAAGAGACTCCCATGTGAAGGAAAATTATAGTGAAAAGTAGAGGAAATGAATTCCTTCTAAAATATAGACTAAGAGATGTTTCCCAAACACCTCTTCTCTCTAAAGGAAAACATACTCTATTATTCTCCTATGAAGAAATCATGTTTTCCTTTCTTTCTTTCTCTCTCAAAGAGCAGGAGCTAAAGTGAGACCACTGTGCTAAAGTGAGATCTCTCGTGAATCTCTGAGCTTATTCCCACTTTCTCCTTTCCTTGAAAGAGAAACTCATGAATTTATTTAGTCCTCTCTTCCATAACTAATGCATAATCCCTCATTACACATATTCCTATGAAGATGGAGAACATATCTCCCCTAACCAATGAAGGTATATGTAGTGAAGAGTGGAGAAAATAAATTCCTAATAAGGGTCAAAGCCCTCTACTAAAATGGTCAACAATGATATGACATGATACCATAAACACATGTGTATCCATAGTAAAGAACTATCTTTGCCAACCATAGTCTATGCATGGATCTATATGATCCAATCAAACTGATGGAATTATCCTTCCTGAAAAACTCAAAATGAGTATGTGATACTAATGGTGATAAAATCACCTATCACATTCTCGACTGGAAGAATAAATCTTCCCTGCACTATGAAGGATAACTCCCAATACTAAGGAGATGTCTACTAAGAGCTATCCTCTGATCTAGTGAGACTTGACGTCATGAATGATGATTCCTTTTCTCTCTGGCCATAGAAGAAGAGTGCTCAAAGGAAAGTCATTTCCACCGTCCCATACCAGTGAAAACTTCTTCCAATTCACGCTGTCATACCTACACTAAACCGAATATATATTCCATGTAATGGAATATGTAGGTGGACTCTAATGAATCCCATATCCTAAAATCATGTCAGTGGACTCAAATGAGTTCCATGTCCTCGAACTAGTTAGTTTGGTTCTAGTCAACAATGTGACAATGGATATCCCCTTCTATTCCAAACCAACTTGTTCCCAGGTACCAAGACTGAGCCTAGGTACCTCTTTATAGATCCCGATATACATATATATGTATTGGGTACCCCAACTATTTCTTACTAAGGGATCTATGCTCTAAATCATAGAGCTAGTGCCATACCTCTGGCCTTCCTAACCATCACTCGAATCACATAGCACCCGTCGATGCTCTCTCATGAAACCCATCTCTGTGATCCCATTTAATTGGTTTTCTTAGTAGTGTAGCAAAAATGCTTCCCTACTTGCTCAAGCGAGGTGTATCAGTGAAACTAATCACTCTTTGGGTACCCTTGATAATACCCCATAGTCTCCTAATCATCATGTGAGACTCTTGTGAAGATAAGTAAATCTTCACTAACTTGGAGATTATCAAACTGTATCTCCTGTATCTTTATGCAACTTCCTATAAGCTATAGGATTGCTTGTGCACATCACTAATGGTGAAGGTGTAGCTCCTTCCGTTAGCAATCCTATGGTCTAAATCCATAAGGATTATGTGTAGGGATCGTGTTGCTACTGAAGGTTGCCTTATGTATAATACTATGATGGTACTAAGTCCATCGAATACATGCTTAGAAGCATGCCTACACCTTATTGATGTTTGCAAAAAAGGCATGTTACCATGCCATAACATTCTTACATAAAGGCAAGTGCGCATATAACGCCATGAGAGGGAAAAAATTTCGACAGCATTTCCCCAGGAAATGGAATCCCAAAAAAATTTAAACCATAAACTCAGTGGCACATAGGCCATCCAATAACATAGGGCTTGACAGGCCCGTGGCATGCACGCCATAAACTCATATATGGACTCCATGACCTGCAAAAACATAAAAACAAATGTTGGCAACAATTCTCTGTGTTGCCTAACCATATAGTTTTTGCAATCATGTTTCCTGCAAACAATCAAAAGTGTGCTTCTCTCCCATTGATCCATACTTTTAGAATTTAAATAATGATCAACATTTGATGTATGCAATCCAATCTATGCATGTACATACAGAACATGCCATGACATAAAGTAAAATGCCTGAAGCATAAAATATACGTCCTTGAGTAGTCTGATTTTTGAATTGCGTGCATCCAATCGCTCTCGACAAGCTTCGAGACCTCTGCACCTTCCTCCTCGAGTCCTAACATAAACTTTGAAGTGTCCGAAAACATCGGAGCACTCCCCAAAACATAAAGCATGGTCAAACGATTACTAAAATAATGCAAAATTAGTCAAAAAATGCATTAGTAATCCTTCTTTAGACCTGCAAAAACCACTTTAGGACTTTAGACCTGTAAGGGAAAGGGAAAAGTGGAATAGATTCCACTACCAGAGCTCTTTTCCTTAGATGAGATTAGAGAGAGAGTTTCACTTTCTCTAGATTAGATTGTCTAGATAGGAGTGGCACTCTTCTATCTAAGACAAAAGGGAGATCAGATAATCATGATGGTTAGATTGAGTCTCACATGGAGACTCTAGAGAGGAGCAATTATGTTACTCCAGTGATGGTCTTTAACTAGATGAGATGCTCTAGTTATTGACCATCACTGGAGTAACATAATTGCTCCTCTGTAGAGTCTCCATGTGAGACTCAATCTAACCATCATGATTATCTAATCTCCCTCTTGTCTTAGATAGAAGAGTGTCACTCCTATCTAGACAATCTAATCCAGAGAAAGTGAAACTCTCTCTCTAATCTCATCTAAGGAAAAGAGCTCTGGTAGTGGAATCTATTCCACTTTTCCCTTTCCCTTTGGAAGAGACTCCTTTGAATCCATTCGCTCTACTAATCATGCTCAAAATTGTGACTACTCCTATGAAGATAGTCCACAGGCTTATTACACAGAGTCACTTGAGCATAGTGAGACTTATCCTTATCTATATGAGGCACAACTATGGAACAAAATTGGGAGCTAGAATACTCCAATGTCATGTATACGAATCCTAACCCTAGGCCCCAATTGAGACAAACGAGACCACAAGCCCCTAGAGGACCATGTTTTAGATGTCAAGGCGACCATTTCATTCGTGAATGTCCCCACTCACTAACTCTGGGACAAGGACAAAACATGACAATACAAGGCTTTTGTGCTGAGTGTGACAAAGAACACCTCCCGAGAGAATGTCCTAGGAACCCCTCTAGTGCACCCAAGGTTACACCCATTAATGTGGTATGCTTAATGGTGGATTCAAGTGCAAGTAGTAGTAATGTGGCTCCTGTACAGGCAGTTACTAGGGCACAAGCATTAAAACAAGATAAACCAGCAGAGCAATCAGAGTCGAGTGAATTAGGAGAGCCTAGTAAGAGGAAAAGAAGAACATGGAAGGATACTAGAGAGAAGGCCAATCGCAAGTGGAATAAAAAGTTATTAGAACTAGAAGAAATCCTGAAAGAAGCAAAAACAAAAATAGAAGACATTGCATCTCAAAGCCCCTCGCATGCGAAAATTCCATCCACACCACCTCATCCCACCCCAGCACCCATTGTAAATAGACCACAACCAGGGTCTGTTCTCGCAGATCCAACCCTAGAAGGCTTGTACATGATGTTCAAGGCCTACCAGGCTCGACTTCAAGAAGGGACAACAGCTGCAAACTTAGACAAGAGTTATCCAAGAGCAAATTTAGAGACTGAACGAATGAAAATGTGCATGAAAATGGTAGAAAGACCAACTAGAATGAAGCTTCAAATGACAAACGGTCATTTTGAAAGACCTCTAGGATTGCTAGAAGGGATAACTCTAACCACTTATGGGGTAGAGTTTGAGCACACCTTTGCTATATGTGACTTTCAGAAAAATAATGTTTATGAGATGATCCTAGGAAGACCCTTCCTATGACAATTTCAAATAGTACAGGATTGGGGAACCAACTCCTTGTACTTACAGCACTTAGGGATCACCACCAAGGTCAATTTGAAGGATTACACCTTCAGAGATGTACCACCCCTACAATGGAATCCTATCCACAAAGCAAAAGAAGATTCTATCTCTTTGCATTCTGGAAGTTCACTTGATCCATCTTGGATGCATGAAGATACTCATTTGTGGATGTACAAGGTCGCAGAGGAAGAGGAAAGACGCATAAAAGCGAGAGAAGAAGGAACTCCCCCAGGAGATAGACGAGTTAAAGACCCAGCCTATACACCGATGATATTTCCAGATGAGGAATTTGAGCCTCATGGTTGGGCAGAAATCCAAGCCACCATGTACATTGTTGTCAATGAAGAACAGTGGACACCTCATTGTGATGAGGAGGGTTATGATATTTCTGTGTTCATGTGTTAGCCCTTGCTAGAACAATGTGATCCTAGTGAGGTCATAGAAGAAGAAGAGAATGATGAGGATCTAGAGTCCATTGTGATGGATAGTTGCTTTAACTCAGAGAAGCACTATGTAGAAGATGTAGGAGTGTTTACCCAAAAGGAAGAAGAAGCTCTCACAAGTAATAAAACAGTAAATTCAAAGGATGGAAGTGAGAGCAGTCAAAAGAAAAAGAAAAGAAAAGCTTTGAAACAAGAAGAGGAGGAATCATTGTTTGAAGTACCAGAAAATTTCAAGAAATATGAAGTTGAAGACCGGAAAATTTTGGTACGAATGCATAAGAGAGAGGCCACCACAGGAGAAGCATATGATAATAAAGAAAAGACCAAAAAGATCGTTGTGACCATTGAGGAGAATGAAGAGAGATGTACCTACATAGGAGATGACCTAACTGCAGAAGAAGAAATAGAGCTCGCAGCTCTATTAAGGGAATGCAGGGACGTGTTTGCATGGCACTATAGAGACTTGAAGGGGGTAGATCCAAGGATATGCTCTCATACGATCCCCATGACTGCTGATGCCAAGCCCACCAAACAAAAGCCCTACACATATAATGACACTTATGCAGCTAAAATAAAAGAAGAAATTGTTAGGCTAATTGAAGCTAGATTTATCTACGAGATTGAGCATACTAAATGGGTGCCCCCCATTGTAGTGGTGCCCAAGAAGAATGGAAAGTTGCGAGTGTGTATTAACCTTAAAAAAGTTATGCCGCTACAATTAGAGATAGCTATCCGCTTCCAATCACCGAACATTTATTGGAGCGTGTTGCAGGCAAGGAAGTTTATAGCTTTCTTTATGGATTTTCAGGTTACAACCAAGTAGCCATTGCCCCAGAAGATCAACACAAAACGGCCTTTGCCACCAAGTGGGGCATTTTCGCATTTTGTGTGATGCCAAATTTGGGCTCACCAATGCACCTGCAACATTCCAAAGGCTCATGTGTCATGTCTTAAAAGAGTTCTTGCGAAAGAGCTTAGAAGTATATGTGGATGATTTATGTGCTCATTCTCAAGAAAGAAGATACCACATCCCTGAGCTCAGACAAAACTTCAACAAGTGTAGATAATATCGAGTTTGTTTGAACCGAGAGAAGTGCATATTCATGGTACGTCAAGGTAAAATCTTAGGTCATATTGTTTCCAAGAACGAAATATCAACAGATGAGGACAAAGTAAGAGCCATAGCAAAGCTTCCAAGGCCAAGGAATGTTAAAGAGGTACAAGCCTTTATGGGCCATTGCGGATACTACCGCAGGTTTATTCACATATATGCGATCATAGCTAAACCTCTTTATGCCTTGTTAACAAATTTTGCGTGGAATGACGAATGCAAAAATTCCTTCAATGAATTGAAGAGACGTTTGTGCACCGCACCAATACTGACCACCCCAGATTGGAGTAAAACATTCCATGTCCATGTAGATGCATCCAATCATGCAATAGGATGTGTGCTAGCACAACCCACAAGTGAAGGAAATTTAGATTTACCCATAGCATACGCTAGTAGACAGCTAACCGCAGCTGAATGAAACTATACCACCACTGAGCGAGAGGGCTTAGGCATGGTATATGCTATGAAGAAGTTTAGACACTATTTATTGGCCAACAAGTTCAAGTTTTTCAATGATCATCAAGCTTTGTTATATTTCCTCAATAAACCTTGCAATACAGGATGCTTAGTAAGATGGTTCCTCTTACTAATGGAATATGACTTTGAAGTTGTCGTTAGGAGAGCTAGAACCCACCTCAAGGCAGATCACATTTCTCGCATCACTTCAGGAGAGCCACCGCAAGGAGTGACTGATGAACTACCCGACACTTATCTGTTCAATTTAGAAGTTGTTCCTAAATGGGCAAATAAGTTGGTACCTGTCCTAACCTTCGGACCCATGCATAAGGATGTGAGAACAAATAAAGAAGAAATTGTAAAATCACAAAACTATAAAATATTTGCAGGAAGCATGTACAAACAAGATACGGAAGGTGTACTAGCTTGTTGTGTCGAGGACGATGAACATAGCAGTTGGTTGCAACAAGCCCATGAAGGATTGCTAGAAAATCACTACTCTAAACAACGAACATTGCAGAATCTGAAACGTTTAGGAGTGTATTGGCCTAGCATGGACAATGAAATACACAAGTGGATTAAGAAATGTCCACTGTGCCAGGAGAAACCCCCAGTGGAGCATGCCACCCTTTATCATGTGTCACTAATTCCAGATTGGAGTGCTCCATTGGTAGAATTCATGAGATCAAGAACATTACCAAGTGAGGCTAGTCTAGCAAGAAGACAATGCATGGAGCAAGAGGCTCAAGACTATGCCTTAGTAGGAGACAACCTATACCGAAGAAGCAAAGATGGTTACCTAAGGTTGTGTGTTCACGAATCCGACTATTTGAAAGTCTTAGAGACTACACACAGTGGTGTTGCGGGTGGAGACTTTGGTCCTGATAGAGTAATCAAGACCATTCTATTCTCAAGACTTTGGTGGTCAACTCTTCATATGGACGCATGCACCTATGTGAAGAAATGTGACACATGTCAACATGCACAATATCCGATCAGAAAAGATGAGATGCCTTTGAGGCCAATGATGGGAGGATGTGCATTCTCAAAGTTGGGTATAGACTTTGTAGGTCCCATTAACCCTCCAGCTAGAAACTCCCATGCAGAGTACATTATTGTAGCCACATATAACCTTACAAAGTGGGTAGAGGTAAAAGCCATGATAAAGAATGATGCCCAAACAATGGCTAAGGTCTTATTTGAGAACGTGTTCACCAAGTATGGATTACCAATAGAGTTAGTGAGCAATAGAGGCACACACTTCTTGAATGAAGTCATTGAAAATCTTCTCCAAGAATTCATGGTTGTACATAAGAAGCCTGTCCCCTATCATCCACAAGCTAATGGACAAGCCGAGAGCACAAATAAGATCCTATGTAATGTATTGACAAAGGTGGAACTTCCCATCTACCTTCAGGATGTTCCAATGCAAGTCAAAATGCTAGTATGTTATGATGAGGACCTTATAGAACCACTTGTCTTGGGTCAAGATTGGATTTATGACCATGCAGTCAACTTGAACCTAAGAAGTCAACTTCTTCAAGTTTGGGTCCAGGAACAATGCTTTACATTAGAATTAGAGAATGGCATGCTCACAAATCCAGAAGTCACACCTTCTCGTAGCTCCTCTAGGACTAATCTTAGCAAAAAAAATGTTGTATGTGTCAAAAGCATTATGTTCCAAGAGAAATCAATCATGGAAGAACATGCTCAAACACAAGCGGATTCCTCCTCTTGTGCAAGGACTAATGCTTCCACCACAACTCTATCAACAAGGCAAGCAAAACAGAACGTGCCAACTGCTATATCAAATAGACAAAGGGATTTCAAGAAGAGGGTAGTTCTGAGCATGAAGTAGATCTGGGTATGAAAAGGAGAGCACCCACCAACCTTGCCCCCACAATTCCCATCCAGGCAAGCCAACCAGGCTGGAAGACGAATGAAGAAACTAGGACAAGCTCAACCACAAGGTGTTTGACAAGTTTGGGTGCCCAAGAAATTAGTTGCACTCAATTAAGAGTTGCTTCAGTTCACACATAGCTTTAAAATGATTTCTTATCTAGAGATTTTTTTTCTTTCTTTACAGATCATAAAAAGGATTCACAACATGAGCAAAGTAAGGGATCCATATAACTTAGAAGACACGTGCTCTTAGAAATCTCCTCACTTCACTAAGATTATGACACATGTCATAAATTTTGCTAATGGCCTCAACTTTTTGTGAGTCTAGCTTTCGACTAGAATGTCCACATAGATGTTGTACACTGAGAACCTCGTTGCCTACAAAAACAGATTTCTATAAAGAAAATGTCATACCTACCTCCTCAAATCTCTCAAAAATTCTCTCACAATTAGAGATATGGCCACTAATAAATTTCCTACAATGAGAAGCATCCGAAGACTCTACTTTCACTCTTTCCTCATAATCTTTTATTAAAATGTTATCAATAACAGACATTGTCATAGCATGTATAAATTCACGTAATACCAAGTTCATAACATTCATCATGTGAGCCACATAATTTGTCGCTCTTTATGGCAAGGTATACATACATAGGAGGCCTAGTAGAATCTTTATCGTAGCATGGTTACAAGATCAACCACCCACTTGTAATGGATACAAGGAGGGCAAATCAGATGTAATGGGTCTCCATGCTATGTGGCACAAGTGCTCACAAAGTCACAAACATTCACAGAAATACGTGGTCACTAGTAGGCTTCCCTAATTTTCTCATAAATTGCGATAAATCCTTTATGACCCATCCATATGGTCTCATGCATTTCTCTCGTAATCTTGTCTTGAAGAATCTTCCTACTTAAAACATGTTGTGGATGCTTTACCTTGCCTTTAGCATGTCCCCAAATAAAGACATCCTTCAAGAAAGAAGTTGTAAGACTTTTTCTTGATGGATCTAAAATTATTTGTAGACCAACCTAAGGAAGGCTTCAGTGAACTCACTTAGCTTCCTGTTTCCTTCCATTCTCCTTCATAATCATTCTTGTGGAATTGCTCATGAACATAAACTAGTGGATTATATCTCACCATATTCCTTTCTCTTTCTGTCTCATTGTCATCAAACTCATCATTAAATGTTGGGAATTGAACTCACAACCTCCCAATTAGCCACTTGCCCCAAAAGCCATGGTTGAGGATTACTTCCTAATCCTCTCTCTTAAGGCATGGTTCAACCATCTCCTACTAGGATTATGTGACATTCCTTCCCCCTTAGACGGAGCATTGTCCTCAATGCTCACTTATGGACCCTTCTAGCTCTCTTGGGCCCACTTTCCATGCATGAGCACTTCCACCAACCTCAAACTCCAGCACATGGAACAAATTTGCACCTATCCCACCCTTTGTGGGTGCCCAAATGCCCATGCCCTTCATCTAAGGCTAGTTTCACACTCACCACGAATAAGCGCTTTTCCAAGTGCCCACGAATGAGGTGTGAACCTCCATCTTGCACAATTTCTCAACTAGGCTCTGATACCAAGGTTGGGAATTGAACTCACAACCTCCTGGTTAGGAATGCGATGGGCTAACCACTTCCCCAAAAGCCATGGTTGAGGATTACTTCCTAATCCTCTCTCTTAAGGCATGGTTCAACCATCTCCTACTAGGATTATGTGACATTAAATTTTTCTTGTGGGAGCATGTTTGCAAAGTATTAAGCTTTCTAATTATATGGGAAAAAGCTGGATTAATAAACTTTACATATGAAATCTACCAAAGCATCAAAATATGTGGAGAAGAACAATTCATATCAGGCAAGAAATGTGGCTTGTGTTCCTTATCTGCGAAAATAGTTTGACAGTGAGAATATGAATGAAGGATATTCTATGGATCCTTTTTTTTGACAAAGATCAAAGATTTGAAGAAGCAGTTGATTTTTGCTTAAGAAGTCTTTCCAAATAGTTCACTTGTGCAGATTATTCTTAATGGTCTTCTAGATTGATATTAGAGTTTTGCTTCTACTCTTTGATTGATGATGAAAGGCAATCCAAATTCCTTAACATTTGAGGAGTTATTCTTTTTTTTATTGTCGCAAGATTAGGCGAGGCAGAACATGTCAATTATGCGTGTTGCAAATAAAGTTTTCTTAGCTAGTTAGAAGGGAAAAGGTAAATGGAGCTCATCTACTAGTAAGAAGAAATCTGCTAATGCGCCAGAGTTGAACAAGGAAAACAAAGATGAAAAGAAATAAAAAAAGGTATAAACCATTTTGAAAATATTATAAGGTAAATGATATTGTCATAAAGAGCTTTCCTAAACTAGTTATAAAAGAGGCAAAGAAGAAAGAGGTTGGAATGGTTGTTATTGAGGCCTCTATGTCTTAAAAAAAAGTTTGCTAATCTTGTTCAAAATGAAGAATGGGTATTTACTATTTGTAGCTATCAATCATCTTCTCATGACAAGTGTATATCTACAATGGACTTAAATTTTTGGTACTTTGATAGTGGGGAAACCAATCAAAAACCTTGCAGTATAGTTAGTTTAGTTCATTTGAGCTTGCCCCTAGAGGAAATATTGTCACATGTGCTAACAACTTCTCTTATCTTGTAATGGGAGTTGGCAAGATAATTTTGACTATTGTTGATGGAATCTCTTTCACATTGTCAGATGCTTTATATGTGCCATGGATCAAGACAAATATGTTGTCATTTTTAGCATTAGTCAAGATGGGCTTGGTTATCAAATTTGTTGATGACAAATGTACAACTCATGATCTCTCAAATGGTGTTTTTATTATCACTTTTGGAATTTTGTGTCGTTTGTATAAGCTCATCGATAATGAAAAATCTATGAATGATTCACCATATGAAATTCAAGATTCCCAAGCTATCTCAAATGCAAAGCTTTGTTATGCATGCCTCAGTCATTTGAATTTTGCTAGTTTGCTTCACCTGTAGAAATCTGAAATGATGTCCTATCTTCCCAAACTTGAGACACCTTGTAAACATGTCTGTGAAAGCTATCTTTTGCGAAATTTGTAGCATTCCTCCTCCCCAAATGATGGCTGAGTTCAAGTTGCTCATAAATTGCAGCTTGTTCATAGTGATGTTTGTGGTCCTATGCAGACACCTTCATTTGGGAGGTACCTTTACTTTGTGACTTTTTTCGATGAATTCTCCAAGGATGCATGGGTGTATCCATTGAAAGAAAAATCCAAAGTGTTTATGTGCTCTAAATAATTCTAGATTATGATTGAAAATCTTTCAGCATGTAAATTGGGCACTCTCAATTTTGATCGAGGAGCGTACTACATGTCTTCTGAGTTTAATGCATTTTTTTACTAAGAATGGGATAAAACATCCATGTATAGTTTCGTATACAACTCACAAAATGGTGTTGATCTCATAGAAATGGTGAGGTGTATGGCCAAAAGTCAAGCTTTATCACATAGCTTCTACATTGAGGCTATTATATGTGCAACATGTGTCCCACCAAAGCACTACAATCGATCACTCCAGATGAGGCTTGGCAAGGTCACATGCAATCTATTGCTCATTTGTGCGTCTTTGGTTGTCTTGCATATGCATTAGTGCCAGAACAACAATGCAAAAGGTTAGACGATATAGCAATGAAATGTATTTTATTGGGTACAATTCATAAAGCAAAGGCTATCATCCGTATCATCCATAGATTAAACACATTCTAGCTAGCTGTGATATTGTCTTTGTGAAAGATGTAGTTAAGCCTTTACTTTCATGTACCAAGGTGACATCAATTAGCTTGAAGGATGTGTATGATACTTTGTTTCCTAGTTTTACAAGTGGACATTCATGTGTTGGTCCAAATGAGGTGATTTTCTGTGCCTTTACAAGTTTCACATGATGATGCAGATCATTCTACTTTTAATGAAGATTTAGATGATGCGCTTGCTAATGAGAGGTTTAACATAGAAGAGGATAAAACTTTGCCTATATGGATGGTGTAGACTTTGAGAGATAGAAAATTAGATGCAAATTTTTCAGATCGTACCCATTCAACCTCTCTTAGTGCTTCATTTACATCAAATTTCTGTGCAATGGCTATCTCTAGTCTTTGTGATGAGAATGAGCATGTTCCCTTTAATGAAGCACGAGATTCAGAAAATTGGATGGCTACTATGAAATCATAATATGATGTTATTATGAAGAATGATACTTGGTCTTTATGTGATTTGCCTCCAAGAAAAAAGACCATCGGCACTAAATGGGTATACAAACTAAAATATAAGCTTGATGGAATACTTCAGAAATATAAGGTGAGGCTTGTTGCCAAAGGTTATGCTCAAGAGAGAGGTGTTGATTTTGATGGGACCTTTGATCCCACATGCCGCATGAACAGTGATTGTAGCATTTATGCACTTGCAGCTCATCATGGTTGAAGTGTACATCAGTTAGATATTAAACTACATTTTTGAATGGCGACTTACATGAAGAAGTGTATGTATCTCAACCCATGATTTTGTGTAGAAATGGCATGAAAACAAAGTGGGCATGTTGAAAAAGGCATTATATGGTTTGAACCAAGCACCACGAGCTTGCTCTGAAAAGCTACATGCCTACTTGCTAGCACATTGTTCTGAAAATAGTCCAACTGAGAGCACCTTATTTATTAAGCATGCAGACAATGTACTTTTGATCATTATTATAAATGTTGATGACATGTTGATCATTGGTCCTAACGAGAAACATATTGTTGAATTCAAAGCTGGTTTGCATGCATATTTTGAGATGTCATATTTGGGGCATTTGCATCATTATTTGGACATTTAATTTATGCAAATTGATGGGGAAATAACTTTTTGTCAAGGAAAATATATTGATACACTATCTCGGTGTTTTGGCCTTGAAGATTGCAAACCTATTGTTACCCCAATGGAAACGGGTTTATGATTGATTCTTCATGATGCTGGAGATGCATTTGATATTTATTTGCATATCCTACATAGTGAGTAAACATTGTTGTAGGAAAAACTAGGCATCCAAAGATCTAGTGTGCTCATCTAGTGGATTATTATAAAAGATAACTTTAAATTCAGCCCAAGTGGCAGGTTCTATCTTATCTTGCTCAAGATTCCCCCACCATTGGTGAGCGAGGCCCATTAAACTATATTTGCCATGCTAGATCTTTTGATTTTCATCTACAATAGTGCACACGTGAAAGCATTGCTATGAATTACTTGTCCACTGTTCCATTGCATCTATCCTCTTGGTGTTGACATGTCCATAATATTTAGATTTATGTGGAAGTCCCTACAAGTGGAACTTCAATTTTTTTGGTAACATGATCATATGGATAGTATCCTCCATGCGAGAAACTTTGGCATTAAGAGCCAAGATCTCCTGAGTGTATGGACACTCAAGCTTGGCCTCAATAATGGGAGATCTAGCCTCTTTAGGATTCATTCATGTGCATGTTCTCTTCTACACCACACAAGAACAAAGGCTATTAATATATTCAGTAGTGATGTGTGTGAACACACTTAGGAGTATTGGGAAACTTTTTTCCCAGAGGAGGTTCCCCCTTGTATATATGCATATAACCCTAACATGTCACTTATCTGTGTACATTCACTTGGTAATACATTATGTATTGTGTTGTGATCCAAGCTTCTTCTTCTTCCTTGTGTTGTTTGTGTGATACCACATACCTCGAACTCCAACAATTGGTATCAGATAGGTTGCTGCTTCATCTAGGCATTGTCAACACCCTGTTGATCACAGTCTCAATATCATACTAAAATTGGTGAGCATAGTAGTTCAACACAACTTCATTATGTGGCATCAAGATTTTGATTTGAAATTCTGTCGGCCTTCAAATGCATTATCATAGCATCTGTACATGCAATTTTTTCCTTTTGTGCCAAACATATGTATAGGTTTTGATTGGCTAGTACAAACAAGTTTAGCAGAGCTCTATAGGGTGTTTCTATTCAAATTTTTGATATACAATCAATTTTATGCGTCAAGGTATTTAGTCATTGGCCATGGATGAAAGGATTTATGTATTCTCCATGTTAGTTGTTGAGGATAAGTTGAATGGTACTAATTACCCATTGGGGGCATATATGATGCATCATGTATTAGTAGCAAAAGGGTTGTGGAATACTGTGTAGGGTGTTGAAAAACATCCTACTACACTTGCAAGTACAATTATTGAACGAAAATTATTTCCAAAGAAGAACATCAAGGAATCTTAGCTTTTTGTTGCATTATGGAAGCAATTGTCAAATAACGTACTATGAGCAAAAATAGCTAGAGCCTAGATTAATGTTTATCCACTAAGATGACGTAGATGGTCTTAAAGATGATGATCTTCAATTTCTTAGTTGTGCTTGGTTCATGCTGCATTTTGCAGAGCAACTTTGTTGGGATGTCAGAGATGCTCAGACACATGTATTGATAGTTTTGTATGTCAAACATGTCATTATCCTTCACATTCACTCTTGTAAGATAGAAAAGAATGATTGGGATACACTTTCAATTTTATACCAGACAAGAAGAGGCTCATGTTGCTTACCTCCAAAAATAATTGGGGAGTAAGCAGATGTATGAAGGAGATTCTATGGAAACATTTTTGAAAAAGATCAAAGATCTGAAGGAGTAGTTGATTTGGACTGATGATACCTTTCCAAATAGGTCACATTGTGTAGACTGTTCTTGCTGGTCTTTGAGATTCATATAAGAGCTTTGGTTCTACCCTTCATATTAGAGCTTTCCTTAACATTTGAGGACTTAGTCTCTATTTTGTTGCAGGAAGATCACTCTACGCAAAACATGTCAACTATGCATATTGCAGATCAAGCTTTCTTACTTAGTCAAAGGGAGAAGCTAAATGGAGCTCATCTACTAATGTTGAACAATCAAAGAAGGAAAACAAAGATGATTGAAAAAGTAGAAAAGCAAATACAATTTTATAAATACTATAAGGCAAATGCTAATGTCATAAAGAGTTGTCTTAAACTCACTAGAAAGGAGGCAAAGAAGAAAGAAGTTGGGATGGTCATTGCAAAGGCCTCTATACCTAAAACAGAGTTTGCTAATCTTCTTCGAAATGAAGAATGGGTGTTTACTACTATTTGCAACTATTACCCATCTTCACGTGAGCAATTTATGTCTATTGTAGACTCAGATGTTTGGTACTTTGATAGTGGTGTGGCCAAACATATTATCTTGTAGCATAGATTTTTTACTTCACTTGAGTCTTCCCCTAGAGGAAATATTGTCACATGTGCTAACAACTCCTCTTATCGTATAATGGGAGTTGGAAAGATCGTTCTGACTACTACTGATGGCACTTCCTATCAAGTGCCATTATTGTCACAAGAAAGGACATATTAAGAGAGACTGATATGCATTAAAGAATTTGAATGGTAAAAGACAAAATATTGATGGGCATGTTAAATACTTACCTGCACCATCTTCTTTCACTATGAAGATAGAAGAAATTAATGCTATTTCTGATGATGCTGATGTGTTTGAACTTAATAGTAGTGTGACCACTGAGGCTCTTATGGTTGATTCTCTTTCCCACACATGGATGCTAGATTTTGGTCTTCTTTCCATGTGACACCACATAGAGAATGGTTCTCTAGTTATGCAATAAAGTCTCTTGGTATAGTGAGACTTGGTGAATCTTACCACTGTGATGTTGTCGGGATTGGAGATGTGGTTGTGCAATTCATTGATGGTTCAAAATTCAGTATGCATAATGTACACCATGTACCTCAATTATCATGCAGATTGATGTCAGCTGGCCAACTTGATGACCTTGGCTACAAGGTCGTCTTCTTTACTCAACCCAGCCTCAAACTCCAACAATATTGAGCCTGTGAAGTACTTTGCATATGTACTCACTTTGAGATAATTATCTGCATCTTTTACTCCTATCATGAGTAATGCACATGCCAAGAATATGTTTGGCATCCCCCAAACCCTTCATCTCAAATGTCTCACTCAACTTCTTTTTGAGAAATGACAAGTCATAAGAGGACTTCCCAACAATCAACATATTATTGGCATAAAGTATCAAGCGTATCAATCTTCCATTAGAGCATCTTTTCATGTAGAGACAATGATCATCATTGCTTTGAGAATAGCCTTGAGACTTCATAAACGCATCAAACTTTTGGTACCATTGTCTAGGGAACTATTTAAGTCCATATAAGCTCTTCTTCAACTTACAAAGTAGAATTTTTTTCTTGTCAGGAATAACATAACTCTATGGTTGTTCCATATAGATCTCATCTCAAAGATCTCCATGCAAGAAAATAGTTTTCACATCCATTTTGACTATCTCTAACACCTCCATTACAACGAATCCAAGCAACATGACCAAATTGGTCATCTTGACCATTGGAGAAAAGATTTCCTCAAAATCAACACCATCTTGTTGCTTAAAAACTTTGCAACAAGTCGTGTTTTATACTTTGGAGAAGCACTATCTAATGTGAATCTCATCTTATATAACCATTCCATGGTAAAGCTTTCCTTCCCATTGAAAAAGGTACTAAATCCCAAGGACCATTCTTGTGAATAGAATCCAACTCACTCTTCATGGCACACTCCCACTTGACATGATTATCTATTTACATAACCTCTCTGCAGCAAGAAAGCTCACCAACATCTTGTAGCATAAGAAAATCCAAACCCAAAACATATCTATCAGGTGTATGTGAGACACATGAAACCTGTCTCAATGGTTGTTGAACAAGAGCATTTGTAGACTTATCTAATTGGACATTCTCTTGAACATCCCTATGTGCAACATTTTTATGCATGCTAATTGGAGATAAAGTAAAGAGAACCACCTAATGACCTTGTGAGCATAGGACCACACACATATGTATGAACAAGATCTAAAGATTGAATTCAAGAGTCAATGTGCATCTTATGCACATTCCTAGTTTGCTTTCCATATTGAGAATGCTCACAAAATCAAAAAACAGAGAAAGATAACATGTAAGTAGCGAGAACGAGAAATATTTTCCATTCCACAATGAGATATGTGGCTCAAATGGCCATGCCAAATACAAGCCATAGGATGTTCAATAACAACTAACAAGTGTTCTTTCCGTGAAAAAATAGAGGGAAGCACGTGAACTACACAAGGAAGAAGAAAAAGCTTGGAGCACAATGCACAATACTTGATGTATTACCACTAGAATGTACAAAGATAAGTAACTTGTTCAGGCAATATGCATATATACAAGCCAGGGGAAAAAACCTCCTAGGGAAAAAAGTGTGCCAATGGTCCTACTTTGTTCACACAAATCACTACCTAAATATATCAACAAATCCCCCATGGGAGTGATGCGGTGAACAAGGAGCTTGCGCTTATGTATGAGGAAGTGCCAAGCTATGTGGAATCAATCCACAAAAGGAAGTAAGCCAAAAGCTTTGCGGAAAGCTTCAAACTTCTCCCTAGGCACAGCCTTCATGAAAAGATCTCCAATGTTCTCCTGTGTGGGCACATCTACAAAGCTGATCTCTCTTGGAGAGAACCTCTCCCTAACATAATGCACCTCAATGTGCTTGGTGCGAGCATGGAACACAGGGTTCCTGACAATTTCCAATGCGCTCTGACTGTCATTGAAGATGGTGGTGGCAGAAGACTGACCAACACCCAAATCAGCCATAAGGCATCTGAGCCACACACACTCAACAGTCGCTATGAAATATGCCCTATACTCAGCCTCACAACTAGAAGTGGCCATAGTAGGCTGCTTCTTTCTCAATCAAGATGTACATGAGCTACCAAGCATGAAGCAAAAGCCATTAGTGGACACATGAGTGTCATAGCAACGAGCCCAATCACTATCAAAAAAAGCATGCAAATCTAGTGGTAGTGATCCCCCCTTGGGATATAACAATCCAAGCAGTTCGGTACCACTCAAGTAGTGAGAGATGCACCTAATCGCCTGCCAATGCTTGAGACCTGGGCAATGCATAAACCTGCTCATCTGTGAGACAACAAACTGAATATCTAGCCGAGTCATGCATACATAAATCAAGCATCCAATAGCCTATTGATAGAGAACACCATCAAATGCATCTCTAGCATCATGAAGACTCAACCATAAACCTATCTCCATAGGAGTGGCAATAGGTTTACAGTCCTCAAGGCCAAAATGTTGCAATAGTGTGTCAACATATTTTGTTCGACACAGAGCTATTCCGCCATGAACTTGCATAAACTAAATCCCCAAATAATGACGCAATAGCCCCAATCTCAAATGAGGCATGCAAATTTGCCTTAAAATCAGCAATATGCTTGTCAATAGGACCAGTGAGTAGCATGTCATCAACATAGACCACAATGATTAGAAGCACATCATTTGCACACTTAACATACAAGGTGCTCTCAATTGGATTGTTCTCAAAACCATGTGCAATCAGATAGGCATGTATCTTTTCATACCAAGCATGTGGTGCTTGTTTCAAACCATATAAAGCCTTTTTCAACCTACGCACCTGGTTTTCAGGCCCTTTCTACACAAAGCCACGGGGCTCAAAATCACACACTTCTTCATGCAAGTCATCATTCAGAAATGCAGTTTTAATGTCCAACTGATTTACATTCCAACCATGATGAGCTGCAAGTGCACATATGCTACGAAGAGTAGTCATTCGACATGTAGGTGCAAAGGTCTCATTAGAATCAATGCCTCTTTCTTGTGCATAAGCCTTTGCAACAAGCCTAGCCTTATACCTATCAACTGTTCCATTAGGCCTAGGCTTACACTTCAACTTGTATACCCACTTAGTGCCAATGGGCTTCTTGTCATGAGGCAAGTCACATAAAGACCAAGTATCATTTTTCATGCTAGCATCATATTCTGATTGCATAGCAGCCATCCAATTTTCAAAATTTTGTGCTACATCAAACGAAACATGCTCATTCTCATCACAAAGACTAGAGGCAGCCATAGCATAGCAATTGCATGCACAAGAGGCACTATGAGAGCCTGAGCGAGTATCATATGATAGAGATGCATCTAATTTACTGCCGCGCAAAGTCTGCACGAGCCATTTTGGCATAGTTTTTGCCTCCTCAATTTTAGCTCTCTCATCAATAAGTGCATCATGTAAATCTGCATCATCACATGAAACCCGCAAAGGCTGAGAAGTTGCCTCATTAGGACTAACACTAGATTGTTCACTTGTGAAAAGAGGCAACAAAGTATCGTACATGTCTTAGGAGCTAACAGATGTCTCCTTAGTACATGAAAGTAATGGTTGAATAGCATCTTCCACAAAAACAACATCAGTGCTAACTAAAATGTGTTTAGTCTGTGGATGATACAGACGATAGCCTTTGCTTTCAAAACTGTACCCAACAAAAATACATTTCACTACCTTATCATCCAATTTCTTGCAATTTTGTTTAGGCACTAATGCATATGCCAGACAACCAAAAACATGCAGATGAGCAACAGGTGGCTTACAACCATGCTAAGCCTCATATGGAGTGATAGACTCCAATGCTTTAGTGGGACACCTATTAAGTACATATACTGCACACATAATAGCCTTAAGCCAGAAACTATGTGGTAAGACCTTACTCTTGACCATACACCTCACCATCTCCATGAGTGACCTGTTCTTCCATTCAGCAACACCATTCTGTTGAGGTGTATACAACACTATACATTGATGTTTTATCCCATGTTTAGTGAGAAATGCATTAAATTCAGATGACATATATTCCCACCCTCGATCACAATGGAGGGTGCCCATTTTACATGCTCACAGATTTTCAGCCAAAACCAGAAACTATTTGAAGCACATAAACACTTCAAACTTTGCTTTCAATGGATATACCATGCAAGCCTAGAAAAATCATCAATGAAAGTCATGAAGTAAAGATAATTTCCAAAAGAGGGTGTTTGCATAGAACCACAGACATCACTGTGAACAAGCTACAATTTTTGAGTAGCTCGAACTGAACCATCTTTTGGGAATGAGGAATGTTGCATTTTGCCCAAAATATAGTCTTCACGTACATGTTTATTGGGTGCCTCAAGTTTGGGCAAAGAGGACAATATTTCAGATTTCTATAGGCATAGCAAACTAGCAAAATTCAGATGACCAAAGTGTGCATGCCAAAGCTTTGCATCTGACATAGCTTGAGAATCATGTACTGCACATGTTCAATCATTCATAGATTTTTCATATTCTATGAGCTTATACAAGCCACGACATAAAATGCCAGAAGCAATAATCATGTCACCATTTGATAGATCATGAACTATCTATCATCAATAAATTTCACAACCAAACCAATCTTGGCTAAAGCTAAAACTGATAACATATTCTTCTTGATCCCTCGCACAAATAAAGCATTCGACAATGTAAAAGAACTACCATCAGCAGTAGTCAGAATGATCTTATCAACTCCCACGAGAGGATAAGAGGACTTGTTGGTGCATGTGACAGTATTTCCTCTAGGGCTAGGCTCGAGTGAAGTGAAGAAACGGCACTGCGAGGTAATATGTTTGGTTACCCCACTATCAAAGTACCAAATATCTGAGTCTACTGCACACATACACTGTTCAGGAGAAGATGGGTCAAAACTACAAACAATAGTAAATGCCCATTCTTCATTCTGCACTAGATCAGCAGACTTTGTTTTCAATGTAGAGGCCTCTGCAACAACCATTCTAGCCTCTTTTTGCTTTGCCTCTTTTGCAACCAGTTTTGGATAATTCTTTATGACATGATCATTTGCTTTAGAGTACTTGCAAAACAATTTCTAACTCTGTAAATACTTCATCACCATGTGTGATCAAGGCTTGACCAATATTCCCCTGCACTTTAAGAGTAAAAAGTCTACCTTCCTTGTTACCATAGACAATTTGATTGTATCCATCCTCTGGATCTTCAACAAATACTCCTTCATTTGTGAAGTGTTTAAATAGGCCACTTTGCCTGGGCTATCAGGATCTTTGAACTCATAGATTGTGATCGTTCCTGCCTCATTCAACTGATCAGGCTTATACCTCCAAAAGGCTTCATCGGTCTCTCGGTTTAAGAGTAGATCTATGCTCTTATTGTCCTGGGGAACCCACTCTGGTGTGATAATTCTAGTGAGAAATGATTTGCCTCGAGGGGTTTTAAGCTCTCCACCTATGTTCCCTTGCTCTAGGTCACCTATGTCCGTTTCTGGGAGCACATTACCAAATTCATGTGTCCTTTTTGGGTAGGTGATGACCACATACATGGTCCCTTCTTTGTCCAGGTATGTACCATTTTCAAACTTGATTGCCGGATGTTCGAGTCCAATGGGTTGATCTGGGTTTTTAATTTGGACCATAGATCTTCTTAGTCCGTCCTCATAGATGTAAGCATCTAATTGGTTGGTCCTAAGGTATTCTAGTTGAGTCTTGTAAGGACCTTCAACCTTGTAGATAAGCCATGCCTGAACTTCCTATTGGTCTCTCCATTCCATGAGACATCTATGATTTGCTAGTTTTAGAGCTAGGGTAGTGTGAATAATTACTCAATTGTTGGGCCCAAGACCTAGCAATGTGATTGACACTAGCCTCTGAAGACCTAAGGCTTTGTCTGTCTCTCCCTAGGTGTCATCTTGATCTAAGGTTCATAAGCCTTAGTGAGCAAATCCAATTTTTACCCAAGGTACAACCTCGTTGCAGATCAATTTGTATTAGTCACTTGGTTCTTTTTTAGGTGGTTATTGTGTTTATGCTCTTGTCTTATATCACGTCGTCAGGAATATTTGAGTGATTTTCCGCACTTTAAGTTGATCGCACCACGTTAAATTCTTTTCCTTCAAAGTTATCGATCACAAAGAGATTATGTTTCAGCTTGAACTTGAGTGCTTAGGTAGTCTTCAACTTGATAGATGCCTATCGTCACCCTAACTTAACTCTACCATGACTCGCACTTAGCCTAAGCTAGGAATTGACAAAGGGACTTGAGAATAATCCAACCTCAAGTTGCTTATCCCTTGCCCTTGGAAGCCCAGGAAGCGTGTTCCCAAGCCTGCACTCACTCTTGCCTAGAATGCCTTTCGAAGCTCTTAGTGAACCTGTAAAAGTCCCAAAGTTATTTCAAGATTTAAATTCAATTGACATAATAAACCACTTTCATTCATGTTATTCAGAGATCAATTTGCCTTTTGGCTTTATGGAAAAAAATCCTAGAGATCCCTCAATTTTCTTCCCCTGGGGTATGGTCAAATTCAAAATACCCTATCTATAACTCCCCATATTAGTTTTACAAAAACCAATGGATGTTTTAGTGGGATTCAAAGTGAGCTTTCCAATGAGCCTAAGATCACTCCGAACGGATTTCGTATGAGGAAGTTAAGATAGTTCAGGGTTCTAGGGTTAAATAGGCTTCAAAATAGGCTAACAAACAAACAGGATTTTTCTCAAATTACTAGTGTAGGGACCTCACAAAGTGCTAATTACTTGATAAGTATGCCCAAAATTACCCAAAAAATTTGGAATAAAAACCCTAAAATTTTAGTCGAAAATGCCTGTCAATCGCGATCGACAAGTCTGTCAATCACGATTGACAGAGATGTCCATCAGGGCTTGTCAGTCACGATCGACATGTCAATCGTGGTTGACGGTGTCAATCGCAATCGACAGAGTTGGTCGTGGGGTCTGTCAATCGCAATTGATGGTGTCAATCACGATCGACACTTTTTTTGCAAAATTCGACGTAATTTCAGTCAACCAGGGTTGTGTCCATCGCGATGGACACGTGGGCACCCAAATTTTAATGTCAATCGTGAAATTTCAGTCGATCGCGATTGACTGAGTCCTATGTGGCAGTCCATCGTGGTTTGTCGATCGTGATTGATAGAGTCTGTCGATCGCGATTGAAAGGGTCTATTGATCGCGATTGACAAAGTCTGTCGCTCGTGGCTATCGGTCTTGATTGACAGAGGATCACAGAATTTTTTAGTTTTAATAAGTGATTTGGAATGTGCTCATCATGTGTGTTGTGGTGGTGCACTTTGTTTTACCAAATGTCCAAGTTTTCTATCGATCGCGATCGACAGAGGTCAACGTCTCAGAGACTATGTAGAGTTCTTCCGTACCTACACAGCCTGCTGGAGATAATGATACAACTAAACCCTGCAAGAACACTCAAGAAACATGCAAAAATAGTGCATACAAATCGCTCTCTCGCGCTCTCTCACAAGTGAAATGAGGGAAATGGAAGGGGGAAGGTGATATGAGCAAAAAACTGAAATTTTCACGATGATGGAGATGGAGGTGGGATATGGTGAGGATGATGATGGTAAAGTAAGAAAGAGAAAAAGAAGGGAAAGTAAAGAAATTACCTACAATGCCAACGTCACAACTCTACATCTTACCATCACACGCTCGTCCTCAAAACTTGATCCCCAACAACGGCTCCAAAATTTGGTGTAGCTCAGTGATGAGTAGCACCTCCTTTAATGTCAATCCAGGAAGACATGAGGATGGTATGAAGACCTCAAACAAGTGATGGCACAAGTGTGTGAGTGAGAAGCACACAAATATGCACACACATACACACACACGCGCACACCAGGCAAGATCAAAGAGAGAAACAATGGAGTAACTTCTATTACAAAAGAGTTCTCATACAAGTTCAAATCTACAACAAGCTAACCCCTAAAATGAGCTCTCTAGCTCTTTTTATAGTTTTTGACTAGCTTTGGTCCTGTCCAGACCTAGTGTTTGGCCTAGTTAAAAATTAGGTTCTAAGGCTATTTTGGAGGCTCAAACGAGCTCTAAAAATTATGAAAATTGGTGCATAAATACTATTCACACTCCTCAAGCTCAAGGACTCCTCCGTTTGTACAAAATGTAGTAGGAATAATAAAAAATGATATTTACAAAGTTTTGCCAACCCCTTGGGAAGAGAAAGGATGAGAACAGAGACGGATAGAGTGGAAACTGAGAGACCTAGAGACTCGAGAAACCAAAGAAATGCTGATGATTTTCCCCTGCCAAGGCCTAGAGAACACACTAGGACCTTGAGACCAACCTAGCTGGTTAAGCCAATGATGAATTACTTCAATGGTACGGGAGACCCATATGATCATGTGGCCGAGTTTAGGCAAGTCTTGAGAGCTGAACAAGTGGAGGACCTATTCACGCTGTACAATGCTTTTGGTCTAACACTTAGGAACATAGCCCTTACATGGTTTCAACCACTGCATGAGAGACAGTTCACGAACATAGACCAACTTCTAGAGGCTTTCATTACCGAATTCTCTAAGAGTGGCATACGGCATAATACCTCCTCACTGATTCACAGCTTCAAGCAGACACCTCAAGAGTCAGTTAGACTTGTAGGAAGACGGTTTAGGCAATACCTAGAGAGATGTCCTGTCCTTGAGTTACCCACACTAGCCAAACAAGTGGATTTATTCTTGGACGGACTGCTAAGTACCAAATTGAGATCATATGTGTACTTGAAGGACCCTAGAACCATAGAAGAGTGTGTACGTATGTGCATCAACATTGAGGATAACCTAGGGGAGGAATTAAAACTTTAAAAAATCTACAAAGATTCAGATAGTTCTACTAGCCTCACATCCACGCAATCCACATCTATTGAGGAACACGCTGAGAAAGTAGCTCAGAAGTTAGGTGTATCAAGCAAACAAATACCAAGGTTTGCCCCAATGAAAAGATGCTATACGTGTGGAGGTGACCATATGGCGAATGTATGTCCCATTATGGCTCAACCCCAAGTGAATCCTAATAGCCAAAACTGTTCCATAGAACGGAGATACACTAACTGCACAGCGCAAGATTGCCCATACAATAAGCAAGCGGTTAGGCAAACTTACCCTCAGCCATATCCGCAACAGGGAAGATACTAGAACCAGTACCCACCGCAACAATATGGCAGACCACAACAACCCTATCAACAACCTTACCAAACCCAGTAAAGGCCTCAGCCTGTGTTAGCTCAATAGCCTCCAACCCCAGCCAATGTGATTCCGATGAAGTACGCAGCTGCAGAATAGAATCTGAATAGAGCCATAGTGCCAGTAACACCATTGCTGTAAGAAAGTGACCCTAGTGATCATAGTTTTGACTCCACCAGTCCACAGGCTTACTACATGCAGTCACTTGAGCATAACGACTCATATTACTATGAAGATCCAAATGAACCTAGTTGGGAGCCAGAGTATGCAAATGTCATGTATGCAAACCCGAACTCTAGGCCTCAACCTAGGCAAGTAAGACCCCCATTTCCTAGAGGACCATGCTATCGATGTCAGGGAGATCACCTCATCGATGATTGCCCTATGCCTGCACCTACACAAACCCAGTCAGTAATAATTCAAGGTTTTTGTCCCGATTGTGGAAAAGAGCATCTCTTGTGAGATTGTCCTAAGAACCCTAACAATGCACCAAAAATCACTCCTATCAACGTTATTGGGTTAGTTATAAAATCTAGAGGAAGTGTAACATCCACTGCACTAGTGCGAGTGGTCACTAGAGCCCAAGCTTTGCAACAAAACCAAGGTTTAGGCCAGGAAAAGAGTTTTGAGGTTAGTGAAACTGAGAGCCTAACTAAGAAAAGGACCAGAGCTTGGAAGGATAGTGGCGAGAGAATGAAAAGGCAATGGGCAAAGAAAATGAGCAAACTTGAGGAAAGCTCGAGAGAAACGAAAGCCAAGATAATTGAACTCACATCTCAAACTCACTCTCACACTACCCCACCACCACCATCCCCATGTCCATCCAATCCACCACCTTCCAACCCGCCTTATACAATCCCACCACCCCCTAGAGTAGGATCAGTCTTAGCAGATCCCACTCTCGAGGACATAGACATGATGCTTAAGGCATATCAGCCCAGAATCCAAGAAGGGCCAAACGTGATGGATCATCAAAAGTGTTACCCTAGAGCCAAACTAGAGCTTGAACGAACTAAAATTTGTGCTAAGATGGTGGAATTGGCTCAAACCATGTTTGAAGCCAGTTGCCTCTTTAACTTCTCTAGTTCAGCAAAGACGTAGTTGCACTTTGATGGACTGCTAAAAAGATTGGAGAGGCTAATTGCACAATCAGAAAAGGACCCCGCCTCTCAAAGGAAGGATAAGGGAAGTGAAAGGATAAGCCTTCTTGCCCAAGAAGCTTATGTGCCTAACTCCGCGGAACCAGACACATCTTCTTCTCTGAATCGGTACTCACGAGAGTTCCTACGAGAGATTCAAGAAGAGAAATGGGCAAAAAAGAGTGAGGCTCCTCCTCCCATTGAACTTGTGGATGATTTGCATGATCAATTCCCACAGGACATTCCTTCCATTTATGAGGAGCGGGAGAGTACCCAATCTCAGGAGAGATTAGAATTTGAGTCTAATTCCTTACAAGAGCTACCCCATTTCACAGGCCCATGGGAAGCTAAGTCTACTTGTATGAGAGCACCCACGGCCATGGTAAGAAACAAAGATTCAGTCATACCTAGGAACATAGAGGTAGTAAAAAACACTAAAGTGCAGTGCAATCTCACCTTGGAAGAGATACTCAAGGTTAGGCAAGAACTATGGAAACATGTAGCCAACCAAGTGCCTGAAATAACCAAAGCTCGTTCTGAGGTAGGTTCACATAGAACGGTGCCAGAAATACCCTTGGGCAAGATAGGAGACATGAGCGAAGGAGAAGAAGGAAACACCTATCTTCCCATCACTCATCAAGGATACACAACCAAGGAAATTTTGGACTCAGGTGCAAGAGTTGCAATTGCTACCACTTCCCTATGGAATCGTTGGGGCAAGCCAACACTCAAGCAGACGAGAATGAAATTGTAGATGGCTGATGGTCACATTGAGAGACCCTTAGGACTGCTAGAAGGAATAACTCTCACTACATGTGGTGTGGACTTTGAGCATACTTTTGCTATATTTGACTTTAGCAAAAATCATTCCTATGAGATGATTTTGGGAAGACCATTTATGCGGCAGCTGCAAGTGGTACAAGATTAGGGAACCAATTCCTTGTATTTGCAATACTTAGGTGTCACGACCAAAGTTAATATCAAGGATTACTCTCATAGAGATGTACCCCCCATCCAATGGAATCCCATCAATAGAGCCAAAGATGATACTGAGTCAGTGCATTCCATAGGATCAGGATCCTCATGGATGCATGAAGACACCCACTTATGGATGTGCAAGGTAGCAGTAGAAGAAGAGAAGGGAGAAAAAGACAGAGAGATAGGTGTGAAGGAAACTTATAGATCAATTCAAGACCCAGCCTATGCACCTGTAGTATTTCCCGACGAAGAGTTTGAACCTCATGGTTAGGCAGAGATTTTAGCAACTATGGATGTAGCCATCAATGAAGAACAATGGACACCCCACTGTGACGAGGATGGTTATGCCATTCCAGTCTTCTCAATAGAGCCAATCATGTGTGATTCGGTTATTGAAGAATGTGAACCTAGCACTGATGCATTTGAGGATGCAAGTGACTCCGATCTAGAGTCAATCATTATGGACCCACCTTTTGCATCAGATGAAGAATACTTCTATGAAGTAGAAGTGCACCCTCAAAGACATGAAGAGCTTACAAATGATGTAAGGTTAACCGTGCAAGTGACCCCTAAGAATGAAGGAAAGAAAAGAAAGAAGAGAGAAGTTACACCGGAGGAGGAAGAATCTTTGTTTGAGATCCCTAAAAATTTTAAGAAGTATGAGGTAGATGATAGGAGAGTCATGGTAAGAATGCCTAGACGTGAGGCACAATCCGGAGAGGCCTATGATAACAAAGAAACCACCAAGAAAATAGTTGTAGCCATAGAAGAAGGAGAAGAAATATGCACTTACATAGGACATGACCTCACTGAGGAAGAAGAGCACGAGTTGATAGCTTTGCTAAGAGAATACAGAGATGTATTCGCTTGGAGCTACAAGGACTTGAAAGGTGTAGATTCTGATATATGCTCACACACGATCCCCATGACCTCAGATGCCAAACCATCTAAGCAAAAGCCATACACATACAATGATAACTATGCTGCTAAGATAAAAGAGGAGATATATAGATTGGTGGAAGCTAGATTTATCTATGAAATTAAACACACTGAGTGGGTATCCCCCATTGTAGTGGTGCCCAAGAAGAATGGAAAGCTACATGTATGCTTTAACTTGAAGAAGGTTAATGCAGCCACTATTCGAGATAACTATCCGCTTCCGATTACTGAGCATCTACTAGAACGAGTAGCAAGCAAGGAAGTGTACAACTTCCTTGATGGATTTTCTGGCTACAATCAGGTATCCAATGCTCCAAAAGATCAGCATAAGATAGCTTTTGCCACAGAGTGGGGCATATTTTCTTTTCGGGTAATGCCATTTGGTCTCACTAATGCACCAACTACCTTTCAGAGGCTGATGTGCCATGTGTTTAAAGAGTTCTTGAGGAAGAATTTGGAAGTCTATGTTGATGATCTCTGTGCTCATTCCAACATTAGACAAACACATATACTTGAACTGAAGCAAATCTTTGACAAATGTAGAGAATATCAAGTCTACATGAACCCAGAAAAGTGTGTTTTCATCGTCAGGCAAGGCAAGATTCTAGGACACATAGTGTCGAAGAACGGCATATCCACTGACGAAGGGAAAGTGAGAGCTATCACAGAACTACCTAGGCCAAAGAATGTCAAGGAAGTGCAAGCTTTCATGGGGCATTGTGGCTATTACCGACGTTTTATACACATGTATGCCATCATTGCGAAGCCCTGTACTCCCTTTTGACTAACTTTGAGTGGACTGAAGAATGTGAGAACTCCTTCAATGAGCTTAAACGACAATTATGTTCAATACCAATTTTGACCACACGAGATTGGAACAAGGAATGGGGTCATATCTAGAGAGGCCCTACAAGGAGTATTAGATGATCTTCCTGATGCTTACTTGTTTAATTTGGAGGTTGTACCTCAATGGGCCAAGACATTAGTGTCAATATTGACATACGGGCCTAACCACCCAATAATAAACACTCAAGATAGGGAGGTAGTAAAAGCCCAAAAGTACCACATCATGGCAGGAAGTATGTGCAAGCATACAGATCAAGGGATATTATCTTGTTGTGTGGAAGAGGATGAGTACGCGAAGTGGTTGCAATTAACATGTGGGTGCATTAGTGAAACACTATTCAAGGTAAAGAACTCTACAGACACTAAGGAGACTTGGAGTGCACTGGCCAACTATGGAAGCAGGTGTCCATAAGTTGTGTAAAGAGTGCCCAATCTACCATATTAGACCACCTGTGGAACACCAAACACTGTATCAGGTGTCTCTAATACCAGATTGGAATGAACCATTGGTAGCCTTCTTGAGGACGAAAACATTCCCTTAAGACATGACATTGGCTAGACAAAGGAGTTTAGAACAAGAAGCCCTAGATTATGCACTCATTGGTGATAATCTATACAAGCCTGGAAAAGAGAGATATCTGAGACTATGTGTTCATGAGAGCGAATATCTCAAACATCAAAATCAATGCCTCTTTCCTGTGCATAACCCTTTGCAAAACACCTAGCCTTATATCTGTCAACTGTTCCATTAGGCTTACGCTTGAGCTTGTAGACCCACTTAGTGCCAATGTCCTTCTTGCCAGGAGGCAAGTCACATAAAGAACAAATACCGTTCTTCATTATAGCATTATATTCATATTGCATAACAGCCATCCAATTTTTTGAATTTTGTGCTTCGTTAAATGAAACAAGCTCATTCTCATCACAGAGACTAGATGCAGCCATAGCATAGCAATCAGATGCAAAAGAGGCACTATGAGAGCCTGATTGAGTACGATATGACAGAGGTGCATCTAATTTGTTGTCACACAAAGTCTGCACCAACCATTTTGGCATAGTTTTTGCCTCCTCAATGTCAGCTCTCTCATCAACAAGTGCATCATGTAAATCTACATAAAAAATGGGATGATCTACATCATCACATGAAACCTGCAAAGGCTGAGAAGTTGCCTCATTAGGACCAGCACTAGACTGTCCACCTGTAAAAAGAGGCAACAAAGTATCATACATGTCTTTGGAGCTAACAGATGTCTCCTTAGTACATGAAAGCAATCGATGAATAGCATCTTCCACAAAAAAAACATCACGGCCAACCAAAATGCATTTAGTCTGTGGATGATACAGACGATAGCCTTTACTTTCAGAACTATACCCAACAAAAATACATTTTATTGCTTTATCATCCAATTTTTTGCACTGTTATTCAGGCAATACTGCATATGCCAAACAACCAAAAACATGCAGATGAGCAACAGATGGCTTGCGATCATGCCAAGCCTCATATGGAGTGATAGATTGCAGTGCTTTAGTGGGACACCTATTAAGTACATATGTTGCACACATGACAGCCTCAAGCCAGAAACTATGTGGTAAAGCCTGACTCTTGACCATACACCTCGCCATCTCCATGAGTGACCTGTTCTTTCGTTCAGCAACTCCATTCTGTTGAGGTGTATATGGAACTGTACACTGGTGTTTTATCCCACGTTCAACCAGAAATGCATTAAAATGAGAAGACATATATCCCCCCCTCAATCAGAATGGAGGGTGCCCATTTTACATGCTGATAGATTTTCAGCCAAAACCAAAAACTATTTGAAGCACATGAACACTTTGGACTTTGCCTTCAATGGATGTACCCATGCATGCCGGGAAAAATCATCGATGAAAGTCACGAAGTAAAGATAGTTTCCACAAGAAGGTGTCTGCATAGGACCGCAAACATCACTATGTACAAGCTTCAATTTCTGATTAGCCCGAACTGAACCATCTTTTGGAAAGGAGGAATGCTACATTTTGCCCAAAATACAGCCTTCACAAACATGTTTTCCAGGTACCTCAAGTTTGGGCAAAGAGGACACCATTTCAGATTTTTGTAGGCATAGCAAACTAACAAAATTCAGATGACCAAGCGTGTATGCCAAAGCTTTGCATCTGGCATAGCCTAAGAATCATGTACTACACATGAAAAATCATTTACAGATCTTTCATAGTCTATGAGCTTATACAACCCACGACATAAAATGCCAGAAGCAATAATCACGTTGCCATTTGACAGATCCTGAACCGTACATTTGTCATCAACAAATTTCACAACCAAGCCAATCTTGGCTAATCTAGAAACTGATAACAGGTTTTTCTTGATCCTTGGCACAAACAAAGCATCTGACAAAGTGAAAGAACTACCATCAGCAGTAGTCAAAATGATCTTACCAACTCCCATAAAAGGATAAGAGGAGTTGTTGACGCATGTAACAGTATTCCCTGTAGGGGCAGGCTCGAGTGAAGAGAAGAAACTGCACTGCGAGGTAATATGTTTGGTCGCCCCACTATCAAAGTACCAAACATCTAAGTCTACTACAGACATGCACTACACATGAGAAGATGGGTCAAAACTGCAAACAATAGTAAATGCCCATTCTTCTTCCTGCACAAGATTAGAAGACTATGTTTTTGGTGTAGAGGCTTCTACAACAACCATTCCACCCCCTTTCTTCTTTGCCACTTTGGCAACCAGTTTTGGATAGTTCTTTATGATATGATCATTTCCTTTATAGTACTTGCAAAATAGTTTCTGCTTTTCTCATTTCTTTTCATCTTTGTCTTCCCTCTTCGATTGTGCAGAATTAACAGATTTCTGCTTACTAATTGAAAAGCTCCATTTTCCTTTGCCCTTCTAACTAGCCAGGAAAGCTTGATCTGCAACATGCATAATGGACCTGTTCTACATGGACTGATCTTCCTACAACAGAACAAAGACTAACTTCTCAAATGACAAGGCATTTGGATTGCCTTTCATCATTAACTGAAGAGTAGAAGCAAAACTCTGATATGAATCAGGAAAACCATTCAAAACGGTCTACACAAGTGAGCTATCTGGTATAACCTCATCAGCAGAAATCAATTGTTCCTTCAAGTCTTTGATCTTTGTTAGAAAACTATCCATAGAATCACCTTCATTCATGTGCTCACTCTCCAACTGTTTTCGGAGGTAAGCAACACGAGCCTCATTCCTAGCTTGGTGCAATGCACAGTAGATGCAGTGGAAACTGTGACACGGACAAGAATATGCAGAATATCATCATCTTCGATACCTTTTGCATCAGCTTCAGTACCTGCAATTGTAACAGTTGCAGGTGTAATAGGAGGTTTTTCAACACCCTGCACAATGTTCCACAGTCCTTTTGCAACCAATGCATGTCGTATCATATAAGCCCACAACGGGTAGTTGATACCATCCAACTTATCCTCAACAACCAACATACGAAATACATCATTGCTTTCAGCCATGGCCTGTGACTAAAATACCTTGATGCAAAAAATTGATTGTATCTCAAAAAGTTGAATGGAACTGCCCGGACGAGTTCTGCTAAACCTGTAGCAGACTTTGAGATGCTTATACTAGTGAACCGAAACAGGTATATACCTTTGGCACAATAGCCTACACAAGCGCTGTGATAGTGTGTTTGAAGGCCAAAACGAGGTTAGATCACGATTTCGGCACCACATAACGGAGTTGTTTTGATCTCTAAAACACCCTGAGTATGCTCACCAAATTTCATGCGAATCTGAGACTGCAATCAGAGAGGTGTAGATGACACCCTAGATGAAGCGGCGACCTGCTCTGATACCAATTGTTGGAGTTAGACGTCTGCAGAAGCACGTGAACAACACAAGGAAGAAGAAGAAGCTTGGAGCACAACACACAATACTGAATTTATTACTATAGAATGTACAAAGATAAGTAGCCAATTAGGGCAATAGGCATATATACAAGCTGGGGGAAAAAACCTCCTAAAGAGGGAAAAAAGTGCCCCGGTGGTCCTAGAGTGTTCACACACATCACTACCTAAATATATCAACACCCTAATCTTGTGGTATCCCAAACAAAGGTCTATGCATGTGAAGTGTTTGGCCTTACCAAGGTGATCTAGTAGCTCCTCCATCACGAGGACTATATACTTACTCTTGATCGTGTTTTTGTTGAGGGCTTGATAATCGATGCATAAGCACAATGAGCCATCTTTCTTCTTCACAAAGAGAACGAGTGTCCCATAAGGTGAGTTACTCAACCAAATGTACCCTTGTTCCTCTAGTTCATGTAGTTGTTGCTTTAGCTTTTTTAAGTTGGTTTCATTCATCTTGTATGGAGCTCGGGATGGGGTTGGTTGGTCCGCCAAAGTATCTATTCGATGTTGGATATTGCGTAAGGGTGGAAGCCTGAGTGGGAGTGTATCTGTGAGTACATCCACATATTCATCAAGGAGGAAGTGGAAAGTTGGATGGCCAATCTTCGATTCCTCTATCTAAACTGCCTCAATCTCTTGCTCAATTGGTCATAGAATGCATAGGTTTGTGATTCCCCTTGATACACTACCATATTGAACTGCTTGTGCGAGATCATCTTGGGCACGTGTTTCGAGGATGTGGCCCTTGCTTGAGAGTTAGGTTCTCTCTGGGACTCATGTTGATGGCATCTATGTTTGCATCCCAGTGGAGGTCATCTATAGGGGCATTCACTCTGTGATAGTCCTCCACTAGGGCTTGTGCATTCTCATCTAGGAGCACTTTATCCACACCTTTACCAAAGAAATTGATCATATGTTGATCCATGAAAGAGAGCCATGTTGATCCATGTTGATCGAGTAGAACAAAGACACCCTTTGCATGGCGTACATGGCTATCTATCTTGCCCTTGGGCAAAGATGACAGACATCGAGATGTTTGCTTGACTTGAGGCCTAGGCATTGGGCACACTCCGGTGTCATGTTGTGTGTAGCTCCCGTATCAAGCATGATTGGAATCCTTTCCCCTTGGATCTTTGACATGATGGAGACTTGGTGTACAACATGTAAGGAAAATGGGTTGCACTGAGCCTTCAATTTGTTGGAATTTTCTCTTGATGATGTGGAGGAATCTGAGTCTCTACTGTAAACCTCACCTTGGTCGAGAAATGGATGCTTCCTCACCTGATGGTCCCCTTGTTGAGTGCACTCTTGTAACTTTTTGGTGTTTCCAGCACCTCTCTGTAGGATGGTTGCCTTGGCAGTGGTGATAGACCAGTCACAGATTGTGATGGGCCTAGTTTGGTTTGTTTCGGAAGCTTGAACATGTTTTTGGTGACGCATGGAGAGCACATAGACCTTGGCCCCATTGATTCTCACTTGATTTTCATTGAGGCTGACTTTGGTTGATGGAAGTGTTAGTTTCCCTTCTGTGACCTTGGTCAGTGGGCTTCGCTTGTTGGTTGGAATATGCATCGTTTAGCCTTTTGGAAATGTGTGTGGCCTCCTCCCTCATCAGAGGGTTCTATTTCTTGACTTCTTTGCAGTAGTATGGGGAGCATCTGTAAAGGAACAATCCACATCTAACATGTCTGAGATGCATAGCATTAACTTGCGGTATTGAGAAACATAGCGTCCGATGAACTTTCTTGGTGAAGGCTCCAACACACATCCCGTGCCTGGAAGGCCTCGTTGCGAGAGACAAAGTAGTCACTGAGGGTGTTCTTGAACTCATCCTAGGTGGTCCATGACTCCTTCTTATACTTTACCATGTAACAGGCCGCTGCTTCATCTTGAAGGAATTGGCCAGTGTTAGGTTGCCAGATGGTCCTATGTATTATTCATAATATTTTTGTAATTATTTTGGTGAAGCGCCATAAAAGGCTGAAGTGATGTAATTTATATTTGATTAATATAAAAGGGGATGTGTTCTCGTCGCTTCGCAGTGAAGAAGATGCATGGTAGGTCCTTGCCGAACTACGTGTGACAGAGCGACCGAGCATACTCTATGTTGATTTATACTGTGCATTCAGACCCTGAATTGGTGCCATAGTATCCAGTGTCAGTTAAGTTCTCAATTCTAATTGAAGTAATTCATCATATAATAAGTTCGGCCAAGACGTTAATGATGCGCTGCAATCTTTTGGATGATAATAATGTTCACTATCATATATATTGGATGATAATAATGTCCATTGTCATATATATATATATATATACTGTAAGTAAATTGATGTTGCTAGATGCGCATCCGTAAATTTGATAATATATAAGTAAGTTGCATTCAGAGGATTGAGGATGTTAAGATAACCTTGTACCTGATTTCGATAATGACAAGATAGTGTTCAATAAGTGGCAATACTGGTGAAAATTAAGTAAAGGTGTGGGAAAATCCTTATAGGGCCTCTGTTTCAATAGACCCCTGTCCAACCCAAGAACCCTATAGGAAATCTCTGTTAATGCTATCCTAACTGGAAATAGTCAAGGTAGGATACAAAGAGCTTTTAACACTGGTGCTGGCCATGGGGCTTGGAATATAAGTCAGAAGTATAAGATTCACTTTGCAGAATGACTTCGTATGGATCTTTGCAGAAAGACTTTGTAATACATGCCTATAATGCGTTCTGGTGAAAGTCCGAAATACCAGAATGATAGACACCCTTGGAAAGTGAACAATGCACTTGAGACACCACCACATGGTGATAGTGAAGGCCAATCATCTAAGGGAGGAGGTGTGACATGAACAAGTGGGGTTGTGCCATAACACTTTCTTATTTCTGGGTTGCAAAACATACCAGAATTGAGCCTAGTATGATTCCATGGGAATTCGGTAAGTGGCCCCAATATTGAGCTTACTGACAATATGGTACCATCCAATGGAGGTTCACAATTTGGATCGGTGTCCGATGGTAGTGGTTTGGTGTTCAGTGAAACTACAGAGCCCGGTGAGCTTTTGATGGGAGCTAAAGTGACCAGAGACTTTAGTGAGGGAACCAATCGACTTGTTGGGATTCTTGAGCAAATTATGGATCATAACCCTGAACCAAGAGTTTCTATTGAGCAACTTGTGCAAGATGAATTCTCTAACTTGGGGAGTAATTGGAGAGTTTCAATTGTTGATTATTTATCAAGAGAGTGGGATCCTGCACGTTTCTTCAAAATTACATTTTTCGAAGGCTTGCTTCTCAACCATAAACTAGTAGGATTAGAAAATAACAGTGAGTTGTTATCTCCAGAGGGGTCATCGGATAGCCGTGTAACATGTCAATCTATAAACACTTTTGAGGCATGAGAGTCTGAACAACTGGCAGATCTTCGTCTTGACGATATGGAAGATTATCAGAACCAACAACAACAACAATCGCAGCAACAACAACAACATAGCCAACAACAATAGCAGTGGGGTGGCCATCGAAAACCCTCCACTATGGGGCTACCTATGCAAAGTTTGGGGGTTTCCATGGTGATGATCCAGATGCACACATACAGACTTTCGAGATTAACTATGCAGTGTTAAATAACCGAGCGAACCCGACATATAAGGCTATTGTGTTCCAATCAACTTTAGCAAATGAAGCAGCTCGATGGCTGACAGAGTATGATATTAATCATTTTAGAATATATGATGACGTGAACACCTTCTTATAGCACTTCAGGTAATAGGAAAATGCAGCAGAGATCTTTGATTACTTACAAAATTGTGAGGATGGATTTGTACTTGATGAAGATGAAGTGGTGGTGCAGAAACTTTGCACTACACCAGCCAAATCAACTCCAAAGATATGTAGTGGGCCCTTTTAGCTTGCCAAAGGATGTATTAGACACCTATGTACCTTGGAAGATAACTCTCAAAAAGATGAATCAAAACAGATAACTAAGATCTCGACATTCATGGGCTACAACACTCATTAGAACAGTGAGCAAAGATATGCTAATATTTGATGATCCCATTAAGCAATGCTAACAAAACTTTGTAGGATTATAATAGACAGTATGCTAATTGTATCATGTTTTAAATTATGGCAAATGATCAACTACACACTAAGAAGAAGCTCTGACAAGATCACTATTCTCATAGAGTACTAATAGAGAAGTAAAATGAGAAGGTAATGATCATATATGTAGTAAACATGTACAAATACAATGTCATTGGCAATTATATATTGCTCAATGTGTGACGTGTGGATGAGCTATGAGATCAGCTCTCACTTCACAATAAAACGCACTCAAAGTGATCTCATGGACTCAAGATACACGCGGGTCTTCTCTTCTTATAGTTGTGCTTGGAGCCAAACCTAAAAGGTGAATCCTAAAGTGTAGGATAGATTCCCTCATCACTCAACAACTGATTGATTTGTGATTTTAGAGCTTCACAACTCCATGTGGGTGTAACCCACTTTTACAAGGATAAATATGAAGGATTTTTACAAGAGACTATTCATATGTAGTCTTGCATAAGTTATGCCAATAAATCAAGCATAAGTTAAGCAACCATGTGGCATAGTTCAAACTACCCACAAGACTTTGATAACCTGTGATATCTTCTATGGGTTCACCTTCATGTGGGCTCAGTTTATGATTAACCTCCATTGGAGTACTTGCAATCCTGCAATCTTGCATCTTGAACTTTGTCAACAAGTCCTTAATGATTTCCTTTGAGTAAGGAATAGACCATGATCTCTGTATACTACTTCCAGTCCTAGGAAGTATGTAAGTGAACCCAAGTCACTTATCTTGAACTCTTCTTGCATCTGCTCCTTGATCTTCTTTATCCCATCTGCATCATTTCCTGTGAGTATAATATCAGCCACATACACACACAAATAGATGACTTCAGAATTACTCTTTTTGATGAAGAATGATGGATCTACCTTGCTAGGTTGAAATCCTTTATCTTGCAAGAATGAAACAAGCCTATGATTCCAAGCCCTTGGGGCTTGTTTGAGTCCGTATAGAGCTTTATTAAGTTTACACACATAATTAGGATGTATTTGATTCTCAAATCCAGGTGATTGTGCCATATACACCTCTTCTGTTATAAATCCTTTAAGAAATGCATTTTTTACATCCAATTGAAGTATCTTTCAATTCTTGGAAGAAGCAATACTAAGCAAGACTCTAATTGTAGGCATCTTTGCCACAGGAGAAAAGGTCTCCTCATAATCAATTCCCTAAGTTTGTGCAAAGCCTTTTGCCACAAGCCTTGCCTTATACCTGTTAATGGAGCCATCTGAGTTCTTCTTCAATTTATAAATCCATCTTGAGCCTATCACTTTCATTGATGAAGACTTGGGAACTAATTCCCAAGTGTAATTTTCCTCAAGAGCTTCAATTTGCTCTTCCATTGCATGCCTCCACTCCGATTTCTTCTTTGCTTCCTCAAATGTTGAGGGTTCCTCTTGATTTATGTCTTGTGCTAGATAGATTGAATGTTTAGTAACTAGAGAAGTATCAAACCCATACCTCTTTGGTTTTCTTTTCTTCCTCATGGACCTTTTTAGGCCATGATGTGATGATTTTTCCGCTTGTCCAAGTTCCTGCATTTTAGTTTTACCTTTAGACTTCCATCTTCTCCACCAGATGCCTTGTATCATCACCTGTTTGCACTTCATGCTTGTTCCTTGGATCTTCTAAATCTAATAGGAGGGCCACATTTCCTGCGACATGATTTAAGCAACCTGAATCTATGTAGAAAACATGCTCATCAGATTTACCTTGTGACATTGTCATATTCATGAGAAGTAGAGAGTCTTCTTGATTTGATTATTCTCTGTAATTGTTGTAATCTTTTCTCCCTTTGTATCCTCCTTTGTAGGTTAAATTGTTGTAGTTCTTGTAGTTGCCATGGAAATTGTTGAACCTTCCTCTTGAGTAGCCATAACCTCCTTTATTGTAGCCTCTGCCTCTTTGATTCTTGGAATTCCTAAAGCAATTATCAGTTGTGTGATTAGTTAATCTACAAATAGAACAAGGATTAGAGTCTTGGGGTCTCCCCTTGCCTTGTTTTCCTCCTCTACCTCTACCTCTACCTCTACCTCTACCATGTCTTCCTCTACATGCATAGTTAGCTTGGTGTGTACATGCTTCATCATCCACTTTCTTTCCTTTCCCTTTGTTGTCTTTGGCTTTATTTTTATCAGTATACAAAGCATAAGATTGATTATGGTTGGAACCTTCTCCATTATTCATGAGCGTGGCCTCTTGAGTAAGTAGTCCCATAAGTGTATTGGAGTCTGGTACATGCATATCCATGTATTGATCCATTGCTATTGTAAAGGCTTCCCACTTGTCATCTGCCTTCAGACCATTGATGACTTGCCTTACAATTTGTTCTTCATCTATCACTTCTCCAATACTTTCTAGCTGATCAGCAATATCTTTGATCTTTGTAAAATCACTCACATTTTGCTTGGAAGATTTCTTGAGTGTTGTGAAGTCCAACCATAGTTTTCTAGCCTTTGTACTTGAAGAGAAGAAGGCCTCAAGTGAATTCCACACTTCTTGTGATGTTTTACAACTTCTAATGTGAGGCAACAAAAAATCTATGATAGAGTTGAGGAGATATGACCTTGTAAGTGCATCCTTGGGGCACCATGTGCTCAATCTTTCTTGCTCTTCTTGCGTAGGTTGACCTTTATTCTTGAAACTTGGCATAACTTCATCACTGTGTTGGTGGAATGATGCTCGATGTGGTAATGGCTATGGCACTCAAATTAGAACAAAAAGTGGGTGGTTTTATAGAAGACCTGTAATGCTTAAATGTTGGAAAAAGTAAAAGTGATGATCTATTAAAACAGGTCTACTGTACTAATTCTAAAAACCCTGGACATGTTGCAAATAATTGTGCTATTAATGAGATTTATTGTGCAATCTGTGACACCACTAGCCATGCTATAGAGACTTGTCCATATAACATTAAGACTCAGAATTGGCTCACGGTGAATGTTGATTTACAAGAATAGGGCCAACCAGTCTAGCTATCTTCTATCACACTTGAGAAACAAAACTTATACTAATTATACCAATTACACACGCAGACACATAGGGAATTTTAACTCGAATCGATGGAATCAGGATCAAATTGGTAGTAGTTTGAGGTTACCTCCACCACGCTGCCATTTTGGCGAGGAAGTTGTCTTCCAAGTCATATGGAAATTTGACCTTCCTTCATTCACTTTCAAACCAAGAATCATTCTCCTCAAACACAACATCTCTAGTGAACATAAATTGTTTGTTGGATGGATTATAAAACCTGTATCCTTTATGCTTTAAATCATAATCTATGAAGATGCACTTCTCTGCCTTAGGGTCTAACTTACCTCTGATTTGAGACGGAATATGCACATAGGCAACATAACCAAATATTCTGCAATGATCAAGTGATGGTCTCCTACCATGCCATGCCTCATATGGGGTCATCCCATCAAGTGACTTAGAGGGTAACCTATTAATAAGATAAGTGGCAGTAGAAGCACTCTCTACCCACAAATAATTCGGAAGTTTCTTTTCATTAAGCATTGATCTAGCTGCTTCCACAATCAGCCTATTCCTCCTCTCTGCTACTCAATTTTTCTCAGGAGTATATCTAGTAGTAATCTCCCTTTTGATACCTCCTTCCTGCAAAAATACATCAAACTCAATGGAGAAGTACTCACCTCCTCCATCTGACCTTATCCTCTTTAGGCTTTTTCCTGTTTGATTTTCCACAAGTGTAAGATACTTCTTGATGCAACTGAACACTTCATCCTTATGTTTCATAAAATACAAGATAGTCCACCTATTGAACTCATCAATAAATGACACATAGTACCTTGAGACTAAAATTGAAGGATCCTTGCTTGGTCCCCACACATCTGTGTGGACAAGTTCCAAATAATCCTCATGCATATAGCCTTTCTTTGTAAAGGGTAACCTGTGTGATTTCCCAAACTGAGAAGCACCACATTTGTAGATCATGTGTTGCTTGGATACATCAGGTATCCCAAGTACACATTGATATCTACATATCTGCTTGAAGGTCCTCTCACCAATGTGACCTTCTAATCTTTTGTGCCATATTTCTAACTCAGACAAGGTTTGATCCTTATAATTGTAAAGTGCAATGTTTCTAGTGTCCTCAAGCTCAAATGTAAATAATCTACCTATTTTCTCTCCCTTGGTAATTCTCTTAAATCCATGTTGAGGATCCTCCCCAAAAGCTCCATATTTGTTGAACCTAACATGCAAACCCTTTTCCACTATCTGTCCAACACTCATCACATTCTTTGTGATAGTAGGTGCATAAAGAAATCTGCTCAATAGATTTCTATTCCCATAAGAAGTTTTGACGTTTCCTACCTTGACCACTGAATGCTTGGTGTCATCACCTGTCTGCACTTGGTGCTTTCCCTTGGGTTCCTAAAGATAAAAAAGAAGAGCTACATTGCCTGCTACATGATTTGAACAACCTGAGTCAATATAGAAGAGGTGCTCATCATTCATACCTTGTTTTGAAGTCATGTTCATAATGAGAAGAGAATCCTCTTGATCCTTTGTATAGTTGTTGAAATCTTTTCTTGATTTGTATCCTCCTTGATAATTGTTGTTGTAATTATTGTTGTAGCCATGGTTGTATCCTTGATTATGGTTGAATCTTCCTCTTGATTGTGAGTAACCACCTCTTTGGTATCCTCTTCCTCTCTGGTTCTTGAAGTTCCTATAGCACTCATCTGTTGTGTGATTAGATAGTCCACATATATTGCATGGGGAAGAGTTGAAAGGTCTCCCCCTACCTTGCTTACCTCCTCTGCCCCTTCCTCTTGAATTCCTACCTCTCCCTACATAGTTAGCTTGAGAAGTGGTACCTTCATCTACTGCTTTCTTGCTCTTCCCCTTATCTTTAGACTTTCCTTTATCTGTATAGAGGGCAGAAGAATTGTTACCTCTTGATGGTTCTCCACTTTTGTTGAGCTTGGCTTCATGGATAAAGAGTTGTCACATGAGTGTGTAAGATCTAGGATTTGCATGTCCATGTAAAGGTCCATGGCAGTTGTGAAAGCTTCCCACTTATCATTTGCCTTGATGCCATTGTTTATCTGTCTCACTATTTGCTCCTCTTCAATCTCCTCTCCTATGCTTGCCAACTGATCAGCCACATCTTTTACCTTGGTCACATACTCATAAACATTCTGCTTAGGTTGCTTCCTTTGAGTAGTAAACTCAATCCACAATTGATTTTTTCTAGCTCTCATGTTGGAAGAAAAATATGAAGATAATGTATCCCAAGAAGTTTTACAATTCTTGATGTGAGGAAGAAGGAAGTCCAAAATAGAGTTAAGTAGATATGACCTTGCTAAAGCATCTTTGGCACACCATGAGTTGATTCTTTCTAGCTCCTCTCTTGTAGGTTGACCTTTGCTTCTTAAAATGGGCATCTCCTCATCTCTTCATATGTATCCATAGAGACTCCTTCCTTGTAGATAGGCCTTCATCCTCAAGGACCATGTTGGATAACTATTCCTATCCAATTTATCAATAAAATAAGGAAAACCATCTTCCATTTTACCTCAACTTGCTCTGATACCACTTGATGGATACCTCAAGGAAGTGAGCTGGTACTGCTAAAACCTGCTTTGTACCTACCCTACATTACTTCATACTTTGATAGTAAGCCCTTTTAGCTTGCAAATGACACCAAGAAAGTACCTATGTACTTTGAAGTAGATGCTTGAAACAATTGAATCAAAACAGACTACTTCTCAAATAGCTAGTGTCACAAAACTTGCTATTTTGGTCCACACACCTACGGCTTCTTTTGCTTAGTGCTCATAGTACAACACTGATTGAGAAAATTCCTTTAGAGGGAATTTAATTAGCTTAGATAGCTAATGATTACATTTGGAATCATCTAAAATGATGAATTATGCATTGAGAAATCAATTTAGCAATCCAAAGCTTACCCCCGACTTTTTAGGGACTAAATAGTAGATGACCAGAGAGCAGTTCGATGGCAATTTCTCCCAAATGGCATAACCAAAAGCTTTGAAATTTTGGTAGTATAAACTAGACTTCAAGCTGGCTCCACATGCTATAGATCATGCAAAATGAATGAGAACTCACTGAGATATGATCAAACAAAGGTCACTATTCTGAGTAGTCATAGCAGAAAAGTAAACAGAGATGATCAATGATATATATGTATTATAGCACATGATTATACAAGATCATTGGCCTTGCAATGATGCACAATGATGGTGAGATGAGTGAGCTATAGTGTAATCTATTCAAGCTCTAGAAATGATCAATAAATGAGCTCCACGAGATTTTATAGGCCTTTTATAAGGATTTTTCTTCAAATTTGAATTTGAATTTCAAACTAGACTCCACCTAAAAGTGCTTCCTCCAAATTTGAAGTTATTCCATCAAATGTAACTCATAGCTAATATGCTTCCTACCTCCATGAGATTCAAGCCTTTATAATGTTCTCTCAAGGTTAAAACCTTTTTACAAGTGCTAAATAATCAAATATTACAAGCCAATGTTCTCATGCTTCATCAATTGCTTTCCATGCTAAGCCAAGTGTGAGGGCTTGTATGTTTGCACCAAAAATAAGCGAGGGTTTACTTGAACCTTTAAAAACACTTAAAACCCTTGAAGACCTTTCAAAAAGACAATTCTACGACCTGCATTCAACTTCTCTACAAAACTATTGTGAACAAACTGTTTATGCACTACCTGTGCATCCTTATTTTTGGCCACTTGTGCACCATCCGTGCAGCATTTTGCACTTTTGCACCACCTGTGCATCACTTGCAAAGTCACCATTTTTACCTTTGAAAAACTTCATCATTGACCACTATTAATAGCCCGCGAGATCCTTGTACTTTTTTCCTTAATCCAAAATATTTTTAGAATCTTGGTGTCATTTTTACGGAGATGTGAAGAGGCATAGTTTGAGTGGATTTCAAGTGGTGTGAAGCAACGATGTATAAAAAACAAGTTAAGAAAGAACGATATAGTGCATTAAGGAAGAAGATACCGGAATAGGATTGAGAGCGGAGATCACTGACATCTCTAAGTTTCGAAGTGCGGAAGGTATTTTCAGAAAGGGTATGGTGAAAAGGAATTACGGAATGAAGAATCCGATGTAACCTTCTTAGTCCGAAACGTAAGAATTCCAAAATCGAATCTGGATTGCGGAGATTGTAATTGTATTGAAGACATATTCTGAAATCAATCTTAATTATGAATGAATTTATTTGTCTGAAGTATTCAGTATTTGTGATCTTCCTGTTATTCAACATTACGGCTCTGATTTAATTTTGCAACGAAGTAACTCTATGAAGGAACGCAAACACATGTTTGTGAATACTTAGTATTCATAAATCCCTATTCCCGAATCCATAAACTTTGGGTAGACTTATTGTTGTGAAAATAACTTAACAGTAATTTATAAACCCCAACATTTGGCGACCACGATGGGATGGGGAGCTAGCTAAGGAATAGTTACCAAAACTTTCATGCCATTGTGGAGTGGAAAGGATTATCACTCGACAAGTTTCTGCCATGAACACCTGGATGAATTTGTCCAACAGATAATAACAGGCTTTAAGGATATTCCACTTTCAGAAGCAGTAAACATCCCAGAAGAATTGACATATTGGGTAGAACAAGGCATTATTTCCCCATGACTATTGTAGGATTGGATATCTGAGTGGAAGGAAGAGAAGCTAGCTAAAGCAGCATGGCAAAGGGAAGTTGGAGAATCCGACCAGCAAAACCTCCCGCAGGAAGAAAAATACCCTGAGGAAGAAGTTCATAGTGGCAAAAGTCATTCCCACCACCCAAGACTAGAACTAGCCCTCATTCCAGTACCCCAATCCGATTTCTTGAAGGATTTGTGGGATTCTATGGCACAGCGCTATCAACTACCCGGATTAAATTATACTCACTTTTACAGAAAAGTAGGGGAAGATCTAGATGTCCATATATGTTCATTTGAGAATCAATACAATTGCAACCATAAATATTTGCAAGATGATGATCATAAGCTACAGGTATTCCAAGCTACATTGGCGGGAAATGCGGTCAAATGGCTTATTGAATATCCTTCTGATTATTTCCCTACATATGATGCATTGAAAGAAGCATTTTTAGCACGATTTCGGATGGCGAAGAGCATTTCAGAATTATACACTACCTTGCAGTACATGGTACAAAAAAGTTTGGTGGATCTATATGTAGAGGAATTCTGGTCTATCATGAAATAGTTCCTGGATGATAGTCGTCTTTCGGAGGAATTGCTTCTCGAATTCTTTGTGGATTGGCTACAACCACTTATCAAAGAAAAGGTTTATGTATATACACTGGATCAAAGTCGTACTCTAAACCAGATTATTGAGTTAGCCACTCATATGGATCGAAAGATGTGACTGGCAAATTTTTGGGCTCGGTCCGAAGTGAAATTGAAGGGAAGCAGCCATTTAATCCGGTTCAACAATTATACTGCTTATGCTCTCGCAATCCAAGTCATATTACAGCTGATTGTGCCTTGAACCAGGTATATTGCCCAATTTGCAACATGCACAATTATAATTTAGATAATTGCAGATTTAATACAAAGAGCACATTAGTAGCATCCACACAAGTAGATGCCCAGACTTGGAAAGGGGACAAAAGAGGCTTTAAAACCCCTGTTCAGCTCAGACCGTGGCAGGATAGTCAGGATGTTTGTAACACAGGATCTACATCGTACTCGGAATCAAAACAAAATGTGGATCCTAGACGACACTATAGATAGAATTTTAATGATTTCGGAAGAGGTCAAAGATTTCATTAGCCTGGCCCAAGCAACTCAGCTAATCGACCCATTCAATGTCAATTTTGTTTACAATTCGGACACCAAAGGTGGGAATGTGAGGAAGCTAAGGAATATGATTAGAGGAAATAGGATGCGAAATTAAAAGCACCAATGACTAATATGGTCTCACTGGAATACGCTGAACTGGAAATTGTAGTAGTAACTCGATCACAGAGTGAATATTCAAATGTATTGGACCCCTATATACCAAATCCGGAAGCACAAAAGCAACGATTAAAAATAGCAGTAAGATGGGCTCAAGAATACCCACCCCATTATGTTAATCCGAAAATGATTCCTTTTGAAGCAGGTGATAGAACTCAACAGACTATTGGACGTCACGTTGCGGAGTCTTCCTTGAATATTCAAGAATGCATTGATTCCAAAATTTCAGATTTCCAAACAAAGACAAACAATCACAATTTCCAAACAAAGACAAACAATCACAATATGAATGGGAGGCATGCCAAACATAATATACGCATAGATAACGACAAACCTAGTGGATTATTGCAGGATTTGCATATTAAACTATCATTGGAAGCTCTACTGGAGCTAGTACCTACCTTCCAGAAACATCTGTTACAACAACTTCAACCGACACAAATTACATCAACAACTCTGGAACCAATAGTTACAATGGTTAAGGACATCCCAAATAAGTTTGTATATTATGCTATACCAACTATTAGAATCTATCATTGCAATCAGGCTATTCCTAAGGTCTTAATTGATGGGGGATCTAGCATTAACATCATGTCTACAGTAACATGTCGACAGATGGGTTGGCATCAGTTCGAGCCAGCTCCATTTTTTGTTTGAATGGTGGACCAATCTCGCGTTCAACTGGTGGGCCTTATCAAAGATATTCTGATCCGGATTGCACAGGTTTTATTTAACATTACTTTTATAGTCCTGGAATTGAAGGGTCAAAATTTAGAGTAGAACTTACTCCTTGGACAACCATGGCTCCAAAATGCTAAAGTTTGACAAAACTAGGATGAAAAGACTAATACTTTTCGGAAGGGGCATTCCAAGTTTACGGTTCCATTGGACGATGAACAATACTTTCTCCCACAACAGAAACCAATTTGGGCAGAACCGCCACATATGTTAGAAGGATTAGAAGATGAGGAGGAGACCCAATTTTTGGAAGCCAATAAGGATTTACTATCAGTAGGTGTTGTCGACATTAACTCAGTATTCAGTATGGAATTAGGGAGTCTCACAAAAGTAGTAGGCACTGAAGAATTAGACACTAATGAAGCTCAATTATTAGAGTTTTCTTTGAAAGATCCTATGGAGATTGGTAGAGTTCATGTCGAGTAGGATACTCTCGAAGTTATTAATTGGGAAGTGATGATGATCCAAAGCCAATCCGCATCTGTTCGAAATTAGCTCCGGAATTTCGGTCTTGATTGCCTTGTTAAAACAATACAATGATGTTTTTGCCTAGTCATATTTGGATATGAAGGGACTAGATCCAAAATTGTATCATCATTGCATTTTACTTAGATCGGATGCTACCCTAGTGATGCAGCAGTGCTATGGGATGAATTTTGCGGAACAAGTCAAGCTCGAATTGGATCGCTTAATTAAGATCAGTGCTGCCACAGTTCTAGACCCATTTCCGTTGCCATTTTTAGACAGTATGCTGGATGAAGTTGCAGGACGAGAAATGTATTCTTTTTTGGATGGGTTTAGTGGCTACAATCAGGTACGCACGATTGAAGCTAATATACAAAAAATGGCATTTATTACAAATTGGGGTGTCTTTGCATATACTGTTATGTGGTTCAGACTCTGAAATGCTCCGAGTACTTTTCAATGATGTATACAACAAATTTTCGTACCCTATTTAACATCGTTTATGCGAATTTTCTTGGATGATTTTTCTATCTCTGGAATAAAGGTGTCGCATTTGGAGCACTTATGTTTATGCTTTGAATCATGTCGAAAGGTGCATCTCAGTTTAAACCCCTTGAAATCAACATTTTCTATTAAATGTGGAAAAGTGCTTGGGCATATTATTTTGGAAAAAGGAATTGCGGTCAATCTCGATAAAGTCAAGGTTATTTTATACACACCAGCCCCTAAGAATCCAAAAGAAGTGCTTCGATTTCTCGACCAAATCCGGTGGCATAGTAGACATTTGAGAGGCTTAGCTCATATAGCTATCCCGCTCAATAAGCTAGCTCATGTATTGCCGAAGGACTTTCTATGGACTGAAGAAGCACAATTTGCATTTGAATGACTCTGGAAAATGTTAGCGAGTGCTCCGATAGCAAGCTTTTTTTTCTAACCTAATCAAGTTAATTGGAGGCAAAATCTTCTTGGGGAAGCGATCGGGTGTTCATATGCTCTATGGAATACCATTAGGAGTGACGTGCTTTGGAAAATGTGGAAGCAAAGACATACGATCAAATTTGGCAAACAGCCGAATGAGTATTGTATTGAAAAATCTCTAGTTTTCTTAGCTAGAAAAATCCATGCTTGTTATGTCCCATTATACACAACAAGTGTTCATTTACGAAAAACAACAAGCGGAAAAATAAGTGAATCTTCTACTAAGGATGAAAAAGTTGTCGACGGTCTTTGTAATTCTCCCTCATCTTCATTTACTTTTTCCGTTGTTTAAAACTCATTTTACAAAAAACTTGCAAATTTTGACGATATTTGAGTAATCACCTCCGCGGACAAGCGTCACGAATCTTCGAGCGACTTGGGAGAACCTTTTGCTAAAGAAGTCTAGTGAAACACACACACAAATCAATGGCCCACCTCGCCTGTTTAACACCCCTCCCCCCAAGAAAAAAGAAAAAGAAACAAATAACCGGGAATAGAGCTTAACATCCCCACACTCATAATGATTCATTTTTTCAAATTAATAGTGTTATATTATTACTCCTTATCTTTTTTTTTTTTTTTTTTTAAATGGAGGTTCAGCCGAAGCCTACTCCCCCGGACTTTAACTTTGAAATTGCAATTGTATAAGTGAATGGGCATAGCACCCGCGGGACCCCCCGTATCCCACAAAGCAGGGGTTAGACAAGGTTACAACTGAAGAGACATGGTTACAACTGGGTTTAACTGGCGTAAGTCATAGCATGTCCAGCCTGGGACTTGAACTTTGGACTTCCGCCTCAAGAGGCCAAAACTCAACCAAGTGCGAGTGTGGATGAAACATTAATAGTGCAAAAGCATGCCATTTGTTACTAGACTACTCCGACTTGGATTGATGAGAGTCAAAACCACTAGACTACGTGGACTTGGACTGATTACAGTCTTTCTTTCTGGTAAAGAGAAACTGAATTGCATATGCGTCCTCGCTCAGTTTGGCTTGAGGTCTGCAGTCACTACCTCTTTTCTTTTCTCCCTGGCTGTTCATCAGTTTTAAAAGCTCTGCACCTTTTCGCCCTTTCTGTTCACTAACTCAAAAAATGAAATGAAAGAGAGCGGAAAGGAAGGACCGATTATCAAATTTCACGGAGGCTCCAACAAACTGTCTGGAGTCTGAGAATGTGTACGTGTGTGTGTGAGTGAGTGAGAGAGAGAGAGGTATTGGAATCGCCCATCCTCAAGCTCAGTAGTTCTGCAGCTAATCAATGTCATGTATGTACGCCGCTGTGCTGAAGCGTCCATGGTCTCAAATATATTTTCTCATTGCGATTGAACGCTCAAGATGAAAATCACTGAAGATACGAATTGCAATCACGTGTGTCTTTTCTCTATCGGAAGTCTTCACTGCATTCGTAATCCAGTAATGCAGTCTTTGCACCAACTTGCAGCGGGGTGGGTGATGGTGCTTGCGCTCCTACCTGTATGGAAAGCCTCTTTAGAAAAGCTGTGGAAAGTTGCAGCTTAATTAAAGATCACAGAAAATGAAGCAATAAGAGAGAAAGTATTTATTCGTAAGAACAGACGAACCGCAAGTATCGATCGAAGGGTATAGGATAGCAAAGAAGGCTTAGGGATACACTGGGATGGAACAAACCTGTAGAAAAATGTGGAGTCCATTGTTAATGGCACTGTGTCTTATACTGGTAGCGGAGGTCGAGATGGAGAGGGTAACTGCACAGGTTGTGGGGTACTACGACTTGACCTGCCCAAACGCGGAGAAGATCGTTACAGAAGTTGTGACGGATGCATTCCAGCGAAATCCCACCATCGCCCCCGCTCTACTTCGTCTCCTGTTTCACGACTGTTTTGTTCAGGTAGGCTTGCCTACGCATGGCGCAGTTCACGATATTTTAAGCGATTCTATGCAAAGTGCGCAATAAGATTACTTCTGCATCATGTTGCTGACTTCTGTGTAGGTATGCAATCAAGTTAAATGTCCTATATGCGTTACATAATGTCCACAACCACCAGTGCTTTTCCTGACGCATCGATATGCATTTGTCCTCGTTCTCAACCCTATCTCGCTGCTGATGTGCTCCATCAATATAGGCAGGCCAAAGATAAACACATTGTTGTTTTCTTGTCCCAGAATAATTCTTGAACAGATAGACGTGTATTTAACCTCGAAATTTCCGCATCAGGAATCGGAATGTTTTCATCCAAATGCACGATTCATTCTATCGATATTCATTTCCTTCTATTGTTTGCGTGGGAGGCCAGTTTGGGAATCCGCACTGCTAAGTCTTCATGATGCATTTTCCAGGGCTGCGATGCATCGATCTTGCTGGACAATCCTGGAGGGGAGAAGACAGCTCCCCCTAATCAGAGTCTTAGGGGTTTTGAAGTCATTGATGACGCCAAACAGGCTTTGGAGGCTGCCTGCCCCGGTATTGTCTCATGTGCCGACATCGTTGCTCTTGCTGCTCGAGACGCGGTTGTGTTGGTGAGATGTCTTCATCTTTCGATGTTCTGTCTCATCAAAACTTTTCATCGGGCTTCTTAAACTCTATACTCATGCAGACATCCTCATCTGGTCGATCAATATCTGTAAGAAAACATGAATATGAACACGCATATGTTTCAGGAGTTTATGCTGCTTGACTGGTTATTAAGATACCTATATTCACATAAAGGTGGGCTTGTTGATGTGCTTTTCATAAAAGAATCATTACATTGAGCATATTCAGATGCTTCTGCAAGCATTCCATTTTTATTCACAGCTGCATCATGAAGACGAATTTATGTGCCTTCATATCATGCAAGTTGTAAAGGTTCTAATTGTCTGTTGAGTACCTTGCTTATCCTTGTGAACTCGACTAACAGTGACCTGAAGATGTCATTTATGCAGACAGGAGGTCCAACATGGGAGGTTCCCACTGGCAGGATGGATGGCAGATTTTCAGATGCATTGTCTGCAATAGTAAACATTCCTTCTCCAACAATGCCAACGCCTGTACTCACACAAATGTTTCTCGCTAATGGTCTCTCACCAGATGAAATGATCACACTTTCAGGTAATACAGAAATACATTATAACTTAATATGTGGACATAATTGGTGGTCTTGAATAGGAACACAAGGTCCTGGTCATATTGATTTACAGTACACAGTATGAGATTTAAGGAAGATTTCATATACGGCAGATGGGTTCTTCACTAATTTCCATCGATTGCATGTTCTTTTGAATTTCTAACAACGGATCGATCAATTTGCTACTTATGCTATTTCATAGCGCATCTAGTTCTTTGAGTTTTCATGTGGATTAATGGGCTGCTGTAGTCGCGAACTTGGGCTACATGATCTCCAATATGCGGTCTAAAACTTAATTCGGCCGTCTTCCCTTTGATTGCATATCCTTTTGATGCTATAAACAGCGGATGGCTCTCATCTCTTTCAATAGCGGATATCGTTGTGTGAATCATGTAGTTCTGTGAATCATGGATATAAATGAATGAAAAGCGCTGCCATGGCTCCAGGGATTTATCTACGTGATAACTAGGTCACATCCACATCTATGCAATAAGAAAGGGACGTACTAAGTAAGTTTTCCTTCGTCTGCTCCGAGCAGGTGCGCACACCATAGGAGGTGCCCATTGCTCCTCCTTCAGCAACAGACTGTCAATGAATGATCCAACATTGGATGAAGCATATGCAGAAGAGCTGCTGGCCGCATGCCCCACTCCGAATTCCGACAATGTGGTGCCGCTTGACCCGACAACGCCTCTCACGTTTGACAACAACTTCTTCACAAATCTAGCCGCAGGTCGTGGGCTTCTCACGTCCGACCAGGACCTTTACAACAACTTGGGAAGCGAGTTCCTATCCATTATGGACTCGAACAATGAGGACCTATGGCGATTCAAGTTTGCTGCTGCAATGGTGCGCCTGAGTACTGTTAATGCAAAGATTGGCGACGATGGAGAAGTGAGAAAGAATTGTAGGGCAGTAAACTGATCTTAGTTGCCCAATACCAATCTTTTCTCCGACAAGAAACAGTTGGTTGCTCACGGTCCAACCCAACATACAGTCTCTTGATGGCCTCCTTTCTCTCATTGTGGGGACTCCTGCCACCTTATGATCATCATGTATTACATAAACACTTAAAAACATTTGAAAACACATCACTTCTAAAAGACCTTCATACCTCGGTTGAGGATGGCTAGTATGCTCCTGAGGCTCATTTTTTATTATCATCATGCTCAGTTTTAGGGTTTTAAGTCATAAAATAGGGGTGCACTTTTTGAATCAAGCTTCAGAAAGTGAACTATAATCATAATGATGTGGGCAAATTTAATGGTGTAAGTGAAACCATTAAATTTGGAAGGCAAGGATGTGCTTGAATAGTGAACCTACCTCCCATATGATGGAGCATTGTACTTCTTACTTTCAAAGAACATAAATTTCTTGTGTATCCAGAATTCCCATATACCATCTTTTTTGTATTATTTTCCATGTAAGATCTTCCAGAGTGCCACTCTCATAGAACATTCCAAAACTTCATTGAACATCCTGTAGCTGGTTTCCAATGAATCTTTCTTTTCCGTTTCAAGGAATACATTTTAAATCTCCGTTCACCATAACAAGATAACGCTACAAGTAAATTATTGCTCCTCTTAAACCTTTCACACCATAAATTTTTCACCAGGTCCTTGTATGTTGCAGCTCTATGAACTCCTTGATTATGAATCAATCGCATGAGAAAATTACTCACCCACAATCACACTAGCAAATACATTTTCTAGTGTTTTTCTTAATGATGCAATGTTTTTAGAAAGCCGAAAATATGTAGACCAAGCTTTGTTCTTTTTCCATGTCAATATTTGTCCTAAGCATCAATAGAACAAAAAAAAGGGTGTGCCAATTTTTAATATGTTAGCTAAGGTGTACAAAAAGCGACTAAAAGCTTTGGTGCTTCATTCGATTGGTTGACACATACATTATCAGCAGTCATAGACACTCAACTAAATACCAGCCATCATTTTCTCACACATTTGTTACCACTAGAGAAATTGAAAGCTGGACATAGTTGCTATATATATATATATATATATATATATATATATATATATATATATATATATATATATATGAATGTATGTATGTGTGTATATACATTGACACATATACATACATACATATATAGATACACACAGATAAACACATACATAGATACATATGTACACCGCATATATGTATTTATATATGTACATACATATATACATACACACACCATACATATATACATACACACATCATACATATATACATACGTATATACGTACATACATGCATACATTTTTCTACTTTCTTACATACATGCATACATACATATATATACATATATAGATACATACATACGTACAATCATAGATACATACATGCATACATACATACATACATACGTATAGCTCCGCACATACATACATATATACATACATCCACATACATTTGACCAAATCAGCATGTTCCTTGGATATCTCTTGGAAACTTTGGTGGTAAAATTATGAACTCTCTTGATTTCTCTCTATTTTGCAAACATCCTTTGTACATATGTTTTCTTCCATGATATTAGACCCCACTAGGAGAAACAATGGTTTTCTCGAAGAAGACCTAACAAGCAATGAAAAATGTTAGTAACAAATCTAAAAATGCGATTATTGTTGTTCTACTGCTATTTCAAACATTATGGTTTCAACCATGAACCTTCATATGAGCAAAGATTGACGTCATGAAGTACACTTTGTGAAAGCTTAAGATCATATCTATTCCTAATTCGAATGATATGCTTGAAGAACTATTAGGAAATGATGTTGGACCATAATGGTACGAAGTTCAACTAACTTGTCCACGAAAGTTCCAATAGATCCTATAATGAAAAATTCGTTTGAGTTTTTTTAAGCTCTCATTCAACGTACATCCAAGGAACGCAAGGCTTGCAGTGAGGACTCAATACGAGATGAAAAAATAGATAAACTTTGAAGATTTTTTGGAGAACTTTATCACAAATATACTACTTTTCAGAAAATTAATAAGTATGTTTATCTACAAGTCCATACGTCACGAAGAATTCCATGATTTTCTTGATGAAGGATGGTATATGACTACCAATCGGCAAGTCCTTTGTACATTACCACACAAGACAGTAACCATAAAATACATGATACGCTTGCAGAAATTTTTCTTCTCATTTTCGTACAATCTAAGACCATAAAATTTGATATTAAATTCCTTATGTGACTCCTTTGTAATGATACCTTGAAGGAAAAGTGTAGAATGTCAAGCTTAATAATCTTGACAATTATTCTTTGAGGATATAAAACCACGTATGGAATGAAGCTTGCTAACATGGATGAAGATAATAGGGATGAGTTGGATGAAATGAATAGGTCTACCATTTGATTGCACCTAGCATATAATGTTTACTTTATAGAAATGGACTATGAAAGTGCAGAGGAGCATTGGAAGAAGTTATGCAATACATATGAAAATGAAATGACATCAAATAAAGTGTACTTGATGAGAATGTTATATGACCTTCACATGAAAGACACAAATGGTGTTGTTGCTCATCTAAATGATTTTGATGCTATATTCTCTCAGTTACAAACTCAAAATAATGAAATGAAAGTATTCTTGTTGTTATGCACCTTGCCATCATCATGGAATACATTTTGCATAACTATTAGCAATAGTGCACTTGCTGGTTAACCAGTCTATGATGACATATGTGGAGCACCCTTGAGTGATGTGATTCATAGAAAATCTATGGTTGGCACTCAGAGTGGATATGCATATAATGTTTGTGATTATTACCAAGGAAAGAATATGAGTAGTGCACGATGCAATTGGCCAGTGTATGAACAAGATTTGTATGTGGTAGTGCATGTTCGTAAGGTTTGAAGAAACTATCTTTATGCTGCAGACTCTAAGGTATTCAGAAATCACTACACTAAAGTACTTTTATAGTCAATTAGATCTTTGAGGCAGACAAGCTCATTAGGCTGAAATCATGTAGGATTTTCACATAGAAATCTTGTATAGAAGAGACAAAGAGAATGTTGTAACTAATGCATTATCATGGATAGTGTATCAAATGAGCATTATAGTTCTATAAAGCTCATTGCTTCAAGAAATAAAGGAAGCACTAGTGGAAGATCCACAATTATTATAGATTATTAGAGCCATCAATGATGAATATATTATAGGAGATGAGGCATTTCTACATGTTCCTTCCCCTAATAAAGCAAACAAGTCAAGTCAGTATTCTGATTTGTCAATGGAGAATGGATAGTCAAACAAAAAGGAAAGTTTTGTGTACTAGATTCTTGGGATTTGAGAAGAAAAGCCATGCATGATAACCATGATGTTCCTTGTGCAAGGCATCCTAGTGTTGAAAAGACCATTTAGCTTGTTAGAAGAACATTTTGATGGCCTCGATTAGCTAGGGATCTCCACACATATGTTCAACAATGCTTTATGTGTCAGGTCAACAAGGCAAAAAGGGTTAAGAACATAGGTCCTTTACCTCCCTTGCAGATTCCCAAACACAACTCGGATAGTGTATCCATGGATTTCATAGTGGGGTTATCATGTACCCAAAGGAAATGGGATACTAACCTAGCAGTGGTAGATAGATTGAGCAAGATGGCTCACTTTATACCCATGTATTTGATGATAGAAGCTCCATTGGTAGCAGAGCTATTTATCCATCATGTCTTTAGATTGCAGGGGTTGCGAGATCTCATACAGTGATAGGAATGTCTCCTTTTGGAATGAATTATGGCATGAATCCCATTGCTCCCAATACCATAGGAATGCCAAATAAATTTCCTAGTGCTTTGGAGTTCTTAGAAAACCTCCAA